>JAYKKT010000088.1:2307500-2627500 GCA_036023115.1 Brasenia schreberi | reverse complement strand
GTGACAAACGAGAACAGGGCCCTGGTACCAAAAAGAAATGGAACGCAGACCGAAAATCTAGGTTACGCGTGGCTGACCAAACACTGTAAAAGGAGAGCCATATGCATAAGGGTGTCAGTAGCACGGGTTTGGGTTTGGACAATCCAATAAACTGAATCCCTTTGGTCCGCCAGGTTTGGTCTCCCGGATCCGGTTAACAATCGTACCCAAATTCGGCAATCCAATATTTCCAAACCAATCCGCTTCCACCAGGAAATACTAAGTGTGGCAGTTTATTTCGGACCCAAAAAAAAATCTCTATGGATAAGGTTTTAAGTATTTCAGGTAGAGCCGAGGTCAGTTGAAAACAACCTAATAAAAGTCGGGTTGGGTCCAGCTCAACCTAACCAAACCCCAATTATATATATATATATGGGAAAATCAAATATTGCCCACTCAACAATGTTATTAAATTCTTGCCTATATATATAATTAGTGAGCAATGCCATTAGTAGGTTGAATCCAATCAATATATAAAGAGAGAGAGAGAGAGAGAAATTAGTCAATACACACATTAATCCATACTCTAATCTTCTTAATAATTTCAATCGTTTGATTTTGAGAATCAATAGTTGAGATTTATAAATCAAAAAACAAATAATACCAAGTACATTTAACTCACCCAAAAAAAATTAAAATACTTTTTAAATTTTAAGATTTGAATTTTAACTACCGATCAAACGACTGTTGGAATGTTTAAGAATGGATTGATGTGCATATGAACTAGATACACCATACATATATATATATATATATATATATATATATATATATATATATATATATATATATATATATATATATATATATATATATATATATATATATATATATATATATATATATATATATATATATATATATATATATATATATAGGTGTACTTTATACATATGGGCTCGACCTAAAGTTGATCCAAAACAACCAGGATGGGTTGGGGTAAAAAAAAAATGACCCGTAGAAAAATCAGATTAGATTCGTGTCGGTTCATTTTTTACCCAAGCCTGGAGTGCCCCGACCTGATGACCCCATTTACCACCCCTAGGCAATACATTGCTAGCACAGCAACCCTGCCATAGTCTGCCTGTCAACGACACCACTATTGCCCATCTACCATTAGTCTCCATTGGTGCATCTACTATCATCCCCTTATTTTTTTCTTCACAAGGACTTTGCTGGAGAACAAAGGATAACATGATTTGAGGAGGGCAGTTGTCAAAAAAACAGAAAGGGGAAGTTGATTAAACCGAGATCGGACTGGTTCCGGTTTAGGATTTAAAACGTCTGAAACCAAAAATAATAATTTTGATACAAAATATTAAACAATTATAGAACAGAAATGAACAGTTTCAAATCATTGGTTCTGGTTCAACCAATACTGTAGAATCAGAACCGAACCAGGCCCTCCCCGGTTCTGGTGGTTCCTCTTCCAGCCGGTTACAGGCCCGGTTTAGTTTCGGTTGGACCTCGGGGCCAGTTTGGAACCAACCATGTCTATGTACATGTGTATTTATGTGTCTGTGTGCGCGTGCATGTATGTGTATCAAGTCCCTACAAGGACCTGGTCCCGGATGAAACTTGTGATTAGCATTAACCATTGATTTTGCAGTAGGGACTCCGTATTTTGTCATAAAGAGGAAGACAGATCTGGTAAAATAGTCACAGTAAAATACATACCTAATCAAAATGCATGGTTTACTATTGGACAAGCAAAAGGGCAGAATCTACCACAGATTATTGAGTCCCAAATATAAAGTTCCCAAAAAGAACCGAGTCCTTTTAGGGCCAAGCACATTCATGGTCCTTTGAGATCTTGTTTAAAACCAGAAGATCGGGTGAAATTTTAGAAGTAGAAACAGGTCCGGTTGTAAAACAATTGATTATAAAAAGACAGCACTCACAACTTTGGCTCACCTGGCAGGGGGCTGGACTCACAAGATGAAGGTTGAGAGTTCAATACGTGGGGTGTGCACACCGGCTTTGGCTTTCCTGTTTTAACCAAAGAAAAAAAAGAGAATACAGCAGGGATATTATATCCTATGTTCTTAATCTTGCAAAAAAAAACAATTAAGCTTTTTTTCATACTAGATGGGGTGGGCTATAACTTATTAACATGTAATAGGCTTGTTGGGCCTTTAGGACCCAATAGTACTACCTTAGGGCCCTTTGGGATTGGCCTTTAAGGGCCAAGCGCTCCCAACAGCTAGTTGTATTACTAGCCATTGGAACATCCCAACGGCTAGTAATATAGTTGTTGGGAGCATTGCTCCCTTGTTCTCTATGTTCATAATAAATCTTTTATAAATAGAGGATATTGATCATGAAATAAATTAGTTTTTGGTGTACTCACTTGACTTGTTTGGTATTGTGTCTATTCGGTTTGCCTTATGCACAAAGTGTTTGGTGATTTGATTTATAAAAGATTTTTGAGATCATTGGTGTTTGGCTTTGTGGATATTATCAACTACATCATAATGTTAGTTTCACAATAAATCTTTTATAAATAGAAGATATTGATTATGAAATAAATTAGCTTTTGGTGTGCTCACTTGACTTGTTTGGTATTGTATCTATTCGGTTTGCCTTATGCACCAAGTGTTTGGTGATTTGATTTGTAAAAGATTTTTGAGATCATTGGTGTTTGGCTTTGTGAATATTATCAGCTATATCGTAATGTTAGTTTCACATGGTATTAGAATTAGAACGGTCCATTTAGAGTTGCATTGGGATTTGTGTCAACTATCGAGCATTGCTTAGCTATATTGAAGAAATCAAGGTATTCTTCATATTTTTTTGTTATTGTTGAGAAAATAGAAGAAAAAGTAAAACATTTTATTATTTTTTGGTTCCCAATTTGTACCAAAGTTAAGCACGAAAATATTAAAAAAAAAATTATCTCTAAAGACTATTGGGACTATATTAATGCTAAAATCAAGAAACCCAAATGGATAGAAGAAGGGTTTGATGAGAATGAGTTTATCAAGACATAAGAGAAATACAAACAAGAATTAAAAATGAGAAATACAATATCAAAATCACATAGATTATTTACGAAAATGTGAATGAAAACTTCGTAATAGAATTAAAAGGTTTAATAATGCCTATGAGACTTAGGAATACCTTAGGAAAACTCACTCTCAAAGCGCTTTATTTTTCAAATAAATTTAATGAAAAAGATAATGCTCACACAAGGTTTTATGAGTACTAGAGAATATCACAATGAGTTTTCTAATATATTGAACCAACTTAAGAGTTTTGACAAATTCTAAAAACTTAAAAGCATAAATGAATTTCAAGAATATTTTGACAATCAATGTTTCTTCTTATTTATATGAGATTATGAGATAAATTTGAGAACATAAGATCCAATTTGATACATAAAAAAACAAGACATAAAAGTTAAGAGATATTGGTCGATTTAGTTATGGAAGAAACTAGATTGGAAAATATGACAGACAACAAAGAAGTAGTTCTTGTTACAAATAGACCCAAAAATCATTTGAAAATATAAACTCTCCATACATCAAAAATAATGAAAGAAATGTATAATTCAAGGGTAATAGAATGTTTTAGCCGAACAATAATATAATTTACCATTATTGTAAAGAGAGTGGACATATCAAGACATTGTGTCCTCTTTTATTGAAGAGGTTTCATAGTAGTTATCATTGATAACAAGGAGGAAGTGCTACTTTGAAGAATCAAGGCCTACATTGAAGAAATATTTAAAGAGAAGACAATCATCTATGAGTCGACGTTATCAACTTCTTACAAAAATCAATGTATGTCATAGTTTTTAGATTTCGGTGCTTCTTTCTATATGACTAGTTTTTAGATTTCGGTGCTTCTTTCTATATGACAAATGAATATAAATTGTTAAACAAATACACATAAGTTAGAGCACAAGTGTTTATGGCCAATGAAACTAAGCTTGATGTTAAAGAAATTGGTAACTTAAAAAATAATTTATTTAAAATATCTCAAGTACATTTTATACCAAAAATAAATCTTAATCTTCTCTCAGTTTCTCAAATTTGTGGTAATGGTTACATTGTTACCTTCTCACCAAATCGATGTGTGATGATGAATCATCTATCGAATAAGGTAATAGGTAAGGACATAGAAAAGGTGGTCTCTATGCCATGGATAATTTAGTTATGACAAAATTTAAAACATGTGGAATTGCTTTTAATGAGTTTGGTCTTTGACACAAAAGATCGAGACATCTTGATATAAGCAAAATGAATAATTACACATGGATAAATACTAATTGGATAAAGACTAATGAAAAGAATGATTTTATTTGTAAATATTATATATTTGACAAAACACATCATACACTATTTGGTGAAAGAACTCATATCATAAAGAAGGCTTTCGAATTAGTGCACTCCAATGTTTGAGAACTCACCCTCATAACCTCACTTTTTTAGATGATTTCACTTGACACATGATGTATTTTTTGAAACACAAATCAAAATTTAAAAACTTTTTGATCTTTGATAGTATAATCAAGACTTAATTTGAAATTAATATCAAGATTTTAAGAACCGACTCTAGTGATAAATATCTCTCAAATGACTTCAAGAACATGAAATTTGGCATAAAAAATTTTACAAAAACTCTCCAACAAAATAGTTTAGCCAGAAAAAAACATAAACATATTATTAAAATTGCTAGAACCTTGTTGATAGCGAAAAAAAAAAACATGTAATAATCTTGTTGGACTTTCAGGGCTCAACAGTACTACCTTAAGGGCTCTTTGGGATTGGCCCTAAGGGCCAAGCTCTCTCAACGGCTAGTAATATAGTTGTTGAGAGCATATGCTTCTTTGTTCTCTCATTGTAATTAATCTTCTATAAATATAAGACATTGAGCTTAAAATAAATTAGCTTTTCGTGTGCTCACTTGACTTGTTTGGTATTGTGCCTATTCGGTTTAGCTTGTGCACAAGTGTTTGGTGATTTGATTTGTAGATCTTTGTGATAATTGGTATTTGGCTTTGTAGATATTGTCGGCTATATCGTAATGTTATTTTCACACAACAAAGCCCATTTTTATCTTGCAAAGCAAAGAAAAAAGAAAGTGAGTGAGCTTACACTAGCATTTGGAATGCAGAAAAAAGAGAGTGAGCTAGCTTACACTAACATTTGGAATGCAATCTTAGGACTAAACCTTCTGCTTGGTTAGACAAAAGTTAGTCACAAAAATGCCTTAATTAGGTTATACATTAGAAGACTAAACAACAATTACTAAGCCTTTTCCCATACTAGACGGGGTCGGCGTTATACATTAGAAGACTAATTGAAGAAAATACCAATTCTTTTTTACCCAACAATTGATTTCTATTCATATCAAAAAATATAAGTTACACTAAAAAATGTATCAGAAGCTGCGAGACGCCCTCTTGAAAGTGGATTAATATGTACAACAGGCACGGGAAGAAAATTGTGGTTCCTATGGCTCGCTTACCCTTCCGATCGGGATGCAATTCGAAGTGTTTCACATATAAGGTGTGAATAAAGCTCGGCTAACCGCGTTAAGAATTACTGCCATGGCTGTGACAGATGGACATCAGGCTCTGATGCATCAAGTCCTTTACTTCCATGTATTGCAGACTTGAGAACTTCGTACTGGTTAGTAACTGAATCATACAACGCCTGTGAGAAAGCCGCCCTTGCCTACAACGAAGCAGGTTCGTTAAGCTGATTGAAAGAAAATAGCGGGCAGCTTGAATATTTCTCACTATTTAGCTTCGACACGCACACACACACATACAGACCTCATCAGGATTTTCATATCTTGAAGCAACTTCTTCAAATTTTGTTTCTGGACCCAAAGATACACCAACTCCATGAAACCCAATCAACCTACGCTCACCAATTTCCTTTTCAACCTGAAAAGGGAAGTCGACTCAGCTCACGTAAAGAAAAGAAAATGGACCAAATTTCGCGATGAACATCCTTGAACATGGGTAACATAACATGCCTGAGGTGGAGGTGGCATGATATCATGGCACAATACTGTCAGTGGATATAAATGACTTGGGACGCCTGAATACTCCGCAAGCCGCCTAATGTTGTCCACTGAAGATGCATCAAAGGGTGCCTGGAGACCCCGTATGTCAGAACTAATATCTAAGAAATGTAACAAAATAAAAAGTACCAGCTAGGCATCACAGAAAAGGTTGAGGAACACAAGTTCCCTTACCTATTTCAAAAGTAAGCAGCACCACCAACTGCAGATCGCTTGACTATGTTTCTACATCAATAACAACAACTAAGCCTTTTCCCATACTATATGGGTTTGGCTACAAGCATACATGGGTTCTTTGTTTCCACAAGGCCCGATCATGTGTCATGCTAGCAGTTAACTCAACAATGTTTCTACATGCTTCCATATATTGCCAACAATTCCATTTTTTGGGAATGAAAAACAAATTGGACTAAACGATACTGATTGTGTATTTCTCAAGCAAACCTGGTTAATAAAAAAATTTAAGCATAACTTTTCCAGATTCATGTAACTTTTCTTATCAATATGTTCTTCCATTGGATGGGATCGTAATGGGGCAGGTTGGTACCCCACCCAAATCCACCTTGGACTAAAAATGTAGTGTTGTAACCCACTCCAATCCGCCCACCTGCAGGTTAATATCCCCTTCCAACCTAACAAACTTATACCTTCAAGCCTTCCCCACACTAGGTGGGGTCAGCTATATGGATTCTTTGATGCTATAGAGCTCGATCTAGTGCCACATGTGGCATGTTAATTATATAAACTTGATTTTTATGTAATCACATGGACAGTCTTAAGCTTTAGTAAAAGTGCCAATTAATTGATTTCATATTAAGAAATTTGAAGAGTGGGAAGGGGTGAGGCTCTATAAAAGGGAGAGGATAGGATTTGACTAAGGCCTAATATGATCCATATGATCACACATTAGCTTTATTTAGAATGGTGGATATTTGATTAGATGTATTCTATTAAACATGATTAATTGATTATATATACATATATATATATATATATATATATCGGGTAGATAGACTATGTTCACCGTAAACCTGACCGCAGACTGCATGAGGCAATTCACCTAGTTATTAATTAGCCACTCAGATCAGCTTCATAGAATTTGATAGAAAATCATTCCTTATTGCACTTATAAGAACTCACCTAGTTATTATGCTGCAACATATCATTTTGCTTAGAAAAAATAGAAAATATGACATAGTAGCCAGTAGACCCACTACCATATGACATGATACACAAACTAAATAGCAAGAATACCAGAGGAATAAAACTTACTGGATGCCATTCCCCTGTTAGAGAATCTTGACGGTCCCTACCACCACTTGGTGCAATCCAGATCAGCTGTCCTCCCGATCTACAAATGTGCAAATCCAACTTGGGCATTGATGGAAAAAGAAAACACAAAGAAAAGCTTATATATGACATTCATTTTTCTTCACATGCAGAAGATTAGCATATTAATTAATGAAGAGGGAACAACATAAGCTAGAAAAGGATTGTAACTGAAACATACCGTAACAGCAAAGCCATCTCTTTCAAACTCCTAGTATTTGATTTCTTTTTCATTTCAGCAAGCTCAGGAATGTCATTCATATGCTTCTTTGAATATACACAGATAAGATTCCTGAGATGTGAAAAGAAATATTATCAACCATTGCATGGGTTCTACATGGTTAAAGCATAATAGGAGAGTACCTTCCCATACTAAATGGCCTGCAAAGAGGATCCGTTATAACCCTATCACCAGCCACATATGTCTGCAAAACCAACAAGCATTTGGTCAAACTGAAGGCAATGACCCTATAGGTAAAAGTTGAAAGATGAAGAATCAAGGCCAACCATCTTCTCAGAAATATATGGGTTAGTTATTTCCAGCAATAAGGAAATCACTGCAGGATCTGCTTCTGTTTGGTGGTTGGATATCAACACAACATTATGCCCCTACATTTCATCAGAAACAGAGTTAAATTGTAGTGAAGTTTTAGGATGGGGGAGGGCTGAATGAGAATAAACAAAAAAGACATACAAAATGTGCAGGAAGGATGTTTCTCAGCATTTGAATTATATGCTACACAGTCAGCATGAAAAAGAGCCCATCTTTCTGGGTGGTCCTCATAAATCCACAGTTCATTCATTATTTTTGACATGATCTCCAAGCATGAATTACCATAAAATAAATAAGTCTGTATCCATAATAAAACAGGTACCCTGTGTTGCAGAAACATATCAGATGGGGAACAGCCAATAAGTCCAATTCTCCAAGGGTAAACAGGGTAGGCAATCTTGCTAATACAAACAACCTGCACTATTCTTCTCTCCCCACTTCTTTTATAATTTATTTGATTAACATTTACACATCATCCACTATTTTTTACTCCTTCATGCATCACTGCAATATTGGCATAGTTTTGGCCATTTATTTCCTTACAAGCCAAAAGGAAATGCAGTGTGTACTAAAAATGTTCAAGGTGTGAACAAAGCTACATAACATATTCAGGTGCCAAAAACCTCTCTTTCTTGAGAGCCACTGCAATGTCGTTATCCATTTGGTCCTTTACTTACGAGCCGAAAGTGAATGCAGTATATCCTTCAAAACATTTTATAGTATGCAGCATCTGTACTCAAACTTCACCCTTATTTAGGTGGTGAAAACCTTTCTTTTTAGCATCCCTTTTCAATTTTTTCATTTTTATTTAGGTGATCTTTGTTGAGCATTCTTTTTTTCATTTTTCCACTCTTATATGTAGGTGAGCTTTGCACAAATTATCAACCAACCACATTCTCATTTGCTATGTTGATTTGAGTTCTTTTGGGAGTTGTAATTTGTACCTACGCCACTATGTCTTCCCACTTCTGCTTCAAGCAGATGGCTATCCTAAAGCCCACAACTGCCTCAATTCTACCACAGTTCCCTTCACTAGTTAATAATTTTGTTAATCCTAGATAGGAGTAATATAACCAAGGAGAAGTCTTCATCTATTTACTTACTTATTTCTTTGTTGAAGACTATTTACTTTTATTGTTAATTATCTAGTTTGGGTTGTTTGGCTTTCTGATCCAATAGGAACCGTATGTCTCTCTTTTACTTACTAAGAGTATATTAGTCTTTCAAGTTATAAATCATTATATATATTACCTAATTGTAATGAGTATTTAAGTGAAATAAAGAGAGAGTGGATGGCTGCACATGTGGAAGTGCCATTTCAAATTACAAACATCAAATTAGATTACAAAAATTACCTATAATGTGCCAGATCGATTGAATTGGCTGTTGTGGCAACAGGGTAATGTGATTATTTGACTGAATACATTCTCACTCCCCACTTAAGTGATCCTTCGTACTCTAAAGTGCATGGCTCATCGAGTCGATGATATCATCCATTGCAAGTATATTTATGTTTCTAGAATCAGCCAAAGATATTTGGGCGGTTATTCATGATGTTTATGCTCAGAGAAAGAATATTGCAAAGAAATATTAGATTATAGAAAGAATCCGCAAATGCAGACAAGGGAAAAGATGAGTAAGTGACTACTATACAAAACTTCGTGGCTTATGGGAAGAATCACATTATTACTCAAAGACCAAATGTCAAAGTTGCATGAAGGAACAAACGAGTGAGATTAAAGAACGGAAAGTGTTTGATCTTTTATGTGACATCTTTTCTGAATACGAGACAGTTAAGAATAATATTCTCCGCAGAGAATAACTTCCTTCATTGAGTACAATATACTCCTTACTAGTATGAGAAGAGGATAGAAGACGTTTAGAGAAAGAAAAAAAATAAGCTAAGAAATGACTGTATTTGTGGGCAAAAATGTACATAATTATTCAGGATCCCGTAACAGAGGAGGTTATAGAGATCGGTTCCAATCTACTCCAAATAAAAAGGATAAGTTGTGTTGTTCACATTGTGAAAAAACTCAACATATAAAAGAAACTTGCTGGGAACTAATGGGCAGACCCAACTATAAGCAGAACAGACCGAATAAAGCATATTTCAGTGATCAAGTTGAAAGACAAAATCTGGAAACTGGACTGAGTTCATTGGCTAATATGAAGAAAATCGAAGAACTTAAAGTGAGACTAGCTGAATCACAAATTTCATCTACATCTACTTTTGATTCCCAAGCTACCATGGTATATCCTTTTTCGTTCATGACTTGTGGTAATTCACTTGTTCCTAATTCAAGAATATGGATAGTTGACTCAGGCGCAACAGATCATATGGTTGGCCGTCGAGAATATTTCTATGACTATAAGTTGATTCAGAATGGTATTAGTATTAAGGTGGTCGATGGGTCTAATACTCCTATTAAGGGAAAAGGAAGTATAATCACTAATTTTGGGAGTTTTTAAAATGTTCTTCATGTTCCCAATATTTCAAGGAATCTCTTATGTAACATTTAATTCTATGTGTTGCACTTTTCAAGAACTCCGCCCATGTAAGGGATCACCCTTACATTGTCGGTCCCAAACCCGGATAAAGGAGGAGGGTTGTGTTAGGCTTCCGACAGCCAGCGTAAAACTTTATCGTATTTTTATAACATGGATTACAAAAATTATGAGCATTGTTTTGGGGCGTCCCCACCTAACGATGTGTTGTAGAGCCCGAAATGCAGTAAGAAGTAAGCAAGGGCCAGTACATTTTTGCCCGAATGTAGTGAATCAATTGTAGAGAGGGTTCTCACATCATGGACGGGTGTGGGTAAAGAAGTTAGTCTCGCTACATTATCGCCCGAATGTAGTGAAATTTTTTCAGAGAGGGTCTCCGCATTTTGATTATGGACGGATGCGAAGGGTAAGAAAGCTAGTCCTAGATAATAAGATTCGTATTGGTTCTTGGAATATCGAAACATTATCCGGTAAGCTAATGGAGGTGGTAGATACTATGATTCGGAGAAAGATTCATATTCTATGTTTACAAGAGACAAAATGGGTTAGAGAAAAAGCAAAGGAGATAGAGGATACAGGTTTAAATTATGGTACTCAGGTAAAGAAAAATCTCGAAACGGAGTTGGTATTATCATAAATAAAGATTTAAAGGAGAGTGTAGTAGACATACAATGATATGGTGACTGAATCATGGCGTTGAAATTAGTGTTAGGAGCAGAGGTTTTGAATATAGTTTGTGCTTACGCACCCCAAGTAGGACTAGAAGATAGTATAAAGATAGTTTTTTGGGAAGAGTTAGATAAGGTGTTTCAAAAGACTCCACAAAGGGAGATGATTTGTTTAGGAGGAGATTTAAATGGACATGTCGGTAAAGAGGCATTAGGATATCAAGGGATTCATGGAAACTTTGGTTTTGGGGATATAAACGAGGAAGGTAGGGAGATTTTAAATTTTTCTATGGCATTTGATCTCTTTATAGTCAATACAATCTTCAAAAAACGAGATGAACATTTAATTATAAGAGTGGCTTATCACAAACACAAATTGATTACTTTATTTGTAAAAAAAAAGATAGAACGTGTTGTAAAGATTGTAAGGTAATTCCAAGAGAAAGCTTAACCACCCAACATCGACTTTTAGTTATGGATTTACAAATAAAAAAATGGACAAAGAAGAAAAGAGTGCATCGAGCTACAACAACTAAGCCTTTTCCCATACTAGACGGGGTCGGATACATGAATTCTTAGTTTCCACAGATCCCTATCGTGTGCCATGTTAGCAGTTAACTCCCAATAAGCTAGATCATTCTTTATTGTTTCTTTCCAACCTTTTGTGGTCGTCCTCTACCTCTTTTAATACTTTCCAAAATTAGTTTTTCTAACCTTCTTACCCGTTCTTCTTTTGATGTTCTTTCTATATGTCCAAACCATCTTAAACGATGTTCTCTTATTTTATCCTCTATTGGTGTCACTCCTAATTTGTTTCTAATAACCTCATTATCTATACGGTCTTTTCTTGTATGACCACTCATCCATCTCAACATCTTCATTTCTGTCACAGACATCTTTTGTACATGTTGGTGATTAACTGCCCAACACTCAGAACCATAAAACATGGTAGGCCTAATTGCTGCTCTATAATATAGACCTTTTAATTTTAATGGTATTTTCTTATCACAAAGAATACCTTATGCTCCTCTCCATTTTAACCAACCAGCATTAATTCTATGTGTAACATCTCCATCAATTCTTCCATCACTTTGAAAAATTGACCCTAGGTATTTAAAAATTTCCTTTTGTGGAATGCAATGTGTGCCAATTTTAATTTCTATGTCCTCTAAAGTAACCAAATAATCAAACTTACATTCCATATATTATGTCTTTGTTCTACTAAGTCAGAGGCCTTTGCTTTCTAATGTTTCTCTCCATAGTTCCAATTTTCTATTAACTTTTTCCTTAGACTCCTCCACTAATACAATGTCATATGCAAATAACATACACCAAGGTACTTCATCTTGAATATGTTTTGTTAACTCATCCATCACCATTATAAATAAGTATGGACTTAAAGTTGATCCTTAATGTAACCCAATATTAACTTCAAAGAAGTCTATCGTTCCTTCATGAGTCCTCACACATGTTTTTGCACCATCATACATGTCTCTTATGTCAATGGATACCTCTTTTTTCCAAAGTTCTCCAAAGAACCTCCCTCGGTACCCTATCATAAGCTTTTTCTAGATCAATAAATATCATGTGAAGGTCTTTCCTTTTTGCTCTAAAATGTTCCATAAGATGTCTCAAAAGGTGAATTGCTTCAATAGTAGATCTGCTTGACATAAATCCAAATTGGTTCTCTATTGTACTTGATACTTGTCTTAACCTACGTTCGATAATTCTTTCCCATAATTTCATAGTATGACTCCAAAGAGTGCATCGAGCTATTCGGATTAAATGGTGGAACCTCAAAAGGGAGAAAGAAGATATATTTAAACAGAAAGTCCTTCAAGGAGATGTTTGGATTATGTTGGCACACCCTGTGATATGTAGAACAATATGGCTATACATATTAGAAAAGTGGCGAAAGATGTGTTACGGGTATCTAAGGGAGGTGTACCGGCACAAAAAGAAGCTTGGTGGTGGAGTGAAGTAATACAAAATAAAATCAAGACAAAGAGGGCATGTTACAAATTACATTATGCCAAGAAAACTAGTGAAACTTTAGAAGCTTATAAAAAAGCAAAGAAGGAAGCGAAAAAGGCCGTTAGTGAAGGAAAAGCTAAGATTTGGGAGGACTTATATAAAAAACTCAACTCAAAAGAGGGTGAAAGAGATATTTTTAGGATAGCTAGGGCTAAAGATAAGAAAACTAAAGATCTTAATTATGTTAGATCCATCGAAGACGAGGATGAAAAAATTCTAGTGGCAAATGATGATATAAGAAATAGATGAAAAAACTATTTTTTTAATCTTTTTAATAAAAATAAAGATGTTAGTATTAGTTTAGGAGATTTAGCCAAGTTAGAAAAGTATATAAACCACAATTTCTACCGACGTATTCAAAAGAATGAAGTCAAAGAGGCTCTTAAACATATGAAGGGTGGTAAATCGGTAGGACCAGATAATATTCCTATAGAAGTTTGGAAAATACTGAGAGAAATAGGAATCACTTGGCTCACAAGACTATTTAATGAAATATGAAAAAACCAAAAGATGCCCGAGGAATGGAGAGCAAGTACACTTATACCCCATATATAAGAACAAGGGAGACATTCAAAATTGTGCGAATTATCGAGGTATCAAGTTAATGAGTCATACTATGAAATTATGGGAAAGAATTATTGAACGTAGGTTAAGACAAGTATCAAGTACAACAGAGAACCAATTTGGATTCATGCCAGGCAGATCTACTATTGAAGCGATTCACCTTTTGAGACATCTTATGGAACATTTTAGAGCAAAAAAGAAAGACCTTCACATGATATTTATTGATCTAGAAAAAGCTTATGATTGGGTACCGAGGGAGTTTTTTCGGAGAACTTTGGAAAAAAGAGGTATCCCATTGGCATAAATTAACCTTATAAGAGACATGTATGATGGTGCAAAAACATGTGTGAGGACTCATGAAGGAACGACAGACTTCTTTGAAGTTAATATTGGGTTACATCAAGGATCAACTTTAAGTCCATACTTATTTATAATGGTGATGGAGAGAAAATTGGAACTATGGAGAGAAACATTAGAAAGCAAAGGCCTCCGACTATGGAGTCAAAGGCCTCCGACTTAGTAGAACAAAGACAGAATATGTGGAATGTAAGTTTGATCATTTGGTTACTTCAGAGGACATGGAAATTAAAATTGGCATACATTGCATCCCCCAAAAGAAAGATTTTAAATACTTAGGGTCAATTTTTCTGAGTGATAGGAAGAATTGATGGAGATGCTACGCATAGAATTAATGCTGGTTGGTTAAAATGGAGAGGAGCATCAGGTATTCTTTGTGATAAGAAGATACCATTAAAGTTAAAAGGTAAATATTATAGAGCAACAATTAGACCTGCCATGTTTTATGGTTCTCAATGTTGGATAGTAATCATCAACATGTACAAAAGATGTCTGTGACAAAAATGAAGATGTTGAGATGGATGAGTGGTCATACAAGAAAAGACCATATGCATAATGAGGTTATTAGAAACAAATTAGGAATAGCAACAATAGAGGATAAAATGAGAGAACATCGTTTAAGATGGTTTTGACATATAGAAAGAAGATCAAAAGAAGAACCTGTAAGAAGGTTAGAAAAACTAAATTTGGAAAGTATTAAAAGAGGTAGAGGACGACCACAAAAATGTTGGAAAGAAATAATAAAGAATGATCTAGCTTATTGGGAGTTAACTGCTAACATAGCACACGACAATAGGGATTTGTGGAAACAAAGAATTCATGTAGTCAACCCCGTCTAGTATGGAAAAGGCTTAGTTGTTGTTGTTGCACTTTTCAAGAACTAAGGACGGGAAGGATCTTTGGTCAGGGTAGCTTGAGGAGAGGACTTTATTTTTATGAGAAAACAACCAAGACAACTATGCAAAAGGGGAGAAGGAAGAGTTGATATTATGGCATTCTAAGATTAGGATTCTATTACCCGAATTTTTGAGATCTAGTGATTTGCTTTTGCAATGTGACACTTGCAAAAAGGTCAAACATCATCATGCATCGTTTTCTTTGAATGAAACTAGAGCTTCAAAACCATTTGAAATTATTCATTCTGATGTTTGAGACCCATGTTCTATTACTTCATTGCATGGTCATAAATACTTTATTTCTTTTATCGATAATTGCACTAGATTTACTATGATTTATCTTATGAAGACCAAAAATGAGGTGAAGAATATTCTGCCTATATACTGCAAATTTATCCATACCCAATTTCAAGTACCAATTCAAGTCATT
Organism: Brasenia schreberi; assembly: GCA_036023115.1. NCBI lineage: Eukaryota > Viridiplantae > Streptophyta > Magnoliopsida > Nymphaeales > Cabombaceae > Brasenia > Brasenia schreberi. The sequence goes on along the minus strand of JAYKKT010000088.1, from coordinate 2,612,086 downwards.
CGTAGTGATAATGGAGGGAAGTATATGTTTCAATCACTATATTCCTTTTTCCAAAGTCAAGGAATTCTACACCAAACATCTTGTTCTTATTGCCCACAACAAAATGGAATCTCTCGAAAAAAAATAGACATATTTTAGAAGTTGCTACAACATTACTTATTGGGTATACAACAATAACAACTAAGCCTTTTCCCATACTAGACGGGTCGGCTACATGGATTCTTTATTTCCACAGAGCTCTATCATATGTCAAGTTAGTAATTAACTCACAATAAGCTAGATCATTCTTTATTGTTTCTTTCCAACACTTTTATGGTTATCCTCTACTTCTTTTAATACTTTCAAAATCTAGTTTTTCATACCTTCTTAAAGGTTCTTTTTTTTATCTTCTTTCTATATGTCCAAACCATCTTAAACAATATTCTCTTATTTTATCCTCTATTGGTGTCACTCCTAATTTGTTTCTAATAACCTCATTATGTATACGGTCTTTTCTTGTATGACCACTCATCCATCTCATCATCTTCATTTATGTCCCACACATCTTTTGTACATGTTGATGGTTAATTGTCCAACACTCATAACCATAAAACATGGCATGTCTAATTGTTGCTCTATAATATTTACCTTTTAACTTTAATGGTATCTTCTTATCACAAAGAATACCTGATGCTCCTCTCCATTTTAACCACCAGCATTAATTCTATGCATAGCATCTCCATCAATTCTTTCATCACTCAGAAAAATTGACCCTAAGTATTTAAAACTTTCCTTTTAGGATATGCAATGTGTACCAATTTTAATTTCTATGTCCTCTGAAGTAACCAAATGATCAAACTTACATTCCATATATTATGTCTTTGTTCTACTAAGTCGGAGGTCTTTACTTTCTAATGTTTCTCTCCATAGTTCTAATTTTCTATTAACTTTTTTCTTAAACTCCTCCACTAACACAATGTCATCTACAAATAACATACACTAAGGTACTTTATCTTGAATATATTTTGTTAACTGATTAATCACCATTATAAATAAGTATGGACTTAAAGTTGATGCTTTATGTAACCCAATATTAACTTCAAATAAGTTTGTCATTCCTTCATGAGTCCTTATACATGTTTTTGCACCATCATATTTGTCTCTTATAAGGTTTATGTATGTCAATGGGATACCTCTTTTTTCTAAGGTTCTCCAAAAAACCTCCCTTGGTACCCTATCGTAAGCTTTTTTTAGATCAATAAATATTATATGAAGGTCTTTCTTTTTTTCTCTAAAATGTTTCATAAGACGTCTGAAAAGGTGAATCGCTTCAACAATAGATATATCTGGCATGAATCCAAATTGGTTTTCTGTTGTACTTGATAGTTGTCTTAACCTACGTTCGATAATTCTTTCCCATAATTTTATAGTATGGCTCATTAACTTGATACCTCGATAATTCACACAATTCTTAATGTCTCCCTTTTTCTTATATATGGATATAAGTGTACTCGCTCTCCATTCCTCGGGCATCTTTTGGTTTCTAAATTTTATTGGGTATAATGTTCCTAAATTTTCGGGTAAGCTAATGGAGGTGGTAGATACTATGATTCGGAGAAAGATTCATATTCTATGTTTACAAGAGACAAAATGGGTTGGAGAAAAAGCAAAGAAGATAGAGGATATAGGTTTTAAATTATGGTACTCAGGTAAAGAAAAGGCCCGAAACGGAGTTGGTATTATCATAAATAAAGATTTAAAGGAGAGTGTAGTAGACATATAACGATATGGTGACCGAATCATGACATTGAAATTAGTGTTAGGGGTAGAGGTTTTGAATATAGTTTGTGCTTACGCACCCCAAGTAGGACTAGAAGATAGTATAAAGATAGTTTTTTGGGAAGAGTTAGATAAGGTGTTTCAAAAGATTCCACAAAGGGAGATGATTTGTTTAGGAGGAGATTTAAATGGACATGTCGGTAAAGAGGCATTAGGATATCAAGGGATTCATGGAAACTTTGGTTATGGGGATATAAACGAGGAAGGTAGGGAGATTTTAAATTTTGCTATGTCATTTGATCTCTTTATAGTCAATACAATCTTCAAAAAACGAGATGAACATTTAATTACTTATAAGAGTGGCTTATCACAAACACAAATTGATTACTTTATTTGTAGAAAAAAAGATAGAGCGTGTTGTAAAGATTGTAAGGTAATTCCAGGAGAAAGCTTAACCACCCAACATCGACTTTTAGTTATGGATTTACAAATAAAAAAATGGACAAAGAAGAAAAGAGTGCATCGAGCTATTCGGACTAAATGGTGGAACCTCAAAAGTGAGAAAGAAGATATATTTAAACAAAAAGTCCTTCAAGGAGATGTTTGGAATTATGTTGGCACACCCTCTGATATGTGGAACAATATGGCTATACATATTAGGAAAGTGGCGAAAGATGTGTTAGGGGTATCTAAGGGAGGTGTACCAGCACAAAAAGAAGCTTGGTGGTGGAGTGAAGTAGTACAAAACAAAATCAAGGCAAAGAGGGCATGTTACAAATTACATTATGCTAAGAAAACTAGTGAAACTTTAGAAGCTTATAAGAAAGCAAAGAAGGAAGCAAAAAAGGCCGTTAGTGAAGCAAAAGCTAAGATTTGGGAGGACTTATATAAAAAACTCAACTCAAAAGAGGGTGAAAGAGACATTTTTAGGATAGTTAGGGCTAGAGATAAGAAAACTAAAGATCTTAATTATGTTAGATGCATAAAAGACGAGGATGAAAAAATTCTAGTGGCAAATGATGATATAAGAAATAGATGGAAAAACTATTTTTATAATCTTTTTAATGAAAATAACGATGTTAGTATTAGTTTAGGAGATTTAGCCAAGTCAGAAAAGTATATAAACCACAATTTCTACCGACGTATTCAAAAGAATGAAGTCAAAGAGGCTCTTAAACATATGAAGAGTGGTAAATCGGTAGGACCAGATAATATTCCTATAGAAGTTTGGAAAATACTAGGAGAAATAGGAATCACTTGGCTCACAAGACTATTTAATGAAATATGGAAAAACCAAAAGATGCCCGAGGAATGGAGAGCAAGTACACTTATACCTATATATAAAAACAAGGGAGACATTCAAAATTGTGTGAATTATCGAGGTATCAAGTTAATGAGTCATACTATGAAATTATGGGAAAGAATTATTGAACGTAGGTTAAGACAAGTATCAAGTACAACAGAGAACCAATTTGGATTTATGCCTGGTAGATCTACTATTGAAGCAATTCACCTTTTGAGACGTCTTATGGAACATTTTAGAGCAAAAAAGAAAGACCTTCACATGATATTTATTGATCTAGAAAAAGCTTATGATAGGGTACCGAGGGAGGTTCTTTGGAGAACTTTGGAAAAAAGAGGTATCCCATTGACATATATTAACCTTATAAGAGACATGTATGATGGTGCAAAAACATGTGTGAGGACTCATGAAGGAACGACAGACTTCTTTGAAGTTAATATTGGGTTACATCAAGGATCAACTTTAAGTCCATACTTATTTATAATGGTGATGGATGAGTTAACAAAACATATTCAAGATGAAGTACCTTGGTGTATGTTATTTGCAGATGACATTGTATTAGTGGAGGAGTCTAAGGAAAAAGTTAATAGAAAATTGGAACTATGGAGAGAAACATTAGAAAACAAAGGCCTCCGACTTAGTAGAACAAAGACAGAATATATGGAATGTAAGTTTGATCATTTGGCTACTTCAGAAGACATAGAAATTAAAATTAGCACACATTACATTCCCCAAAGGGAAAGTTTTAAATACCTAGGGTCAATTTTTCAAAGTGATGGAAGAATTGATGGAGATGTTACACATAGAATTAATGCTGGTTGGTTAAAATGGAGAGGAGCATCAGGTATTCTTTGTGACAAGAAGATACCACTAAAATTAAAAGGTAAATATTATAGAGCAGCAGTTAGGCCTGCCATGTTTTATGGTTCTGAGTGTTGGGCAGTTAATCATCAATATGTACAAAAGATGTCTGTGACAGAAATGAAGATGTTGAGATGGATGAGTGGTCATACAAGAAAAGACCGTATACATAATGAGGTTATTAGAAACAAATTAGGAGTGGCACCAATAGAGGATAAAATGAGAGAACATCGTTTAAGATGGTTTGGACATATAGAAAGAAGATCAAAAGAAGAACCTGTAAGAAGGTTAGAAAACCTAAATTTGGAAAGTATTAAAAGAGGTAGAGGACGACCACAAAAGTGTTGGAAAGAAACAATAAAGAATGATCTAGCTTATTGGGAGTTAACTGCTAACATGGCACACGATAGAGATCTGTGGAAACAAAGAATCCATGTAGCCGACCCCGTCTAGTATGGGAAAAGGCTTAGTTGTTGTTGTTGTTGTATAATGTTCCTAAATTTTATTGGGGAGAAGTTGTTCTAACCGAGGTGTTTCTTATAAACAGCATGCTCACTCGGGTCATTAATGGTGATTATCCTTTTCATGCTTTATGTCCTAAAAAGAGGCAATTCCAAGTACCTCTTAAAAGTATTCAGACGCACCTGTTTTGTGCATATTCACAGCAATTCTAGAGATAAATTAAATGTTAGTTATTAAGTATATTTTCTAGGGTTACTCTTCCACTCAAAAAGGGTACAAAATTACAAATGTTATGATCCTAAAAAAAGGAAACTGTATGTTACGAAGGAGGTTACTTTCCATGAAGACTCTTTGTTTTATGGTGGTAATGAAAATCACTTCGATTGTACTATCAATTCTACCATTGAAAGAGCCTCACAAGGTTGAAGAGGAAGAAGAAATTGTAGAAGAAAGAAGATGACAAACGTATTCAAGAGGCGAGAGAAAGATATTCCTCCCAAATCCTAATACTATCCTAGATCATAATTCTCGCCCCAAATCATCTCCTATTCCAACTCAGGTAACTCCTTCAATCTTGTCTAATGATTGTGATAATTTATCTATTGCTCTTCGTAAGGGTAAACGTGAAGCTGTTAGATATCCTATACACAAGATGGTTTCATATACTAATTATCCAAATGAGTATGAGTTGTTTGTGATGAATACAGATAATATCTATATTCTCAAAATATTTGAAGAGGCCGAACAAAATTCAAATTGAAGGACAATTATGAAAAAAGAAATTGCATCATTAGAAAAGAATCAAACTTGAAAACTTATAGATCTACCACCAGAAAGGAAGACTGTAGGCTGTAAGTGGGTGTATACAGTAAAGTTTAAGACTTACGGACAAATAGAAAGTAAATAAGGGCTATAGTCAATCATATGGAATTGACTATATAGAGACATTTACTCCTGTTGCAAAAATGAGTACCATCAGAATCCTCTTAAGTGTAGCCGTTAACCAGGATGGAAACTATGGCAACTGGATGTGAGAAATACATTTCTTCAGGGAGATCTTATTAAGGACATCTACATGGACTTACCTCTGGGATATTATCAAGAGAAGATATCATCAAAGATATGCAAACTAAAAAAAATTATTTATGGTTTGAAGCAATCACCTAAAACTTGGTTTGAAAAGTTTAGTAATGGTATTCTTGGTTTGGATTTCACACGATGCGTTAGTTATCACACTTTATTTATCAAGAGAGACAAGAAAACTATTCTCTTGATTGTATATGTTAATGACATTATTATTACAGGTGATGATATGGAAGGAATTACTTATTTGAAAAAACAGCTACATGCATTAAGACCTAGGAAAATTATACTATTTTTTGGGGATTGAGATTGTTCGAAGCAAGGGTTGTTTTTTCTTAAGTCAAAGAAAGTATATTCTCAATTTATTAAAGGAGACAAAAATGAAAGATTGTCGGGTATGCTCTATTCCCATTGAAATTCAAAAGAAAGTTGTTGGAAATTCTAATGAACCTTATGAAGATGTGGGGAGATATCAAAGATTAGTGAGAAAATTGATATATCTCACAATTACCAGACCCGATATAAGTTTTGTGGTTAGCTATGTTAGTAGATGGATGCATTCACCCTCAAGACACCATATGAATATTGTATTTCATATCATAAGATATCTAAAATCATCTATTACCTACGGTTTATTATACTCCCCACATGGATCACTTGATATTGAGATTTTTTCAGATGTTGATTTTCAAGGTATATAGTATGTATAGGAGGTAATGGTGTTTCATGGAAGAGCAAGAAACAGTCTATTGTGGCTACATCAAGTGCAGAAGCAGAATATCGTGTTATTACTCTTTGTATGTGTGAGGGTTTATGAGTAATGTCACTAATGGAGGAAATTGATTTTGGAAGAAACTCTCCGATTAATTTCTTTAATCACAATAAGACAACTCTTCAAATAGCCTCCAATTCGGTCCTTCATGAAAGAACCAAGCACATTGAAGTAGATTATCACTTCATTCAAGAGAATGTGGACCATAAAATATTCAATCTCATCCATGTCCGTTTAGAGAATCAGTTGACAGATATTCTTACTAAATCAGTGGCAGCAAATGGACTAAAGAAGGCTCTTTGTAAGTTGGGGATCTCTACCATTCAAGACCCAACTTGAGGGGCGTCTTGAAGACTATTTACTTTTATTATTAATTATCTAGTTTGGGTCGTCTGACTCCTATGGGATCAAATTCTGATCCAATAGGAGTCGTATGTCATCTATTTTACTTACTAGGGGTAGATTAGTCTTTCAAATTATAAACCATTATATATACTAACCCTAATTGTAATTAGTCTTTAAGTGAAATAGAGGGAGAGTGGACGGCTGCACATGTGGAGGCGTCGGCCCTTGTTTCACTTTAGTGATAAGATTTGCATGATTTGTGATGTGTTTATGTTTTGGGTTGTTTACCAACATTTTTTCCTTGATTTCAATACATAAAAGGGAAATTTAAGAAGAAAATTGATGTGTTGGAAGTACAACCAACAATTGGGGGAAAGAAATAGATAAAGGAAACAAAACAAGTAGCGGAAAAAAAAAAGGAAAATCTCGAGGGGGGGAGGCCATGATCAAATGTCCATAGCAAGAATCCACAGAACGAATAGGGACACGAAAAACAAAGAGATATTTCACATTGGGACATAAGAGGCATTGCATAATGCATTAATAAGCATCAAATTTCAATGCTAAAACACCAATTTATGCATAACATGTAAAAATATTATGAAATAAACGAACAAATGAAAATGAATATAGCAAGTGGTGACGGTTTCTTTTACCTAGTGGTGGTGAATTGGCAATAATATTACAGGTTTTCCAGTTGCTTTCCACACCTTATTCACCACCAAAAAATTGCCAACAGTTTTTAGTAGAAGAGTAAAAGCCATTTGCAATAAACACTTTCTACTAATGTTAGTTCCACCACATCCATGATGATGAGGACATCTACTCTAACTCATTAACTTTGAACTCGGTCGCCAAACCAGGCTCAAATGACTTTAGTTTTGACCAAACCGTTGGCTAGTGTTCCAATAATACAATGGGACGAGTTGAAGGGCCCGTGACCAAATCCAAAACCCGTCTAACACAAGGATGGAACCCCACCTTTCGTAATCTTACATGCCTTCTAATTGAAGTTGAAGTCATCAATTATTACTCCAGTGACGAACTTGATGCAATCGAAAACACTCCCAAACATTCTAAAATTGTCATGAGTCAAGTCTATGTAAATTGCATTACTTAGCTTAAACCCAAGTAGTCTCAATAGGCCCATTTTTTTCTTTATTTCTTGCCTATAATAAGGCTCATATTTATGGTAAGGTATTTTCTTTGTTATTTCCAGTATAAGAGATGTATTTAGTAAGTTCTGTAGCCATAATTGGTGGTCATTAGAAACTTTTCAAATCTCCTAGGATCAAGTTTTCTTATAGAAGGCATGTCCAACCCTATAAATACCCCCTTTGGACTGGTGTTTGAAAACATCTTGTTCAGCCATTCTTAATAGAAGTTTTGCAAGTTTCAAGTAAGGTTCCTTCCTAAGCCCTTCTTTTCTCTTGTTTTTCTTATCTAAGTCTTATGCGAGGCTTAGTGGCGAGTTGTTGGTGTGATCCTTATTGTAGATTCGTGGAGGATTGCGCCATCAAGGATAAAGAGGATTTGTAATTGAGGGTTGAGTTACTTCACCAAAGTTAAGTGATGTACGTAGTTTCCATGGCCTAACCTCCTTCTACCGATGCTTTATCAAGGACTTCAGTACTATCACAACCCCGCTCACCAATCTCATGAAGAAGGATGAAGGGTTCCATTGGGGGCTTGCTGCCCAAAAGAGTTTTGATACCATCAAGGAGCGCATGTGTTCAACACCTATCCTTGCTATTCATGACTTCAATAAGATATTTGAGGTGGAGTGTGATGTATGGAGTTGGAGTTGTCCTCATGCAAAAAAACAGGCCTATTGCCTATTTTAATAAGAAGTTAAAAGGTGTGTGTTTGAATTATTCTATATATGACAAGAAATTACATGCCTTGAGTAGAGCACTCCAAACATGGCAAAATTACCTATTACTGAAAGAATTTGTCATCCACACTGATCATCAAGCACTTATGTATATTCAAAGTCAAGGGAAGCCTGACAAGAGGCATGGTAAATGGGTTGAATACATGGAAGTCTTTCCATATGTTATCAAGTACAAGAAAGGAAGCACCAACACCGTAGTTGATGCCCTTTCTTGGAAGTATACTTTTACTTAGTGCTAAGCTTTTGAGTTTTGAGTTTTGCAAAGAACTCAATGCACAAGACTCGAATTTCGCTCCCTATCTAACTCAGGAGAAGACATGTGGGTTATTTCAAGGAAGATGGATTCCTTTTTCACTATAGGAGACTTTGTATACCTCGTGGATCCATTTGAGAATTGCTTATTCGTGAGGCACATAGCGGAGGTTTTGCTGGTCATTTTGGAGAAAAGAAGACTCTAGAGACCCTTAAGGAGCACTTCTTTTGGCCATCTTAGGAAAGATGTGCACAAGATCATGGAGTGATGCATAGCATACAAGAAGGCCAAATGCCACGAGAAGACAATGCACGACTTATACAAACCGCTTCTCATTCCTAACAAGCCATGGGAGGATATTAGCATGGATTTCATCCTCGGGTTACCCCGAACCACCCACGCCAAAGATTCTATCTTTGTTGTCGTTGATAAATTCTCAAAGATGGCACACTTCATAGCTTGTTGGAAGACGAGTGATGCGATGCATGGGGTCGATCTCTTCTTTAAAGAGGTTGTTCGTCTTCATGGAGTACAGCGGAGTATTTTATTATATCAAGATTCCAAGTTCTTGAGCTACTTTTAGAAGACTCTTTAGAAGCGCCTTAGGACCAAGCTACTATTTAGCACTACTTGCCACCCAGAGACTCATGGGCAAATCGAGGTTGTGAACCGTACACTTTGCGCTTCTTCGTGCCCTACTTCTCCAAAACATTAAGACATGGGAGGAGTTTATTCCATGAGTAGAATTTGCATACAACCGTTCTATTCATAGTACTAATCGTCATACTCCCTTTGAAGTTGCTTATGGGATAAATCCACACACTCCTCTTGATTTGATTCTTTGTCTACTAATAAGCAAGTTGATGATGATGCAAGTAAGTTAGCAGAAAGAATACAACATTTGCATGGTAAGATTAGGCAAAACATCAAGACGAGATATACATAAAGTGACCTCATTTCGCTCTACTTGCAGAAGGAGTGGTTTCCCCACAAACGTACTTCAAAGCTCATGCCTAGAGCATATGACCATTTAAGGTGCTTGCCAAGATCAATAATAATGCATACATGTTGGAGCTAGCCGACCTTTAATGTGACTTATCTCCGTACTTAGAGGACATAGAGCAGGATATTCTATCCCCGGGTCCTTTAGAACCTGGAGAGAATGATGAGGACATTGACTCTAACTCATTGACTTTGAACCCGGTCACCAAACCAGACTTAAATGACTTTAGTCCGTACCAAACCGTTGGCTCGTGTTCCAATAATACAATAGGACGAGAAGGGCCCATGACCAAATCCAAAACCCATCTAACACCAAGATGGAACCCCACCTTTCGTAATCTTACATGCCTTCATCTAATTAAAGTTGAAGCCATTCATTGTTATTCCAGTGACGAACTTGATGCAATTGAAGACATTCCCAGACATTCTAAAATTGTCATGAATCAAGTCTACGTAAATTGCATTGCTTGGCTTAAACCCAAGTAGTCTCAATAGGTTAGGTCAAGCCCACATTTTTTTCTTTATTTCTTGCATATAGTAAGGCCAATATTGTTGGTTAGGTATTTCTTTTGTTATTTCCAGTATCAGAAATGTATTTAGTAAGTTTTGTAGAAAGGAAACCATAGTTAGTGGTCATTGAAAACTTTCCAAATCTCCCAAGACCAGGTTTCCTTGTACAACTCATGTCTAATAAGGCATGTCCAACCCTATAAATACCCCCTTTGGGTTGGTGTTGGACAACATCTTGTTTAGCAATTCTTGAAGTTAATAGAAGTTCTATAAGTTTCAAGTAAGGTTCCTTCCTAAGCCCTTCTTATCCCTTGTTTCTCTTATCTAAGTCTTGTGCGAGGCTTAGTTGTGAGTTGTTGGCATGATGCTTATCGTGGATTCGTGATGGATTGCTTCAATAAACCCGGCAGACATCACATGAGTGCAAGTTCTATTGATGAAACCAAGCTACAAGCGATCTGCCAGTACCACCTTGGTACGCCAGCTGGATTTCTGCTAGAATGACTACTTAAGGCAACGGACTTACTAAAACACTTTATTTAGAACTACACCAAATTGACTGTATTTTCCTTATCCAAATATATTGAGATAAACAGCCCCTAATTCTCCATGATTGTCAACTTCTTGAGCTTAGATAAACCGTCCATTGATAGAATTCACCAAATTTCAGCCGACTGTTTTGCATTAGTAAGACTATGTTACTCTTGGGTGTACCACCCTATGGAGCTTTCTTTATCCTGCACATGGACCTCCACTCTAGAATACCAGCATCTCACCATCACAATGGATTGATGTTGGACTAGTTGTTACATAGCTAGGGATGTATCTACAACACGGGACACAAACTCATTGGAATAGGATACATCATACATGAAATAAGGTGTGTGACAGCTAATCATGAATTCAAGGTAACTTTTTTGTGAATTTTCAATTCCAAGTTTGTCTGAATTTTAATTATGTGAGACACTACTTTGTTTCCAGGCTGATTTCTTTCAACCTAGGTAGGTAACAAAAAGCAAAGCAGAAATTCAAGTTGTAAACCGATTTGCAGAAAGAAAGAAAAAACAAGATCTTGGGTAACCTCAGATTTCAGAGCCAAGGCATGTAGGCGTACCAACTTCTAAGCAAAAAGAATATGCTGAAGGCATGAAGTTGAGATTGGGGGAGGGGTCGTGAGGTATATGCACATTCTAGAGGAAATCTAAATAAGAAGAACTGCCTTTGTCAAAAGGAAGGCAAATATTTGAAAACTAACAATCATACACACAACCACAGGAATCCTAAAGAATTACATTACCTGCCTAACCTTGTCCTCCACATCATCAAATATAGATAAGTTGCCAATATAAGATCTTCTGAGGAAAGAATGACGTCCAAATTAGAAAAACTTCTTGATGTGTCAAACAAAAGATTATACTACGAAAAGATGATTAAGCTAAACCATCACCATATAACATTTAAGATTGACAGGGAAATTTGGCATTCATCAACAAGGGGTAAGTAGCATTTTGTAAAGAAAACTGCAAGGTGAAATTATACTTCAAGCAAGAAGATAATTTGCTTTAGTTCCAGTTTAGTACTCCTAAGTAACCATTTCATTTTCTTTCCCATTGTTTCCAAAATAAGCTTTCTACATATTTAAAGTAAAAAGTAAGTTTTGCAGGGGTATAGTTCTACTTGGGTAAAAACTACAGAAGTTTTCAGGCATTTATTTGTCCAAAGAGAATTGAGGCAATTCATGAAGGACAGGAAAAGTCATACTCAATTGCAGCTGGCCTGCATCTTCTAGGTGCAAAAGGCAGATATAATGAACTTATAATTTGCATTAACAGCTTGAAAGTTCTAGGCTCTTTTAAAGTACGATGGAAAACAACAAGTTCGATTCACAGTTCTAAGGCCTAGAAACTTGTTGCTCTCAAGATACTTAAAAGCAGAGAGAAATGTAGCTTTACAAATCTCACACCTCATACTCAGCATCTCATGGGGAATCTTCATTACAACAGGAAATTCCCTTCAAGTTGTTCAAATGTTTCATTTACACAAATTGTAGGGGATAAATTAATTTATACATAATTTCTAGCTGCATCAATGTCAGGAAAACTAACAAAAAGCTCATGCAGATGAAACATGATCCTATCTATCTATCTCCTAATGAGAAAAGCAAGGTATGCACGTAGAGAAATTTTGGTCCCACAAATCAGCAGAGATTATGATTGCAAATCAGTAAATTACCGAAAATCAAGCAATGGACGAATATAATTCTGCCCGAAGGTGTAATAGTCAAAGGGCTCTCTTATTGCCATATGATATGGTGAAAAAACAAACGGTTCCTGCAAGTAAAAAAGGAAAATAGGCCATCTGATATATGTTCAAAAGGAGAAGAAAAGGTCATTTTCAGAAAGAAAGTCATCCCTTTACCAATAACCAAACTCATGAATTAACAAATTACATTCAATCTCCCCAGGGCAACTAGAGTTCCAGAGAAATTGCAGAGATACTGAGAAAAGTAACCTCAACATCCACTAATATACGATCAAATTGTGCAGCCATGTTTGACAAGACAGCTTCCTGGGCTCTTGGAATTCCACTTTGGAGTACCTGAAAAGCATAAAGCACGTAATGTAACTAAAATCCATATAGACAAAACAGATGTGCTTTTTCATATGCAGACAGAAAATAAATCCAATTAGAACTTCTAGATTATGCAATTAGAGATTAATTCAAACATATTCATGAGATTGTTGCATGTTCAAATGTTTACAATGTAAAACTTCTACTGCAACAAGTTCCTAATTGCTTCTATGGTTCCATCAATGAGTTTCAAGTTCTTAGCTCTTGCATTCTCAAGTGTACCAAACCACACAAACAAAAAGCATCATATCTAATGGCAAATACCAAATGGAAGGTCTCATGGATATCTGTACCATATTATCGCCAATCATCTGCCTCTAGCGTCAAATGAATTCACACTTCCAAGTTCTTCCACGAGTTTACCTAAGCATAAGATTCTTAGTTTGCTCATTAAAGTCAGCAGCTTATCTTGACATTCAAAGGTGTGAGAAACTTGATTATCATCTGTTCCCTAAATCTATGGCATGTTCTTACTTATCCAGGTGCACTAAAGGTGCTTCCATATTCTTTAACAACTTAAATCTTTAAAATGGTAAACTTTGTCTTTCATTTATGTCCATATAGAGAATTCCAATTACTACACCACCTCTGCCCTTTTGAGTGCCTAAACCCAATAAAAACACGCTCCATCTTGAACTTGAGAATGGAATCTATATAGCAAGACATAAATCCTTCTTTTTCTGATCAAATTTTCCTTTTTCTGCTGTAATGGAAGAGGTTTTCCCAAGACAGAAATAAGAAGTAACAAAACAACAGTACAATGGGTTCTAGATGGCAATCACAGTGCAATATAACATGGAAGAAACAACAAGAATGAAGCTGATTGCAAAGGCTTCTTACATACAGCATTCCGGTAACTGCAGTACAGCTCTTCCATCAAAGCAGCTACATTTGGAGACAGCTTTCCGGATTCCAGTTCCTTCCTAATCCCTAACAGTAGCTCTGTACTCAATCACATCAGGACCAATCAAGTCTGGGACGTAATTATGATTGTGAAATTTCATTGAGGAACTTCAGTAACCAACAAAAGAATCCATGTGGCATATAAAACTGTATTGCTATGGCTGATGTTCAAATGGAAAACATTATTTGCAAACGTGGCATTCCAATGAAGGGCTTAACAGAACAGCAAATAGTGAACATAAGACACACATGGTAAAGCTTGGCACACTAAGTTGGGCTTTGTTACATGAACAAAATTAGTTAGTTTTCAATATAATTTACTTTTGAAGAAAGTTTAGTATCTTTGGATTCAGCTTAGGCCACAACTTGCACAAACCAAAATGGTAAAATCTACATAGATAGAAAACCACGCAGTTCTAGATTGACTTTTAGACTTCAAGAAAAGTTATACAACTATAATCTCCATTTCCTAATATGAATAACAGTCCTTCACAAATCACAAAAGTTGAAGAAAGAGCTCTTTCCTAGAAACTAGACACATACGTTAGAAGTAATCTCAGGAAATAAGGGTATGATACTGCGTGCATCAACAATTTTGCATAGAATGAAGAAAATAAGTTCCAATATGCAAACATGTTGAGGTCGCATACTTCCTTTTTCCACATTCCAAGGCCCAAAAGATGGGAGTAACTAGCTGTGACTCCCTTTGTTCATGTAGCATCTTGGTCCTTTCTCAGCATTGGCTTCAAGAACACCATATAATCCAACTAGAAGATGCAATTTAATTGAGTCTATCTGATATGTTAAAAGCATTAAAAATTGCCGAGTCAAATCATAAGCAACATGCATTATCACGCATGCAACTCTCCATCCATATAATCGATCTCACAATTATGTAAAGCTTTGAACTTGACCATTGAATGAATGGATAGTTAACGGTGTCAAAGCAGAAAATCTGCGTGAACTTGGCTTCAAAACCAGATCTGGGGTCTCTTGTATGAAGCTATTTTGAACAGTCACCAATCTCATTCAACCTATCTCCAACTCTCATGGACTTGCATTTTAAACCAACTACAGCTAATTTTCGGGGTCAGATGCCGTTTAGACCTGGTTTCCTATATAAACGTGAAACAAACCAGAATGCGTCAGGATGACCAAATGAATTGCTCCACCAACCAAATAAATAAACCACAAATTGGAAGAAAAAGAGGACTTTCTAGTGAGCTTGCGCAGAAAGCTCGTACGATCTATATATCAGTACCCACGGTAAGCGTGGCAGATTGTGTTTCATGATGACGGGTTTTCATATACAAACAAGCACTGTCAGGTAACTGCTTTTTCGGTTGAAACAAGTTTCCTTCATAATAACGCATCTTCATATGCAAACGAGCAGCGTCCGTATAGCGAGAAATTTTTTGTTCCAGCGCTCAAGATGCATTCTCAACTCCGCGGCTATGTAAGGGATCACGGCCGGTTCTAAAGCCCCGATAAAAGAAGAGGGATGCCTTATAAAGGAGGGTTGCGTCATCGTAAAACTTTGTCGAAAAAAAAAACTATGGATTCAGTAAAAAATATATAGAATCCACGTAGACCCATGAAAAGGCTTAGTTGTATATACATATTATATAATATACTAAAGATGAATTCTCAATTAAAATCACATAATCCAACAATTGCACGCATTATCGATAATTAGAACACTTCGGACACAAACAAGCACGCTATGACGGAACGCTGCGGAAAACAAAGATACGACAGAGGCACAAAATAAGAACTTTAGGATTTCCGACCTTTCTCCGTCTTAGCCTCAAGAAACGTCCGGGAATGCCCGGTAGATTCTGGCGTCTCACTGCCAGATCCGTTCGTGGACGCCTCATTCCCGCTTTCCTTGAGCAAACTCTTCACAGGAACACGCTCGACGGACTCCTTATCCTCAACAATTTCCGCCATCGCCACGACCTTCGCAGCACAGATGATCGGCCCAAGGAGGCTACGGTGCAGACAGGAAGCAACGGATAAAATCCTTCCGTCAGCCGGAAACCGCAGAGTCCTCCTCAGCAAAACGAACCCGGCAACGGAACGTCCGCCCGGCGGCGTAAAGACGGAGATCTGCCTAGACGCGGGAGTAGCGGAGATGACGGCGGAAGAAGAAGAGAGGATCAACATAGTAGGGGCACCCCAATTCCTCTGGACTTTTCTGTCAGGCCGATCAGAATGACCAGCGATGAGATTGAAAACCTTACTCTAATTCCAGGAACACGCCGCTTCAGGAGCATAGATGGAAGGACAAAATGAAGCTTCCAGCGAGCTCGATCGAAATGAAAAAGATTGAAACTTTAGGGTTTCGAGAAGGAGTAAGGAATTCAAATAGTGCTTCCTTCAACCTTCGGCGATTCGTCGTCGCTTGCTTTGTTATCTTTCATAAATCTCGACGAACGGAGCGTCACTCTCGGTAGAGAGAGACAGACAGACAGACAGACAGACAGACAGACAGAGAGAGAGAGAGAGAGGTTTTGGGATGAATCTCGTTTTGCGGTTGATTCTTTTCTTCCCCTCTCATCTGGGGATGAGCGTCTGGCATGGCAAGGTAATTGAGATACGTGCCAAATTATAAGAGGATGAGGAGAAGAAGGCGTGACAGAGTGGCGGTTGGCTGGGTTGGTTTTATTACGGAAGCGTGGGACTTGGGGATCGCAATTTTAGGTCCAAACCAGTAAGTCAGGGTCTGAGTCAGCACAACGCAACGAGACCCGACACAACTGTATATATGTATGTACACTCTCTAATATAGAAATAATAAGTATGATACATACGTATGTGTTTATGTATTCCACATACTATATATAGGAAAACCAGAACGTGCTATGTATGTACACTCTCTTATAAATAAATAATACGTATGATAATACATAAGTGTTTATATATTATAAATACTATATATATATATATGAAACCGAGATTGTGCTTACCCTTGACATACTTAGTCATATTCACTCATTGCTTTGAGTGGAACGAGTATAATTTAAAAATATATTTTCAAGAAAAACGAAAACAATATTACTGTACACATGTTTTCAAAAAATAATCAAACATAAATAATCATTATCATCCAATCACTCTCTCCTTAAATTTCTTCAAGCATTTTTACGGTTTGCCCACCATGATGAACAATAAAAATTTGAAATGAAAAAATAGATTCTATTGTTGTGCATTAATTGTAAGTACCGAAAGTATGATGACACAAGTTGCTTTTTAAGATACAAATCTTCGGTGTTGAGGAGAATTAAGCATGAATTAGGATTGAACCCATCACTATCTCCTCTCTCTCTCTCTCTCTCTCTCTCTATATATATATATATATATATGTGTGTGTGTGTGTGTGTGTGTGTGTGTGTGTGCGCGTGCATGAACGTGTGTAAATAATTCCGTCGGAGTCATAGTCTATGATGCACGGAAAAAGCAAGGAGCTACCGTTTTACGTTTCGAGATGTAACCGAGACCCCAAAAACTTCGAAACGTTTCAGGTGATGATAACACATCATATGAAGAACGGCAATTAAATACATAAGTTTCTTATTGATAGGTCAACTGATCATGATACTCTTTGGTGAAAAGTCTTTGGGTCGAAGTCTTCTTGGAAGTAAATTTTTTTCCATTTTTCTGTTTTTCTACACAAACATGCATAAACAGGTGTGCACGCGCAAAACTACACACGCATATCCCTGTTTCTTAATTTTTGTACGTTTATCGTTTTTCACCACCCGTTTCCGTTTCCCATTTTCAATTCCGTGCAACTTAGTTCATAATTAAGTTGACCCCACCTAACTGGAAACCAAACGGGTTGGGTTTGGGTTTCTGAAAGACACGATCTGATAAGGAATAAACACGGGCTCAGTCAGGGTCGACCTCTTAAAACCTAAAGTGGCCCAACTAAATAACCTGTTATGCCACCCACAGTGGGGAATAAGAATTTAAATTGGGTAGGGATACATTATTCGAAATCGAAAATATATCCACTTATCCAACACGAATCTGTTCTTATAGCGTTTGCCATATTAGTAGGGCTGGTAAATGAACCAACCTGCTCGTAGTTATGTTTGGTTCATCTCATCTCTAGCGCATTTGTGTTTGATTCGTTAACTTTTTAAATTACACTCCTATCTTGAAAAAATCAAGGAAGACACATGCGCGCGCACACACACACACACACACACAAAATAAAAAGGGAATGATAAATGTCCAACCCCATCCGTTCTTAAATCTACTCGTAACATTTTTACCATTATAACATTTTCACCATTTGATTAGAATCGGTGGAGATTTGGATTAAAAGTATCATTACATTTTACTACTTTACATTTAATATATGATGTACATTAAATGTTTTTTTATCATCTCAATCATTCATCTCAAAGACCAAAAGATTTAGATAATAAAGTAGATTTGAAGATAGACGGGTTTAAGCATTTATCACATTTTATATATATAACAACTTGATAATATTCAAAGTGTTGGAGCCTCTCATCCATGACTTGTAACCTTTAATTCATGATGTTAAGTTATAACAGGTCATCTTATTTGTTGCATTCGCTATCAATGAACTGATACAAGAACTTGATATTATTGAAGCAATCGTGGATATGGAGCCTCTTGGTCCATGGGTTTTTCTTCCTCTCGCCACATTTTCCTCAAAGTGTTGAAGGTGGTATCGAGTTATTCGCGTGCGCTAACTCGAGTGCGAGTTCAACAGCCACTTAAAGCTGTGATCCTTGTCATTAAGATGACGACTTCGGGCATGACCAACTTGTGTGGTGTGCACAAGGCCTGGGAACGAACTCACTACCGTATGGGTGATCGGTGATAACGAGCAATTCCGGCATAATGCAGGTGAGTTGCAGCCAGCAATCCAAATTAAGGACAGGTTTTTTTAGTGAGCTCACCATCAAGACCGACCCTTTGTCACGGCCAATATAATACATGTTAGAGATATTAAGTTTGTTATGATGCTCCAGGTAGTGTTGGATGGAATGTCAAGAATGCAACATTTCTTATGCCCAGTGATAGAATGTTGGCAAGGACTCCATTGGTTGAGAGTTCTATCTCTTGATTTTGTTTTTGTCATGCCCATAGTGGACCACGATCAATTATTAGTCAAGCATAACCAATACAATCATAATCGTAATGATTTTTATTATAAAATAATCATAATAATTAATCATTATTACATTCTAGATTTTTCAAATCTAGGCCATGATGGTGAGGTCCAGGAGTGTAATCGGTTTGATATAGTTCGGTTTTAGCCTTAATCACAAACCAAACTGCTATTCTAAAGTCCTTGTTTTTAGAGAACCGAACCAAATGCTGTTATGGTCAGAACCGTAGGGTTTTGACTAAATACATAATATCACGCCATCGGATTGTTTGGATCACGGTCCAGATCTTATATATATATATATAGATAGATAGATAGATAGATAGATAGATAGATAGATAGATAGATACATAGATAGATATGCATATACTTATAAGTATATGCATGAGTTTCACACACACATATATATATATATGTATATATATATATATATGTATGTATATATATATATATATATATATATATATATATATATATATATATATATGTATGTATGTCATATATGTATGTATGTATGTCATATATGTATGTATGTATGTCTATATATGTATGTATGTATGTATATATATGTATTATGTATGTATGTATATGTATGTATGTAAGTATATATGCATATACTTATAAGTATATGCATGAGTATGTATGTATGTATATATATGTATTATGTATGTATGTATATGTATGTATGTAAGTATATATGCATATACTTATAAGTATATGCATGAGTTTCACACACACATATATATACATATATCTATACATATATACATACATATATACACATATATATATACATACATATACATATATGTATAGATATGTATGTATAGATATGTATGTATAGATATGTATGTATATATATATGTGTATATATGTATAGATATATGTATATATATGTGTGTGAGAAACTCATGCATAAACTGATAAACTTTAGCAGGATTTATTGTTTGGTATACGCACTCACTTATCTATGCTCAAATCCGCTCAAATATCTTCATCATTTGATTTGCATGATCAATGATGTAGACTTAATTTAAAAAACAAAAAATATCATTATACTTTCATACTTGGTATTTAATTTTTTTTAAATTCAAATCTCTATTAATGATCATACCAATCAAACGATAGAAATTTTTAAGTAGATTTAAGGATGGATAAGTGTGAGCATGGACTTTTCTCTCTCTCTCTCTCTCTCTCTCTCTCTCTCTCTCTCTCAAAATCGTAAATTTCATTAATAAATTTGTGCTAATTATAGACAGTTTGAGGGTGAAAAAGATATTTTAAGATAGCTAGTGCTAGAGATAAGAAAACCAAGGATCTTAATTTTGTTAAATGCATCAAAGACAAGGACTAGAAAATTCTAGTGGCAAATGATGATATAAAAAATAGATAAAAAAAAAATTATAAGCTTTTAAATGAAAATAGAGATGTTAGTATTAGCTTAATGGAGTCACCCAAATCAAAAATATATATAAACCACAATTTCTACTGATATATTCAAAAGAATAAAGTTAAAGAGGCTCTTAAACATAAAGTTTGATAAATATATAGGAACAGACAATATTCCTATATAAGTTTGAAAAACCTTAGGAGATAAAAGAAATCATTCGGCTCACAAGACTATTTAATGAAATATAAAGAAACCAAAAGATGTCCGAGGAATGGAGAGCGAGTACATTTATACTCGTATAGAAGAACAAGAGATACATTCAAAATTGTGTGAATTATCAATATATCAAATTAATGAGTCATACTATAAAATTATAGAAAAGAATTATCGAGAGTAGGTTAAGACAAGTACAACAAAGAACCAATTGGGATTCATGTCAAGCAGATCTATTATTGAAGTGATTTTCCTTTTAAAACGTCTTATGAAACATTTTAAAGCAAAAAAGAAAGATCTTCAAATGATATTTATTGATCTAGAAAAAGCTTACGAGGTATGAGAGATGTTCTTTGGAGAACCTTGGAAAAAAAAGGTATCTCATTGACATACATAAATCTTATAAGAGACATGTACGATGGTGCAAAAACATGTATGAGGACTCATGAAGGAATGACAAACTTCTTTGAAGTTAATGTTGGGTTACATCAAGGATCAATTTTAAGTCTATACTTATTTATAATGGTGATTGATGAGTTAACAAAACATATTCAAGATGAAGTACCTTGGTGTATGTTATTTGCAGATGACATTGTGTTAGAAAATTGGAACTATGGAGAGAAACATTAGAAAATAAAAATTGATGACTTAGTAGAACAAAAAAAGAATATATGGAATGTAAGTTTGATCATTTGGTTACTTCAAATGATATAGAAATTAAAATTGGCACACATTGCATCCCTCAAAATGAAAGTTTTAAATACCTAGGGTCAATTTTTCAAAGTGATGGAAGAATTGATGGAGATGTTATGCATAAAATTAATGCATGTTTGTTAAAATGGAGAGGACCATAAGGTATTCTTTGTGACAAGAAGATATCATTAAAGGTAAAAGGTAAATATTATATAGCAATAATTAGACCTATCATGGATGGAAGAATTTATGAAGATATTACGCACAGAATTAATGCAATTTGGTTAAAATGGAGAAGAGCATCAGGCATTCTTTGTGACAAGAAGATACCATTAAAGTTAAAAGGTAAATATTATATAGCAACAATTAGACATGTCATGTTTTATGGTTTTGATTGTTAGACAATTAATCATCAATATGTACAAAAGATGCCTATGGCAAAAATAAAAATGTTGAAATAGATGAGTGGTCATACAAGGAAAGATCGTATACATAATGAGATTAATAGAAACAAATTGGGAGTAACACCAATAGAGGATAAATTGAGAGAATATCGTTTAAAATGGTTTAAACGTATAAAAAGAATATCAAAAGAAGGGCGTGTAAGAAGGTAAAAGTATTAATTAAAAGAGGTAAATGACGACCATAAAAGTGTTGAAAAGAAACAATAAATAATGATCTAGCTTATATTGAGTTAATTGCTAACATGGAACATGATAGGGGTCCGTGGAAACAAAGCATACATGTAGCCGACCCCGTCTAATATGGAAAAAGGCTTAGTTGTTGTTTGTTGTATAGACGGTTAGAGCCAGCTTGTAAAGCATCAACACTTTCCCCAACTAGTGACCTGAGGCATGTAGTAGTAAGGATAGCTAATGAAAATACTCTCTACAGTTACCTGTTCCAGAAGTACCATTAAAATAAATTTAGACAAACTAGTTTATGTCCAGAAACTAATATGAGGAAAGTAGGAGGAAACCGCTTTTGTCCAAAAAGGCCATACCAATAGGGAGCCAGCAGATTGGTTTACTCTGTGATGTCCATTGCTGCTGTATTTTTGCCGTCAAAGATCTGTTCATTTCTTGCTTTCCAAAGTTTCTGTAGTGAAGGTCACTAACGCTAATTTCTCTTGCCACCCAACCCCATGTTTAAGATTGTTAATAACACTCCCACCATGCAGCAAATTGTTGCTTCCCATCCACCGGTTGGGGTATATCGGCAAAGACCAGGTTCCATACTTGTTTTGCCCACTCACACAGCAAGACGAAATGCAGCACTGATTTGTTGTAATTGCATAAGGGACATGTATCCGTTGTCATTCTTCTGTCCATGATACATGAGTCACCAAATGAAGTGGTGAACCTTGTTGGGGTTACTCAATTTACAAATCGTTTAAACATTAATCCATATTTCTGAATGGGAGGGTGAAAAAACTAGAAACTCATATCATATTCAGATTGAACAAAGTACTTGCCATTTGATGAAGGAGACCATGAGGGATATCGGGTCCCTCTTTTGAAATTATTTGCAGCACTCAATCAGCTACATCAAAGGCGAAGGTCGACCGGATCAGATTTTCATTCCATGTTCTATTAAGGTTTTCAATTGATGAACCCCGAGTATGTTTCTATTTAGTATGACATCTTCCAGAATGATTGATGGATGTTCTCCTAATAGCCATGGATCGTGAAATATATCAATAGACATACCTGTCAAAAATGTAATGTATAAGATGTAATTCTCTCTTTTTTAATGCTTACTGTAACAAAACAGGGGCAATATTATAATATTAGTAGCATGCTACCAACGGCTAGTCAACTAGCTGTTGGCAGTTCTGTCAAATTCCTTCGTCTCAACCCTATAAAAAGGGTTGTGTAAATTTTCTGTAAATGTCTTATAACTTGATTTTCTGTAAAACCCTCTCTTTTGAGAGGTTCCTTAAATAAAGATTTAAATACATGGTCTTACATAGTAGCCTATTACCACCAAAAACAAGCATTTTTGGTGGTCCTGATGGAGAAAAGAAGTAGGTGCTCAAGACCAGTTTCTGGCTGAAGGCATATAAACGGTTGGCACAGATTAGATGGGGATCTGTTGTGTTCCACCCTTGCTGACCTCCCACAGAGATGGGAAGCTCGAGTTCCACCTTGGTTGTTCTATGCATATTCAATTTGGAATTGTTCGTAGAGGATTCCTCTTGACTTGGCCATTGAAGTCGGATAGAAAATCACAGGGAAAAACGATTAGATTCATCCAGAGAAACTTGGTTCTGTCGACAGAATTTTTACAAGCTCCGGCAAAGATTTCAGCAGTTTCTAGATCTCCCAACTCTGCCGGATCTGCCACCATTTGGTGGCCTTGTCCAGGGCAAAAGCTGGGTCAGTAACTCGCAATCATCCACCATCCCTAGTGGTTGTTCCAAGCGTGGAAAGTCTAAGGACCTTCCTTGTGCCAGTAAGGCTCACTCCAGCAACATGGAGTGTCCAGAGAGATAGGTGGCTAGCTAGTTTGTGGGTTGCCTTTCTTGGCGCTATTCTCTTAGGCAACCTTTCTATCTCGCGGGCAGCATTGGTGCCCCATTTGGTAAGCCATTGAACGAGCCATTGGCTTGCCGATTCTAGCATGATTAGACAAGACAACTTGCCATTTCAGGGAGCCTTTCAGTCTTTTGACGTTTTAGCATTAGGCAAGTGACCTCAGTTGGCAAGCTGGGAGCATTCTGGGTGCAGTTTGTGTTGGCCATTCGGGCTAGACAGCTAAAGGGGCATCTAGAATTCAAATATGCCTTTTGAATTTCGAAATCCAAGAATCAAGGAAAGTTCCCTTAATCCTTGGAGAGGTGGTTGATCCCAGCTAAGAAGGACAGCTGGTGGGAATTGTTCTCGAAGATGATCTATCGCATCTTAGAAGGATTGATCCTTGCCAAGATGAGAAGAGAAGCAAAGGTCGCTGCTACTATTGGAGGAGCACGGTAAACCGAGTTACTGCAGCATTGAGGCAGAAGCAGTCCAGGTGTTTTCTTTCCTTATTTTTAATTAAAGATTTGATATGAATATATAATTTTAATTGTTTTGTCTCTTTTATGGGGTTAAACTGTTTGTCAAAACTAAGCTACACCTTTTTGTATGATTAAGATTTGCATGTGGCTATATGTCATTAGCTTTATAGGATTGCTTTGTTGATTATAAAAAATTTCATTGGTTTAAAACCAAATTTTGATCTTGTTGGATTCTCTTATTCTTGGATTTATAATCATGTTTGGATTTGCAAGTTATTTAAGGGCTTTGGCATTTAATTGTTTTGAACGGTCAAGCTCAGCCTTAAAGCTAAGTTTGAACTTAGTCTTAAAGACTATTTCTTGATGGTTTGAGTTTAGCCTTAAAAGCTTGTTTATGCATAGTTCGAGCTTAACCGTAAAGCTTGCTTTTGAAAAGTTCGAGCTCTGCCTTAAGCTCGATTAGTGTTTATTTATCAGATTAATGCACCTTGACCTTTTGTAATGTTGCGAGTTTGTTGTGACTCATTAACTTATTTGACATATTAAAGAATCCCATTTAGGTGATCAATATTCTCCATTAAAAAAACTTTTTATTTTATTTTTAGTGAAATATTGAAAACACTTTTGAAATTTTATGATCTTGCTTGATGTTTTTAAGATTATGAACTTCTTAGGATTCAAGTTTGTATTATTTTATTTTTTGGATCTTAATTATTTTCATTGAGGTTTTATTCTGTGAGTTTTTCTTGTAGGTATTAAAATAAAGGATTACAAATTCGACATAAACTTAAGCAAAGAAATGAAAAGAAAAGCATTGAAGAGTTTCAAGGTCGAATATAAAAACTACATTGTTGAGTTGCAGATGATTTTACCAAGTCATCACTCTTCAGCTTCACGATTTTAGTTTTTTAGTAAACTCTCGGTAAGATCACCATCAGTTTGAGGGTTTTTTTTAAATGTATAAAATGTAATTCCCTTTTTTAAGTTTACTATAACATATGCGGCAGTATGTAATACTGGCAACATGCTGCGAGATTACTCCTTGTTTCAGTCCTATAAAAAAGATTGTGTAAACTTTTTGTAAATGTAAACCTTATGGCTAGATTCTCTGTAAAACCCTCTCTTTTGATAGGCTTAGTGAATAAAGATTTAGATATAGTCTTACACTACCATCACCTATGATCCACCTTAAGCCTTTGCTAATTACTTTTGGTCCTTCGAGTAGGTTGCACCAACCCCAGGAGGGATTGATTCCCAATTCAACTTTCATGAAGGACGATCAGAAGTATTTCTGTTTATACACATTGTAGAATAAATATCCTCCATGTATGAGTCTCCATGCCTATTTCCCGATAATTGAGAGGTTTATTGTTTTAAGTTCTTTTAGCTTCAATCCACCCTCCATCTTACTTCAACAAAAGAGATCCCAACCAACCCATTGGGTGACCATTCTCTCATTGTTTCCACCCCACCGATAGTGAGTTAACATCCATTGGAGATCATCAATCAATCCTTCTGGTAGTTTGAAGCACGCCATTGAGTAAAGTGAGATGGGTGTACCTATTGTTTTCACCAAGTTCTCTCTAGAGTATAGTGGGATAGTTGTACCTAACCTGCCACAGATAGTAGATTTATTTTTTCATCGTTACAGCCTTTCACCCACCTTCTCTTTTATGTAACTAGAGGTTTCTTTCTTGGAACGCTAGAAGATGGAAGGGACACCCAAATATTTATCGTGGACGCTTATACGAGTGATGGACAGTATTGAAGCAAGTTGTAGTGGCATATGAGAAGGGGTATTTCTGCTAAAATAAACAGCTGATTTCACTAGATTTACCTGTTGACCACTAATACTCCCATATATTTTCAACACTTGGATGAGATTTCCTCAATTCTGTGGTGATATTTTACCAAAAAAGAATTGCATCATATGCAAATAACAAGTGTGATACTACCAAGTCTCCTCTATTCAGTTTGAGACGTTCAAATTCTTTATTAGCCTTCGCTTTGTATAGAAAGCCCAATATGTGTGTGTGTGTGTGTATAAATAGTTCAGTTTGGTTCTTATGGTTCAGTTCCAAACCTAGAACCATGCACCGAACCTCATGTTAGAACTGAACCAAACCAAACCACTCTACATCTAGAACCAAATGGCTGTTTGGTTCGGTTCTAATGGTTTGGTTCAGTTTTATTGGTTCCTCGAACACCCCTGGAAAGGTCCACCTACAATCCCTTTATTTGAACAAACTTGAATGACTTGTATTGTAAATTTCAAGCTTCCCCCTAAAAGATAGTAATCAAGTTCATGAACTCGGCTAGCTTTTCTGACTTTAGCTCTTTTTGATGTACGCAGAGTTCATGCATCCGAACCTATTAATGCAATGATGAGAGATTTATGAATTGTGACAACTGGATCTGGTGCCCAGAACTAGCACTCTTGGGAACTGAACTCCAAGTCTTTGATCCAAGATCCAAACACACAGAGAACCCAAAAGCATTTCAAATATTGTGGACAACTTTTTTCAACTTTTACCCTTTCTGTGATCCTTGATTGCTGTTTACATTGCTGAGATTGGTAATTATGTTGCTAATATTGTTAATTTTGCCCTCGGCTGTTGAGTAAATGATGCTAAGAAATTTAGCATCACTGCCAAATTCATAGTTATGCAATTGTACCTCATAAAAGAGAAGGAAACCAGAAGGAGATTACAGCCAATATCTAAACAAAATCAGTAATTCTTACATGGAACAAGGTCTTCAAGATGAGCACAATGGCTACCAATGTGAAGAATCTCAAAATGATAACCAGAAGGAAATGATTAAACCAACCCAAAGCAACCTAAGCTCAGAAATGGACTGTAAACGTTTAACTTCTTTTCCAACAGTATAACATAAGCACATTTTCTCACAAATGCAAAGTATATATGTTACATGAAGCATCCATTTTTAAGCATGCTTGAAAGTAACTGCAGACTCAAACATCACAAAACCAGCATATATGCTAAGTGGTGGTGTATAACGTTACGGAAAAAATTTCTAATACCTTACATAGAGCAGTAGCTCCACACCCAAGCATTTCCATCTTCAAATTATTACTCAAGAGCATTAACAGTCGGACTGTTCGAGTTATTGCTACCATAGCATTGGCCATCAACTCCAAGGAGCTTTTATCCAACCAGGAATTTGAAGCCTTTCTAATTAGTAATCAGATATTCTGCTTTACAGGTGCCTGCAATCATAAGAAAGTGCACAGCGTAAGCACAGCACATGTATTGGAAATGGTTGACGCGAAAAAGGATCAACAGAAAACCTTGAATAAAGTGGCCAAAAGAAAACTAGTTTCCCCATTTAATTTAGTGGATTCTAAAAGTAACGACAGACTTTCAGGGACCAATCCTTTAACTCTAGTTCATGAAACCATTGTTCCAATTGGTTCTCAGAATTCTCAAAACGTATAAAATGTACCTTTTGGTGATATGTTTTTCCTCCAACAATCTGGCACCTTCAAAGTTTCTTTTGGTGTGATAAATGGCTCTGAGTTCACTTTTAGCACTCCCCAGAAAGCTAAGCGTAAAACTTCTACCATATTAATGTATCCTCTAGATCATGTTCAGGCGCAATTTACTGAATAACTGAAGACAAGTGAGGCTTGTCTGGTCATATATCTACCAATATAGGATACATATTTATTTTGTTTCATAAGTTTTGCATTGTTTACACACTGGGTATGTCCATTCTCAGTTTGAAACGTTGACATGAAACAAAAGAATTGTTATTAACTTATATCACCTGCTGTCCGTTCTCATACCTGTGAGGGCAATCTCGATCCTGGCATGAACAGAGCAACGTCCTCTGCCAGCTTTCAGTAGTGGGTTAGAGACTATTACAGTGACTGTCATCAAATATCACATATAATTTGTTTCTACCATTCTCATAACTGTCACTTGTTTATGTGGTTCTACTAATTTCCGCCTCAAATATCTGAAAGCACCACTCCAGCCAAGCAAGAGGATAACCAGTATAATTTGTGAGAAGTCCAGAACCCACTTTCATTACATCTGCTCTTCTACTCGTTTGACCGAATATCACCACTAAAGCTCACTTTTTTGTTCCAAGTTTCTGCTGCCAGGTACTTTCTTTTTACTGCAGAGATTTCTATACCTGGATCTGGGATTATACACGTTCTCTTATAGACACTTCTCATTAGACATTAACGATCATGGAGTTTGGAGTGTTACATGCACTTTCAATTATGTTTTCTTAAGTTATTGATCCAAAGAAATCACGTAGTCCAAGAGATCACAATGATAAGAACTTTATGTTATTAATGGCGTTCTAAAGAAGCTATAAATTCTAGTTCCTCCTATGTTAAGAGAGTGAAACTAGCATTTAGCATTACAATAGACTGGGACATTAGTCATGATTTTGTATAAGACTAATTCCTTCTTCAAATGATTTGATTCGCAATATTTTTTCTGTTAAACATCAATTTGAAAAGCACAGGTAATTGCATATTATTTTAATCATTACTAGTTTCAGTATTAAAATTGATAATACTAGCGTACAATGTTGTCTCTAATTTCTTCAACCTGAGACCAGTTGTTATGGTGTTTCGGTCCATGTCACTGTACACTTCCTGGACACTTCATAGCATGTGCTCTTTAAGAATTTTAAGTGTCTAAAAAATTGTCCAATAACAAACTTTTTTCTGAAAACATATAATTATGTCTTTCATGTAAAAATAGCCCAAAGCATGTTATCCCTTTCTTCGTTCATGCATACCTTCTTTCACAAGACAAAACTCAAACCATTTGAGATCACCACAACAATCAGACAGATTGATAATGCAAACTGTAGCTACAATCACCTCAGTTAAATACTAACATGCCATCCGACATAACTTCTAAAAACATGCACATGCATACACAAATAAACATGAACGCACAATACCATGCTCAGAGATCCGCATGTGGGCAAACACACACAGAGAGATTTGTGCAAAAGCCGCACATAAAGGAGCCAAAATGAAAAAAGAAAAGAAACTTAGGCTAAAAATACCATGTTCAACTTGTATTAGAGAGTCAAGAGAGCGCAAGTGCCATTCTTACCTTGCACTGAAAATCCTTCAAAGCAGCTATCAGCAACTTGTCACCAACTATAGATCTCAACTTCTTAATGAAATCATCTCGAGTTATTTTCTTACTCTAGTAATCCAGCCAACAATGAACATTTGTATTAGAGACCAGCAATAAACAGCGATGCACCAAAAAGTATAGCACGCACAAAATGTGCTATTAGTTTAGGCATTGGGAACCCAACTCAATGCCCATCCTACAGTCATGCAAGTGCATTTCACCACAATCACATCATACATTCTCGATTTACTCGTTCCCCCCACCGCTTTCTGCCTATTAAACCCCCAGATGGCAGAGCCTTTTCTTGGATAAAAAGGCATGTATAGTGAACCATCATTGAAACCTTAAGTTGCATGTAAGGCACATCAATGTGCACAACCACCTTTCCGAGGTGACTGCATTTGAATTCATTTAAGAGTTCCTTACTTGCATACTCACGGCCTTCACCTTCAGTAAAAGATAAGCAGGTGGAATTGACCTTGCGAAAAGTTTATTATTCAGTCAAAATTTAAGTACCTTGAATTGGTCGTAGTAAATATGCACATAATCCTTATCTAGAGAAGAAATCTTGCCAGATATAGCATCCAATAGCATAGGGAAAGACATCCAAGCTGATCTAGGAGCTTTTGAAGGCTTTAAAGAAAACCCTGAGGTTTCCTTCTCCAAACTCTCGACTCTAGATGATACATGGCGGGAAATCCTTAACTGAAAAGGAAACCAAAAGGAAGGGAAAAGAGAAAACAATGGGTTAAAAACACTAAATAATACTAAATTTCACAATGGGAAGATTGTAGAAAGCATGAAATCAGTAGAAACTTCCAGCTGAAGTGAACATTATCTCTAGACCAAAATGGTTTCCTTGAGCCATAAATAACTTGACCATGATATGACCAGAAAGGAGAAAAATATAGCACAAAATTTTACAGAATTGACAGTTGCTGGATTTGGTTGAAACTGGTTTTCATCTATCGAATTTGTGACTTGCGGCAATTCATCTCTACAAGGGTTGTCGCCTACCCCAGAAAAACACCCTACAGGGAAAAGCAGCAGCGTACATGCTTATAAACTGAATACAGCAACATAGTTTGACCAAAACTATGTGATGCTAACAAATTACAAATCATAAAAGGAAAGGAGAAGATCACCTTTAGATTCTGGAGGCAGTTCAAGGCTCACTACATATTCAGGGTATATATGCGTATTCACATGACAATTCCATATTACGTAATAATTTGGTTTTTTAATATCATCTGTGCCATTATCAAATTTCTCATTACTAGGTTGAAATTGTTTGGATCCCTGAGGAACTTGTTCCATGTTTCCCAATATTACACGACATAACACCATATACTGTATATCATTTTCATCGCCATCAAGAAAACTAGCACTGCAACAAAAAATAGAAACTGAATCAACAGATCTGAAAAAATTATATTAATAGACTATGAATCAAATACGTGTAACCACAAACAAAGCAACTGACCTGATAGGTGAGGAACCTGTGGGCAGAAGATGAAGCCCGATGCCATAAGACATTCCACAGTTGGGAAGTTCAATATGAGCAAATCCATGGAACATTACCTCCAAAGCTCCTTTAGAAGAAGGAAACCAAGCATAACGAACATTTGCATTTCCACGACGTCCTTTTGTAATCTCAATCTGATTCTGAAATGATTCAAGTTTAGCTTTTACTGGACCTATTATCTGTGAATTTTGATGGATCCCGATAATGTTCCTTTCCCTCATAAATGCACCAAATCCTGCCAGGAAATTGTTCTTGATGTCCTTGTACTTGGAATCATTAACTGGCAACTTAATTAAGTTCTTGTCCATTAGCATCAGTTCAGGAATCTGAGAGACATACTTAATGTCTTTGGAGGGTGATGATATTGTTTTTCCAGTCACAAGCTCAAATGAGTGGCTCCCGTTTATAGTTTCCTTAGTTTCTCTGTACATGTTTCCATCATCACTGGGGTTCTGATCCGTCTCTTTATCACCCTCAGGTTTCCCTTCAATGCATGAATATTTCACATGACCGACGGATGATTCACAATTTTCTGCCTTGGAACTATTAGTACGACCAGAATCAACACTGATCTCCAGCTTAATTTCACGTGTTCCATTAGGTTCAGGAGGTCCAAAGCGCTCTTGTTTCCCTAGATCTGAATAATAACGAACATGTTCATCATTGGTTTCTGAACATAACTCAGGAAAGAAGCACTTGCCAGACTCATCGATCCAAGCAATAGATCGTTCAAATCCCGATTCTAGATTGACCATAGACATATGTGGAAAATCAATCAAAGTGCAATGACCCTGAAACACCACTTCTATGGCAGTTTGTTTATATTTGAAAGCTTCCTTGAAGATACAAATATGACCCAAGGGCATATCATTCCATTCTCCACTTTCATAGTACATGACTCGCTTGGGTGGCCTACTTTTCATGAAATTTGAGTAGTTTCGTACCAAGGACTTGCCAGAGCAACATCTGCAGCAACCACTATAGCCTTCCGATATGGCCCTCTTGTAGCGCTTATTCGAGGGGTGAATTATGTTAGTACTCACCTGGACTTTTTGTGTGCCAGCGGTAGAATCAGTAGAATAAGCTGCAAGCTTTCTCTTCAAACCAACTAAAATTCTTTTGCCATCAGCCAATGCCTTTAGGTTCTTCACTTCCATTTGGATCTATCTGTGTTAAGTAACTAACCACTAGAGCCACTACTAATACGAGATAAACGATGTAATGTAAGTATTTACACTCCAGAGATGGATGGTATGGGTTCGGCCACCCTGTAAAAAAACAACAAAAGAATTAATATCACAATATGAGGGACTACTACAACAACAACTAAGCCTTTTCCCATACTAGATGGGGTCGGCTACATGGATTCTTTGTTTTCACATAGCCCTATCATGTGCCATGCTAGAAGTTACAACAACTACAACAACTAACTCTTTTCCTGGTCGGCTAAATGGATTCTTTGTTTCCACAGAGCCCTATCATATACCATGCTAACAGTTGCAACAACAACTGACTCTTTTCCCATACTAGATGGGGTCAGCTACATGGATTCTTTGTTTCCACATAGCTCTATCATGTGTCATGTTAGCAGTTAACTCAACATAAGCTAGATCTTTTTTTATTGTTTTTTTCCAACACTTTTGTAGTTGTCCTCTACCTCTTGTAATACTTTCAAAATCTAGTTTTGCATACCTTCTTACAGGCACTTCTTTTGATCTTCTTTCTATTTGTTCAAACCATCCTAAACGATATTCTCTCATTTTATCCTTTATTGGTGTCACTCCCAATTTGTTTCTAATAACCTCATTGTGTATACGGTCTTTCCTTGTATGGCCACTCATCCATCTCAACATCTTCATTTCTATCACAGACATCTTTTTTACATGTTGATGATTAACTAGTCAACACTCAAAACCATAAACATGGAAGGTCTAATTGGTGCTCTATAATATTTACCTTTTAACTTTAATGGTATCTTCTCATCACAAAGAATACTTGATGCTCCTCTCCATTTTAACCAACATGCATTAATTCTATACATAACATCTCCATCAATTCTTCCATCACTCTGAAAAATTGACCCTAGGTATTTAAAACTTTCGTTTTGGGAAATGCAATGTGTGCCAATTTTAATATCTATGTCCTTTGAAATAATCAAATGATCAAACTTACATTCCATATATTCTGTATTTATTCTACTAAGTCGGCAGCCTTTACTTTCTAATATTTTTCTCCATAGTTCCAATTTCCTATTAACTTTTTCCTTAGACTCCTCAACTAACACAAAGTTTATATATGTCAATGAGATACCTCTTTTTAACAAAGTTCTCCAAAGAGCATCTTGTTGTAACATGTCCTCTTTGCCTTGTTTTTATCTTTCACCACTTCACTCCACCACCAAGCTTCTTTTTGTGCCGATACACCTCCCTTAGATTCCCGTAAGAGATCTTTTGCCACTTTCCTAATATGTATGACCATATTGTTCCACATATCAGATGGTATACCAACATAATCCCAAGCATCTCCTTCAAGAACTTTATGTTTAAATATACCTTCTTTCTCGCTTTTGAGGTTCCACCATTTAGTCTGAATAGCTTGATGTACTCTTTTCTTCTTTATCTACTTTTTTACTTGTAAATCCATAACTAAAAGTCAATATTGGGTGATTAAGCTTTCTCCTATAATTACCTTACAATCTTTTCAACATGATCTATCTTTTTTCCTATAAATAAAATAATTAAATTGTATTTGTGATAAGCCACTCTTATAAGTAATTAAATGTTCATCTTGTTTTTTTAAGATTATATTGACTATAAAGAGATCAAATGCTATAGCAAAATTTAAATTTGCTTCTTTCCTCATTTATATCCCTAAAATCATAGTTTTCATGTGTCTCTTTACTGACATGTCTATTTAAGTCTCCTCCTAAACAAATCATCTCTTCTTTGTGGAATTCTTTGAATCACCTTATCTAACTCCTCTAAAAAAGTTGTCTTTATACTGTCTTCTAGTCCTACTCTGGTGCGTAAGCACAAACTATATTCAAAATCTTTACTCCTAGCACTAATTTCAACGTCATTATTAGGTCACCATATCGTTGTATGTTTACTAAACTATCTTTTAAATCTTTATTTATAATAATACCAACTCCATTTCGAGTCTTTTCTTTTCTTCAGTACCATAATTTAAAACATGTATCATCAATCTCCTTTGCTTTTTCTTCAATCCACATTGTCTTTAGTAAACATAAGATATTAATCTTTCTCTCAATCATAGTATTTACGACTTCCATTGGCTTACCGAACAATGTTTTGATATTCCAAGAACCAATATGAATCTTATTATCTAGGACTAGCTTCCTTACCCCCGTCCATGGTAAAATTGTGAAGACCCTCTTTGCAATTTGTTCACTACATTCGGGCGATAATGTAGCAGGACTAACTTCTTCACCTATACCCTTCCATGACGTGGGAACCCTTTATGCAATTGATTCACTACATCCGGGCAAAAATATAGAGGCCCTTGCTTACTTTTCACTGCATTCGGGTTCTGCAGTGCATCGCTAAGAGGGGGGCGCCCCAATACAATGCTCATAATTTGTAAAATATATGGTATAAAAATGTGACACAGTTTCACGTTAGATGTTGGAGGCCTAACGCAACCCTTCTCCTTTATCTGGACTTGACCGACCATACAAGGGTGATCTCTAATAGTTAACTTAATATAAATTAGATCATTCTTTATAGTTTCTTCAGAACACTTTTGTGGTCGTCCTCTTCCTCTTTTAACATTTTCACAATCTAATTTTTCATATCTTCTTACGGGAGCATCATTTGGTTGTCTTTCTACGTGTCCAAACCATCTTAAACGATTTTTCCATATTTTATCCTTTATTGGTGCTACTCCCAATTGGTTTCTAATAACCTCATTATGTATATAGTCTTTCCATGTGTGACCACTCATCCATCTCAACATCTTCATTTCTCCTACGGACATCTTTTACACATGTTAATGATTAACTGTCAACACTTAGAACCACAAAACATAGCAAATCTAATTGTTGCTCTATAATATTTACCTTTTAACTTTAATGGTATCTTATGATCACACAGAATATTTGATGCCCCTCTCCATTTTAACCAACCGGCATTAATTCTCCTCATAACATCTCCATCAATTTTTTTAACACCTTGAAAATTTGACCCTAGGTATTTGAAATTTTCCTTGAGAGGGATGCAGTGTGTGTCAATCTTAATTTCTATGTCATCTGAAGCACCCAAATGATCAAACTTACATTACATTTGTTATATCATTATTCTACTAAGTCGGAAGCCTTTATTTTCTAACGTTTCTCTCCATAATTCCAATTTCCTATTAATTTTTTCCTTAAACTCATCCACTAACACAATATCATCTATAAATAACATATACCAAGGTACTTCGTCTTAAATATGTTTTGTTAACTCATCAATAACCAATATAAATAAATATGGTCTTAAAGTTAATTCATGATATAACCCAATATTGACTTCAAAGGAGTATATCATTCCTTCATAAGTCCTCACACAAGTTTTTACATTGTCGTACATGTCTCTTATAAGATTTATATATGTGAATGGGATACCTCTCTTTTCCAAGGTTCTCCAAAGAACATCTTTTGGCACCCTATCATAAGTTTTTTCTATATCAATAAATACAATGTAAAGTTTCTCTTTTTTTGCTCTAAAATGTTAAATAAGGCATCTCAATAGGCGAATTGATTTAATAGTAGATATGCCTGGCATGAATCAGAATTGGTTTTGTGTTATACTCGATACTTTTCTTAACCTACATTTGATAATTCTTTCTCATACTTTCATAATGTGCCTCCTTAACTTGATACCTCGATAATTCGAATAATTCTTAATGTCTCGCTTGTTCTTATATTAAATGTACTCGCTCTCTATTTCTCGAGCATCTTTTGCATTCTTTATATTTCATTAAATAGTCATGTGAGCCAAGTGAGCCCCATCTCTCTTAGGATTTTTCATACTTCTATAGGAATGTTGTATGGTCATACAAATATCACAACCTTCATATATTTAAGAGCCTCTTTGACTTCATTCTTTTAAATACCTCGATAGAAATTGTGGTTTATATACTTTTATGACTTGACTAACTTTCCTAAGCTAATACTAACATCTGTATTTTCATTAAAAAGCTTATAGAAATATTTTTTCATGTATTTTAACTATCATCATTCGCCACTAGAATCTTCTCATCCTCATCTTTTATGCATCTAACAAAAGTAAGATCCTTAGTTTTCTTATCTCTAACCTTAACTATCCTAAAAATATCTCTTTCACCTTCTTTTGAGTTAAGTTTTTTATAAATTCTCCTAAATTTTGGCTTTTGCTTTACTAACGAACATTTTTGCTTCTTTCTTAGCTTTCTTATAAGTCTCCCAAGTTCCACTAGTCCTCTTAGCATAATGCAATTTGTAACATACCTTTTTTGCCTTGATTTTATCTTGCACCACTTCACTCCACCACCAAGCTTTTTTGTGCCGGTATGCCTCTCTTAGATTCGCCTAACACATCTTTTGTCACTTCCCTAATATATATAGTCATATTGTTCTACATCTCAGAAGGTATACCTACATAATTTCAAGCAATCTCCTTGAAGAACTTTCTGTTTAATATATCTTCTTTCTCGCTTTTGAGGTTCCATCATTTAGTCCGCATAGCTCTAAGCACTCTATTTTTCTTTGTCCATTCTTTTATCTGCAAATCCATTATTTGAGTAGTTAAGTTTTCTCTTGGAATTACCTTGCAATCTTTATAACACGATCTATTTTTTTCCTAAAAAAAATAATCAATTTGTGTTTGTGAGAAGCCACTCTTATAAGTAAATTAAACATTGATCTTGTTTTTTTAAATTGTATTGGCTATAAAGAGATCAAAAGCCATATCAAAATTTAAAATCCCCCTTTCCTCCTCATTTATATCCCCAAAATCATAGTTTTCATGAATACCTTGATATCCTAATGCATCTTTACCAACATATCCATTTAAGTCTCCTCCTAAAAAATTATCTCCCTTTATGGAATTCTTTCAATTACCTTATCTATCTCCTCCCAAAAAGCCTTCCTTATACTATCTTCTAATCCTACTTGGGGTGCATAAGCACAAACTATATTCAAAGCCTCTACTCCTAACACTAATTTTACCATCATAATTCGATCACCATATTGTTGTGTGTCTACTACACTATCCTTTAAATCTTTATTTATAATAATACCAACTCCATTTCAAGCCTTTTTTTCAAATACCATAATTTAAAACCAATATTCTCAATCTCCTTTTCTTTTTCTCCAACTCATTTTGTCTATTGTAAATATAAAATATTAATCTTTCTTTGAATCATAGTATCTACCACCTCCATTAACTTACCAATCAATGTTTTGAATTTCAATATTCCAAGTACCAATATGAATCTTATTATCTAGGACTAGCTTCATTACCCCGCATCTGTCCATTATGAAAATGCTAAGACCCACAAATGCACAATTGAAAAGAAAAAGGTTATCTGCCACAGAATGGGAGAGAGATGTGCCATGGTCCTCAAAGTCCACTTTGATCAGTTTTTGTTACTTTGGGAATTTTTATTGGTTCAATTTGGACATCAGATCTATGTTGGATCCATGCTAAGAATTAAGCTCTGTTCAGTTTCCTTCTATATCAAATAAGGAACAGCAGAGGCTTTTAGTCTGTTCAGAGGTTGGATTGACATTTCGAGGTTCTTTTCTTATCTCCTCTTAATCATTTTATATTTCCAATTGCAGTAATTTCAAATCATCGTATACCAGCATATCATAGATTGGTGCACAAGCCCTTGCTTTCTGCCTTGAACATGCAGCATTATCACGAGAGGCAACTAATAAAGTCTAATTTGAAACCCCAAAGTTAGCATTTCCCAATAGTATATAGTGGTTAGGATCACGGATTCATCAAAGAAATTATACATGTACATACATACATATGTATGTATATATATATATATGTGTGTGTGTGTGTGTGTGTGTGTGTGTGTGTGTTTGTGTGTGTGTGTATATATATATATATATATATATATATATATATATATATATATATATATATATATATATATATGTCTGTGTGTGTGTCCACAGATAACCACACTTTCTAATCATAACCATAAATCTGCATTTCCACACCATCATATGGGCATTTCATGAAATTAAATGAGAAAAACGCAATTCAAATCCATAGGTGAGAGAGTAAACAGAATCTAATCCAGGATAAATAAACCTAACAAGAACATCACAGAGAAATCAAACAAACTAGAAACCACATATCCGTATACACATATGGATATACACATACCATATATGTATATATGGACATACATATATACATAGGTACGTGCGTACGTGCACGCATAAGTATATACGTATATAAAACATGTATGATATATATATATATATATATATATATATATATATATATATATATATATATATATGTAGGAATGGCTACAGATTAACCACGCTTCTTAATCATAACCATAAATCTGCAAATTCCATAACATTTTTGGATTTCATATCAGCATTCCACGCAAAAGGCTTAGGCTTCCAACAGACAGAGTAAAACTTTGTCGGACTTATTTACCATGGATTCTACAAATTATGATAGGCTAAGTGGAAACAAACAATCCATGTAGCCGATCATCTAGTATCGGAAAAGGCTTAGTTGTTGTTGTTGATGTATATCGGCATTCCATGCAAAAGGCAATACGAATCCATAAGTGAGACAGCATAACGAATCTAATCCAGGATAAGCAAACCTAACAAAAACAACACAGAGAAATCAAACAAACTTGAAACCCGAAGAAGAGGTTTTTTGTCTAATCGACAATAGAAAAAGATGATTTTTCTTTTTGAATTGGTATCTCAAATCGATGCAAAACATCTACTACCATTGATAACAAAATTAGAAGCCAAAATTAACAAAAAGAAGAGGACTTTCATCTTGAAAATACAAAATTGAGACAGAACTGTAATCAGTTAAACCAAAGGGCAATCTGTAGGATGAAAAAAAACTCATATGAACCCAAAAAGAATGAGAGAGAGAGGGAGATCGAATCAATTCCAATTAAAATGCACTACTTTACATGAAAATTTTCCAACAAAAAGAATATAGAAAAAGGGGGACAGAGAAGGATTACCGGAAGCTGTACATCTGACGACGATAGTTGGATCTCCATCATCTTCATTTTCCTCTCTTTTTGCTGAATTTCCCCCCTTTTTCTGATAGAGAGAAACATAGAGAGATGGTAGAAGCCGCAGTAGAGAGAAGCGAAGGGTCGTCTGAGAGATAAACGGAGGCACGGCAACGCCTTAATAAGTGATCGTCGAATCTACCGGCCCTCGTTGTTTCTTGAGAGCAAAGAAATCGTTTTCTTCTTTTTTAAATATTTTGTTAAAAGGGTTGGAAACTCTCAAAAGTCTTCCCCCACTTTTTTACTTTTTAAAGAGAAATCATACCGTGGGATACGCCCTCACTTTTTTACTTGACCTAGACATGTTTTCCGCTGTTTGACTCGGAAACCATTTTCCCAAAATTTTAACGAATATCTGATTCTTTAAACGATCAAACTTGAACGTGTATTTTTTTTTTTTTTACAAATGGGAGGCCGAAGCCAGGTATGTGAGCCCCATGAGTCGAACTTGGGTCTACAACAGGCAAGTTGAGAGCCCTGCCAAGTGGGTTAACACCGTGGTATGTTTCATGTGGCTTAACAAAGCTCATTGACTGCTTGGAGCACATGACGTGTATCCGGTCGGCTTGCGTTGGATAGCATGAATGGGGTTCATAAATTTGTGTTTGATTCATAGTGTCATGTCATGGTATTAAAACTATAGGTTTAAACCTATGTAGGTTTGTAATTATGGTTTCATGAAACTATGATTTCATGTTTGATTCATGCGCACTTAAACTTTCGTGTAACACGGGATATAAATATAAAAGGAAAGAGGTGCTTAGGTTTTCATGCAAAGACCATGAGTCCAATTTACATAACTCACCTCCTCTCTCGTGATGAGTTCTTTTATTCAAATTGAGTCTCTCCAATAAAAGTTGTGTTAGTCACAAGTTTTGAGTTTGATATGTGATATAACTTTGAACTATCAACAACAACAACAACAACAACAACAACTAAGCCTTTTTCCATACTACACCGGGTCGGCAACATGGATTCTTCGTTTCCACATAGCCCTATTATGTATCATGTTAGCATTTAACTCACAATCAGCTAGATCATTATGTATTGTTTCTTTGCAACACTTTTGATGTCGCCCTCTACCTCTTTTAATACATTCAAAATCTAGTTTTGCATACCTTCTTATAGGTTCTTCTTTTGATCTTCTTTCTATATGTCCAAACCATCTTAAACAATATTCTTTTATTTTATCCTCTATTGGTGTCACACATAATTTATTTCTAATAACCTCATTATGTATACGGTCTTTTCTTGTATGACCATTCATCCATCTCAACATCTTCATTTATGTCATGGACATTTTTTGTACATGTTGATGATTAATTGTCCAACACTCATAACCATAAAACATGACAGGTCTAATTGTTACTCTATAATGTTTACCTTTTAACTTTAATGGTATCTTCTTATCACAAAGAATACCTGATGCTCTTCTACATTTTAATCAACATGCATTAATTTTATGCATAACATCTCCATAAATTCTTTCATCACTCTGAAAAATTGATCCTAAGTATTTAAAATTTTTCTTTTGGGGGATGCAATGTGTGCCAATTTTAATTTCTATGTCCTCTCAAGTAACTAAATGATCAAATTTACATTCCATATATTCTGTTTTTGTTCTACTAAGTCGGAAGCCTTTATTTTCTAATGTTTCTCTCCATAGTTCTAATTTTCTATTAACTTTTTCCTTACACTCCTTCACTAATATAATGTCATATGCAAATAACATACACCAAGGTACTTCATCTTAAATATATTTTGTTAACTCATCAATCGCCATTATAAATATGTGATAGAACTTTGAACTGTAAGTACAAAAAATCAAATACACCTTAAACATCCTTTAGTGACATCTTAAATTGTTGCATTTTGTGAAGCCAATAGAAGTCATATAAGCTGCACACATTGAAGGTCTCAAAATGAAGATTGGGGTTGGTAATGAAGACTAAGATCGGTAGCTTATTTGAAAATGAACTTTCTTTTTTAACCTTTTTTTTCACTCGGTATCTAATTAAATACTTTCTCCATACGTTTACGGTAGTCGGCGGACCTAGGAATTGCTCGTGCATACGACTACTAAGTTGACAACTGTCTCAAGCTCCGAAATTTTAAACTAGTTATAATATCAATTTCATAGGCCCCAATTCTTTTCTACACTTTAGGTCCAAATTTTGGAACCTAGGTTGCATGGAAACAGAAACGAGAAAGTGATAGAAAAATGATAATTATTTAAAATAAAAAAATAAAAAACAGCAAATACATTCACATATATATATATACCTATATGTGTGTGTACGTGCATAAAGTACTAAAAAAATTACAAAACAGAATATAGAAAAAGTCTTTAAGATCCAAATTGGAGACCTCCTTTGTACCAAGAAGATGTTTTATGTTAGAAAATATGATAAAAGGATGAAATTTCTAAGTATAATATCCTTAATTCAGTCAAAGTATATATAAGACGTTTCGCACTCTTTTCGTGCATCATACCATACAAAATACTGGATTCGATAGGCCCTAAATTTTTACT
Source organism: Brasenia schreberi (assembly GCA_036023115.1). Classification (NCBI taxonomy): domain Eukaryota; kingdom Viridiplantae; phylum Streptophyta; class Magnoliopsida; order Nymphaeales; family Cabombaceae; genus Brasenia; species Brasenia schreberi. The sequence goes on along the minus strand of JAYKKT010000088.1, from coordinate 2,570,390 downwards.
CTTAAAAGTTTTAGGCCCTAAATAAGGAACTTTGATTTAGGCCTCAACTTGTGTTAGCCACTACTAAGCGGATCGACTGCAATGTGATGGACACAAAAGGAGCCTAAGCATGACACGGGAAACCATACACTTGAGTGACACGGGAAACAAATGACCTATTTGTCGAGACACGGTTCTCACAGAAGACCAAGTTAGTGAGCTGCGTCATGGAAAACCTTCATATCCTGGAATTTTTTCTTCAACCTAATATGAAACCAATTACTTCCATGCTACTATAGGCAAACACGAAAATGGACTTTCCGGGTTGTCTTCATGTTGGCATTTCGGTTTCAACCAAAACTGTACCAAATCAGGATCTGAAACCAAAACCAGATCTGAAATTGAGGAAGATCCAATTCGATTTTGGCTCTAATTTCTACGGAACGAGAACCAACTGTTTGAAACCGTATGTTCTATAATCTTTTAATATTTTTATCAAAATTCAAAAACTTTAATTTTTTTCATTCCAAACGGTTTAAAACCTAATTGAAACTGAAACCAAACCGAAACTGGCTCAATTCTGGTTCTTAGTTCCAGGCCAACCAAAACTGGCCATGTCTAATTAAAATGACGATCTTAAGAACTTATAGTCTTACGCGTTTATAATTCTTTGACAAACATCACTTTCAAGTTAGCTGAAGGAAGGTCCAAGCCAACTGGTTGGCTTGACTCAGGCCCACATTGTGCAAGAAAACAATGCTAAATTGCCAAGTTGCCAGTCCGCTGGTGCCTGGCAGGGCTCTCTAACTCCCCACCAGGTGATGAGTTCGATTCTCAGGGCGTACATGCATGAGCGTGTCTTAGGCTTCGGCCTCCTACTGTAAACAAACAAAAAAAAAATCGGTCTCGTGCGACCGTGAGGAGAAACTTAAAGTTCCACGAAACAAATCTCTCATATCCATCGCGGCTCCGCGAGCCTACAAGGCCTGTTTGCATCAGCTCGAACCATTTACAATGGGACCTTGAGGGGGTTAGCACAGAAGGAGGCTGTGGATTTGGGTGGGTTTCCCTTCACACAGGTGCTACTTTTGAATGGGCTACGTAGGTGAGGGTGCTAATCTTCATGTGGAATTGGGTGCCATTCAATTCTTATGTTAAAATAAGGAGATGATATTTTATTAACGTTCATATATAAGAGAGGAATGTGTTGGATAAGTTCATGCTCAATCTAGTCTCTTCTACTCTCAAGGGATGAATAATAACCCAAAACGATGGGTTTCATGCATTATCTCTCTCTACATATATATATAGCATGTATGTGTGTGTATTTGTACACAAAATAATTATTTTGTCAATAAGAAACACATATGAAGTAAAAGAAAATTGGCCTTGTCATAGAGAATGGACCCAAAAGCTTGGTCTGTCTTCCACACATATTGGCATATCAAAACAAAACTCAATGGTTTAAATTTGAATTAAAAATTTTATAAATGTAAATCAAATATATTTATATATATTTTTTACTTTTTGAATTCAAATTTCAACAATCTATAACACAAAATAAAAGGTTAAGATTTGTTTGGATAACCTAACGGCTCATATGTATATATATGTGTGTGTGTGTGTGTGTGTGTGTTTGTGGAGGGGTATGTGTTATTTCCAACAGTCTCACATATATGAAGTGTCTTATGTCGCTATCCATGTAAGTCGTACTGATATATAGTGGTGTCCTAGTGACTTATAAAAGTTATTGTCGCCCACTTCTTTTGTGAAACACAACGACATCTTCTCCTAACACTACCAAATCATAGAAGAGGAGCCCATCACCTTCAATGTGTATGCATCCCTCAATTCAAACGTGTGTGTAATATATACAACAACAACTAGGCCTTTTCTCATACTACACGGGGTCGGCTATATGGATTCTTTGTTTCCACATTGCCCTATTATGTGTCATGTTAGCAGTTAACTCACAATAAGTTAGATCATTCTTTATTGTTTCTTTGCAACACTTTTGTGGTCGTCCTCTACCTCTTTTAATACTTTTAAAATCTAATTTTTCATACCTTCTTACAGGTTCTTCTCTTAATCTTCTTTCTATATGTTCAAACTACCTTAAACGATATTCTCTCATTTTATCCTCTATTGGTGTCATACATAATTTATTCAGAACCATAAAATATGGCAGGTCTAATTGTTGCTCTATAATATTTACCTTTTGACTTTAATAGTATCTTCTTGTCACAAAGAATACTTGATGCTCCTCTACATTTTAACCAACATGCATTAATTTTATGCATAACATCTCCATCAATTCTTTCATCACTGTGAAAAATTGACCCTAGGTATTTATAAATTTTCTTTTGGGGGATGCAATGTATGCCAATTTTAATTTCTATGTCCTCTCAAGTAACCAAATGATCAAACTTACATTCCATATATTCTGTTTTTGTTCTACTAAGTCGGAAGCCTTTAATTTCTAATGTTTCTCTCCATAGTTCCAATTTTCTATTAACTTTTTCCTTAGACTCCTTCACTAACACAATGTCATCCGCAAATTACATACACTAAGGTACTTCATCTTGAATATGTTTTGTTAACTCATCAATCACTATTATAAATAAGTATGGATTTAAAGTTGATCCTTGATGTAACCCAATATTAACTTCAAAATGTGGGTGTATATATAAAAACTGATATATGCTAATAAATCTAAAGAAGTTTCAACATGGTCGAAATTCAAATTTTCAAATATAAAAATACTCATATGAATACCTACAAAAAGTACAAATATACCTTTTTCTTTTTAGATTTAAATTTGCAATGAATTATAGAGATTTATTTGAACTTACTAGCTCTTAAGTATGTATATACTAGGTTCTCTCTCTCTCTCTCTCTCTCTCTCTCTCTCTCTCTCTCTCTCTCTCATATATATATATATATATATATATATATATATATATATATATATATATATATATATATATATATATATATATGGGGAGAGATTGATTATGTCTACTCATATCTACCTATTATTTTTTAGTGGACATGCTACACTACACATGCGCGTCGGGCTTGGTCTTGGGTCTATCTTTTTGAATGAAAATTTTTTGATCTAATGGTCAAGAGTTTTCACGGTCATAGATAGCGGTAAGATGAGACAGGTCCGGATAAGTTGAGGTGGTTTCATATAAGACGGGATGGTTGAGGATAAAGCGGTACGTCGTTTGGATCGGGTCTATGATCCACACGCGTACCTATAAATAGGTTATTAGAGATCCTCCCTAAACACATAATTTCCCTCTCTCTCTCTCTCTCTCTTCCCCTCTCTTAACTCGTGGTGTTGCTCCAATCCCTATGCCTATGGTTAGTCTATTTTTTTTGCTCCAGCCATATGCGACTGAGATGTATTCGAGGTCGACTTGAAGTCAGGTACATACTCTTTGAATTGTGTGTGTGTTTTATCCTGCGAGGAAGGTCTAGGTACCTGTACATACTCATAACAAGGCACTGGTTTCTCTAAGGCAAGTCTGCAAGGGCAACTCGTATAGATAAATTTTTTATTTTGCTTCTGCCTTTATTTTCCGTACGACTTGATTATGACTTATTTTGGATTTGTAGTTGTTGCTTATGATTGGGGCATATTTATATTTGTTACATATTACTTTATTATGCATGTATGTCTACGGTTAGTTTCAACATGTTATTGGATCATAAATTAGCGATACACTTAGACTATAGATTTCATGAAATTTAGCTAGCAAGGGATTATCTACCATAAAATCCATCCACTAGTAGAAGACTTGATTCTTGCCACAAAAGGTTCCATGGTCATTCTTTTGGTAATCCGTTTTAGTGAAGAGGAACAACGATGGACTAGCGACGATGAATGAATTAAATGTTATTAAAGAAATACTTACCTATATAGGTTTTCCATTAAAAGTTTTTTAAAACTCTTTCGATTTGTCTCGGTGGTATCAAAGTTCTAAAACTTTAAGGCATCAGAGTTTTGTATTTACCTATATAGGTTATTAAAGAAATACTTTAAAGATCTCAATAATTAATTTAGATTTTGGCATGGATTAGTGTGTGCATGGATGTGGACTATGGTCTCTCCCTTTCTATGCATATATATAGATAGATAGATAGATATGTGTATGAGAGAGAGAGAATAGTAAATGCTCAAACTCATTTTGTGCTCAAATCTATTTAAATGTCTTCACCATTTGATTAACACGATCAATCATCAAGATTTCAATTAAAAGTACAACTATACTTGTATACCTTATATTTAATGCATAAATTATTTATCACCTTAATTGTTTACCTCAAAGATCAAGCGGTCGAGATATAAAGTAGATTTGAGCATGAAAGGATTTGAGCATTTACCACTCCCTCGTATCTAAATATAAATAAATAGAGAGAGAACGTGGTAAATGCACACACTCATTAATACTTAGATCCACTTAAACACATCTATCATTCAATCAACATTATCAATAATGGATTTTTGAATTTAAAAAGTGAAAAGCATCATTATACTTTTTTGTATTTCATGATTTAATATTTTTAAATTAAAATCTACACCATTGATCCTATTTATTGAACAATACAAAAAGTTTAAGTAGATTTTAGCATAGATTAGTGTGCACATGTACTACCTTTCTCTCTCTCTCTCTCTCTCTCTCTCTCTATATATATATATATATATATATATATATATATATATATATATATATATATATATATATAACAACGACTAAGCCTTTTTCCATACTAGATAGGGTTGGCTACATGGATCCTTTGTTTCTACAAAACCCTATCATAATTTGTAGAATCCATGGTAGATAAATCCTACAAAGTTTAACATTGGTTGTCGGAAGCTTAACGCAATCCTCCTTTATCCGGATTTAAGATCGGTCATGCAAGGGTGATCATTTACGTGGGCGGAGTTATATATATATATATATAAAGTACAAGCTGTCCTCTATCATCTCTCCGTTCACATCTTTCTTCTATTCGACATGGGGGTAGAGAGCGAGCCCTATATGGTGTAGTACTCTAGGGCGGGTTCACCCAAAACTGACCAATACCATCCAAGCCATGGTAGGTCGGGTACCCATGTGTCTTGGGTTGAGATTGTCATCTCGAGAATTCAGTATGATATAATGAACGAATTTATACGCTTCCTTACAAAAAAACTAATATATTAATCCAAAAAATTAGTAAAAAAAAATATTTTGGACATTACTTTCACTAAAAGACACTGATTGGTAGCACCGATAGCGTTAAGCTCAACAGCAGGACTCTCTAGCACCATTGTTGCTGGTGGGGAGTTCGACTCTGAGGATGCATGTGTGTTAGAGTGTGTGTTAAGCTTCGGCCTCTTTTTGTCAAAAAAAATATATACCATGAGCTGAATACGAGCCTGTTATGCTATAAACACAAGCAAATCACGAGCTGAATACCAGCTCAGTGCGGCCTGTGTTTGGCTCGGTTAGAACGAGTTAACGAGCTGGACACGAACATGATTTTGAGCTGACATGAATCGTCGAGCCATAAGCAGCCATTAGCTCATTTACCAGTACTAATTATAGTCAGAGTTAAGAGAAGTGCATTGAAAGGGGAATATCATTGCTTTCATTGTTTAGACTCTCATAAATTACTTCAACTATTCAAATCTTCAACTCTTTCCTAAGAGGAAAACATGACATGATTTGGGGGGTTAAAAAGTTAGGTAAACATCATTAAAGACAGTGTTAAAAGAATTATGTTTGTTAGTGATTTTTTTTTTAACTATATTTATTCAGTTGGGAGTCTTTAGACACGTGGAAAGGCAACAAAATGAAACTTTGGTGGAAAAGGTTGAGAAACTCGGTTAAAAATGTTAAAAGAGGACGAAGAAGATCACGAAAATGTTAGAAAGAAACAATAAAAATTATCAAACTTATCTTAAGTTAATTATTAGCATGATACAAGATCGAGTTATATATGAGAACAAAGAACCCGGATAGTCGAATCGGAAAAGACTTAGTTATTACTGTATAGCTACACGAGAACCCCATAAAGGCTCTTGCTAATCCGATTTGAGCTTGATCCACTAGAGGAGTAAAGTTTTCCAAGCACTGGTTTTCTCTGTTCACAAGATTCGAACTCGAGACGTTGCTCAAGGGAAACAATTGCCGAACCACTTGACCAACCAACCATGGGTTTTAGTCAAGTCCTCTTAGTTACCAGATTGAAACTCATCTCGACAGTTTTTGCAACATAACTACCGATGTGCAGGATTTAAATCATTTCCCTAAGAACCATCTTAATGTGCACTAAACTTGCTCGAACACACACACACAAGTATGTTCGTGTGTATGTGTGTACATATACCCAGAACCATCTTAATGTGCACTAAACTTCCTTGAACACACATGTATATGCGTATATGTATACAAGCTTGTGTATTATACACATACGCATATATGTATGTATACCAAGAACCATTTCAAAGTAGTAAACTCAGATTCGAGTATCTTCATTTCCGTAAGAACCATCTTAATATGCACTAAAGTTGCTCGAACACACACATGCTTGTGTGTATGTGTGCTGTGTGTGTACATGTACATGTACCCATACTCGTATACATATACTAAGAACCATCTTAATGTGCATTAAACTTCCTTGAATACACACATCATGCGTATACATATACATGTGTGTATGTATTTATACACAAGCGTATATGTATACCAAGAACCATTTCAAAGTAGAAAACTCATATTCAAGTATCTTCATTTCCCTAAGAGCCATCTTAATGTGCAATAAACTTCCTTGAACACACACGTATACGCATATATGTATAGTAACCGTATGTATTTATACACGTACGTGTATACGTATACCAAGAACCATTTCAAAGTAGAAAACTTTGGTTCAAGTATCTTCATTTCTATCCAAGCGAACAGAAAAAACAAAACTCGTTACAAATCACAAATCATTTCAGGTGATGTGATCTTGGGAGTCTGGTGACTTCAGCGCATCTAAGATGCATCGATGCCTTCTTGTTAGTGGCTCCTCTTTGCTTGGGATTCATTTTCCCAGTATCAGAAAATTGATTCGGCACCAAGTAACACAATACAGTGATCACAACTATGGTGAAAATCCTACCAAAGATAAGCACAGACAACAAAACGGCCAACAAAGCCAGAGGCCGATAGATTACCTCTCTGAATCCAAACCAATCCAGACTAACCGATCTCTCACTACAACTCATCTCTTTCCTCTTATCTGAATCAACCGCATCTCCTCCTTTCTCATTGTTTACCTCAAGAAAGCTAGTCTTCAACAGGGACTCACCGTCCTTGGCAGAAATCTTCCTCGGTTTTACAGAAGAAACCATGCATGTTTTCTCAGGGAAATTAGCGATTTCTCTTCCTTTCTTGGAATTCTTTTCAGCGTCTTCCTCAAGAGGGATGACTTGTGATGGCTTGATGGCTGGTTTCACAGCAGAAGCTGCGTTTGGTTTCTCACGGATTTTGGATGGCTTGGTGGTTGGTTTGACAATAGAAACAGTGTTTGTTTTGTCATGAAGATTGGATGGCTTGGTGGTTGATTTCACAGGAAAAGCAGTGTTTGTTTTCTCATGATCGGAAAGTTGAGATGATTTTTTAGGCTTGGCAACAACAGGAATCCATCCTTTGGAGTTGGAATGAGCAAACCTGACGATGATATCATCTGTTTGTGATGCACCCAGTTGAGACAAGATTTTCTGAGTCCTGGCTTGGAGATCTGCGGAAACAATGGCGAATCTGTCAAGGCCGCGCGAAGAGAAAGGATTCTCCAACTTCTTCACTGATCTCGCGGGCGATGAGGAGCCATCTTCAGACTCATCATCGCACTCGGAGACAGAAGATCTTCCGCAGAAGAGCATACTGAGAGAGGGAGGAGGGGCTGTGGTGGTTGATGAAGGGGGGTGAGGGCATATAAGGCTGCGCTCTTGTGGGTGGGAGCCTACGAAAACCTATTTTGAACGCCTACATTTCTAGAAATTTTAAGTTTAACGAGACACTAGAGAGACAGAGAGAGAGAGATGATGGGTGCTGTCTAAAAAATGATAGTTTATGTTTAACCATCTGCCTTTAGAAGTTCATGAAAGTGGTATGAATGAGGGAGACAGAGAAAGATTTTTTTGTAAATGTACAAAATGTAAAATAATGTTTGACCACCTTACATCATGCTTAATTCACTCAAACATCTCAATCAAGTATTTCTCTTTCTGCACTACAGCTAATACTTTGCTTAACACAATGAACAACAGAGATTTGAATTATAAATATATTAGATCATTATGCATTAAATATAGTATAAAAAGTACAATGATATAATTTATTTTTTAAATTAAATCACTATCATCACGTCAATATGATGGTAAAAATGTTTGAATAAACTTGAATATAAATCAAATTAAGCACATACTACAATAGAGAGAGAGGCGATCAAGTAAGCTAAAAATAAGTTGAGCAACCTACATTTTTCAAAAAGTTTCGTTTGAAGTTGGAAACTAGAAGATGATGGTTAAAGATAGAAGAGAAATGGAAGAATGTATATATATATATATATATATATATATATATATATATATATAACGAAAGGCTTTCTATCTGTGTATATGTAACTTTTTAAGTATTGAAATATCCATTCGTAAATTATTAGACCACAGGAAGTGGCGTTAGTGCGGCCTTAATGAGTAGGTCTTTCGTATTTAAAAGTAACAGCAATGGGAAGAGAAAGCTAGTGACCGGTTATTGGATTTCTAAAAAATAGACTTAATTCGAATTTGATATAAAAGCAGATGTTGACTTTGTGAGGTCTAACGTTCATATATATATATATATATAAGAGAGAAGGTAGTGGCAAATACTCGTACCCTTTACATATTCAAATCTATTCAAATATTTTTACTTTTTAATTGACATAATCAACAATATATTTGAATTAAAAATATTGTTATATTTTTATACTTTATATTTAATATATCATCTGTATTAAACTTTTTTGTTTTATAACCTCAATTGATCGTCTCTATGTTTGAATAAATTTGAGCATAGATCATGATTGAGCACTATCTATCTATCTATCTATCTATCTATATATATATATATATATATATATATATATATATATATTGAGAGAGAGATGCTTACTTCAAGTTGAATCACCATTATTAGATCTAACAAAGTCAAATTTTATATATATATATATATATATGTATTAACGGATTGATTGGTTTTATATGTATTGACACAATAAACTCTTAAGCACTTAATCGAGAGAGAGACATAATTTGATTTAGAGAATCAGCAAAATAAAGAACCACAAAAAGCTCATCACTACCGTTTGATACTTGAGACAAATGGGTGAGATGATAAAATAGAAAGTATTTAATGGTATTTTTAATTCAGCTTAATTATGTCAATCAAGCAGTAAAAATAATGGGGAACACAAAAAACTCATCACTACCGTTTGATACTTGAGATAAATGGATGAGATGATAAAATGGAAAGTATTTAATTGTATTTTTAATTCAGCTTAATCATATCAATTAAGCAGTAAAAATGATGGGCTCTCTCTCTCTCTCTCTCTCTCTCTCTCTATATATATATATATATATATATATATATATATATATATATATATATATATATATATATAAACTCTTAAGCACTTAATCGAGAGAGAGACATAATTTGATTTAGAGAATCAGCAAAATAAAGAACCACAAAAAGCTCATCACTACCGTTTGATACTTGAGACAAATGGGTGAGATGATAAAATAGAAAGTATTTAATGGTATTTTTAATTCAGCTTAATTATGTCAATCAAGCAGTAAAAATAATGGGGAACACAAAAAACTCATCACTACCGTTTGATACTTGAGATAAATGGATGAGATGATAAAATGGAAAGTATTTAATTGTATTTTTAATTCAGCTTAATCATATCAATTAAGCAGTAAAAATGATGGGCTCTCTCTCTCTCTCTCTCTCTCTCTCTCTCTCTCTATATATATATATATATATATATATATATATATATATAATAAACTCTTAAGCACTTAATCGAGAGAGAGACATAATTTGATTTAGAGAATCAGCAAAATAAAGAACCACAAAAAGCTCATCACTACCGTTTGATACTTGAGACAAATGGGTGAGATGATAAAATAGAAAGTATTTAATGGTATTTTTAATTCAGCTTAATTATGTCAATCAAGCAGTAAAAATAATGGGGAACACAAAAAACTCATCACTACCGTTTGATACTTGAGATAAATGGATGAGATGATAAAATGGAAAGTATTTAATTGTATTTTTAATTCAGCTTAATCATATCAATCAAGCAGTAAAAATGATGGGCTCTTCTCTCTCTCTCTCTCTCTCTCTCTCTCTCTCTCTCTCTCTCTCTCTCTATATATATATATATATATATATATATATATATATAAAATTCAGTTTAGAAAGATAAATAAATGATGGTATGATTATCAAGACTTGGGGCTTTTGTTGTGTTTGTCAACCACATGAACTCGCTTTACCATAAGCAAAACCATCACTTTGTGATCTCAATGAAATTAATGGCATTCGAGAAAGATCTCTCTAACAGTGTTCGAGATGGATATTCACTTAAAAATCATGCAAAATGAACAACTTAGAGAGAGAAAAAGAGAGGATAGTGACTAAGTGACCGACGCTGATCTTATATCCACTCAGGACGTTAGCCCACTTGGCAGGGATCTCGACTTCACCAACCGTAGGGTGTGAGTTTGATTCTCAGCATAAGCACAGTATGGGGTCGGTTTGGTTCCGCTCTAGCTTCAATCTCAAACCAAAATGCTAGTCTCGATTCTCAACTTTTAGAGAACCGAATCAAATCGTGGTATGACGAGAATCAAATCAAACCGTCAATTGCGGTTTAGTTCAGTTTTGAACTATGATTCTACTTAAGAGTTTTACTAAACACAATGTATTATGACATTTGATTGTTTGAATCTACTGTTCATGTTTTATATGTATATGAGATCATAAAACTCATACATATAAACTTATTAACTGTAAAGATTTATATATATATATATATATATAAAATACGGTTCAGTTTGGTTCTCATGATTGGGTTCTAACACTGGAATCGTGAAAAGAGCTGATAAATTTTTTTTCCTACTAGAGCTGAACTGGTTGGTTACGCATAGAATTAATGCCGGTTGATTAAAATGGAGAGCAATATCAAGTATTCTTTGTGATAAGAAGATATCATTAAAGTTAAAAGGTAAATATTATAAAGTAACAATTAGACCTATCATGTTTTATGGTTGTGAGTGTTGGGCAGTTAATCATCAACATGTACAAAAGATATCTATAATAAAAATGAAGATGTTGAGATGGATGAGTGGTCATACAAAAAAAGACCTTATACAATGATAAGGTTATTAGAAACAAATTAGGAGTGGCACCAATAGAGGATAAAATGAGAGAATATTATTTAAGATGGTTTGGACATATAGAAAGAAGATCAAAAGAACTTTTAAAAAGGCATGAAAAACTAGATTTTGAAAGTATTAAAAGAGGTAGAGGACGACTACAAAAGTGTTGGAAAGAAACAATAAACAATGATCTAGCTTATTCATGAGATATGATAGGGCTTTATGGAAACAAAGAATCCATATAGCGGACCCTGTCTAGTATGGGAAAAGGCTTAGTTGTTGTTGTAGAGCTGAACTGGTTCTCATTGTTCCACAAACACCCATATTGCACACCTAACTATGTGAGCTTAGGGATGTTCATGGCAAGGGGTTCCTTATTCTCCGCACGGACCCGTCTCGAACGAGACGGATTTGGAGAATACAAACAAGGACAAGGATGGAAGAGCAAGGAAATCTCCAACAGTGATTGGAGCGGGAATGGGGATAGGAGATCCCCACCTCGCAAATCCAACACCAACCCCTTCTCCTAATTATTTTTATAAAGTTAGGTTCATCTAAAAAAACTAATTATAAGAGAAAAGAAATAAAAGAAATTACTTCTTTTTTGAATTTGTGAACTCATTGTCATTCCTCATATTTCATTCGTAATAATACATTGTAATTTAAATATATTTTAGATAAATTAGATTTCATTTCGTAAACTTAACCTATATTTGAGCATTCTTCTTTTTCCTTACCAATATGGGGATGGGGATGGGGACGAGGATGTTTTTAGTCTCCATCATGAAGATAAATATGGGAATCGGGAGAAGATTTTGAAACGGAGATGAGAGCGAAAACTTTGATCCTCGGCCACAGCCCGTCCCATGAACATCTTTATGTAAGCTATTGTATGTTCGGAGCTCGATGCAGGCCTCCAGTATCAAACACATGACCTTAGACTTGTGATCGGGCAACCCATACCATGTGAGCTATTGCTAGTAGTGCTTATAACATTGTTCTATCTTGTGCTATCTTATAATATTAATATTTTAATTGAATGACATCTCGTATCACAGAAAACATACAGCACAACCCACTTGCATTAACTTTATGTTTGACACCTTTATCAATTCTTTTTTATTATTAAATACTTATATTCTAAGCATTTAAATATAACATTTTCATTATATTATATGTGTTCCAATTTCTTTTCCCTAATAGCACAACTCTCCATGTGAGGGCGTATGTCTACTCAAAAGAATCTTCAAATCGATGAAATGAAATCATCAAAGTCAGACTTTGATATGCATGGCCATAAATTGTTAGTAGGGGGTGACCAAGAAACGGTTGTTTTGATTCGTTTGTAGATGTTAAGCGGTTTGGTTTGGTTTTAATAAGAAAAAAGTGGCGATTCAATTCATAATTCTAAAGTTGAAACCGAAATATATATACACACACATATACATATATAAAGTTTATATACTATATGATATAAATCTTTATAAGTTTACCCATTTATAGAATATGTATGTATATATATATATATATATGAGTTTATAATCTTATATACTATTAAAACCAGGCCATAAATCCAAATAGTATGATAAAAATAATATTATGTATTTAGCTAAACCCTAAAATAAGAAGAATCACAGTTCATAATCGAACCGAACAGGAATGATCAGTTTGGTTTGGTTCCATGGCACAGTTTAATTTGGTTATCTGAAAGCTAAGAACCGATAATAACAGTTTGATTCAAAGTCGATACTAGAACTGAGCCAAACCTGACTATGAACACCTCTAGTGTGAGATAACACTACTCTCTCTCTATTTATATATATAACACTACTCTCTCTCTATTTATATATATATATATATATATATATATATATATATATATATATATATATATATATATATATATATATATATATATATATGTGCACACACATATATAAATGTGAGTGTGTGCCTATGTGTGTGTCTGTGTGTGTGTGTGTGTGTGAGAGAGAGAGAGAGAGAGAAACAAGCTCATACACCTGTATGGCATATAGTTGCATGACAACTAAGTAAAAAAACTTTGGCATTTCAGATGGTGATCCATAAATTTGGCGCAATTTACGAAATTAAACATGATTTTTTATTGTCAAACTTCAATATATTACTATTATTTTCTGTCACCGAGAAATTTCTAAAGCAATATTTTGTATGGATTAGTATGGACTTTAGCAAAAACTGACACAATAATATAAATCTTATGCTCTTTCGTAGACTTTTTCTTTCGTAGACCTCAGTTTGGTCAAAATAATGGAATCTAGATTAAAACCTAATTATGATGTAGCATGTGATGGCCAAGATGATCTACAAAGCCTCGTATAATTTATTTTTTTGATAAAATGAGGTTGACCAGGCACAAAGGGCAAGAGCTCACTTGGCTAGCGGGTCGACTCATAAGTTAAAGGTCGTCATTTCGATACCTGAGGCATGCATCTAGCCTCAACCTCCACATTGTAACCAAAAAAAAAAGAATTGGGTTGATCATATGTCTGTCGTTTGTCTATCGAACTCTTGACCTTCAACTTGAAGATTCTTTCTTTTGAGTCCGAGAGAGCTCTGGGTCCTTGTGCCTTGTTGGTATGAATTGTTAGCAGTGATGGATCTACATTGAGCCGAGGTTGATGGTTCGCCTCGCTCAAAATTTCAAAGATCAACTTAAAGTCTATAGCTCATGGTGGAAACCTTGAATTGTAACTGAACCGGCTCAGGACCAGTTCCGGTTTTAAACCTGTCAATTCTAAGGTGGTTTATGTTTGAGTCCGAAATCGGCATTTTTATTTGCAAAATTTAAAAATTACAAAAAAAAATATTGAAACCATTGGTTTCAATTTAGTTTTGGTTTTGGTTTTATAAAGGCGAAACCGAAACCGAACCGGACAGTCCTGGTTCTAGACTCAGATCCGATTCTGAATTTAGCCGGTTTCTAACCAGTTTCAGTTTCGGGTCAAACCGTCCGATAGGTTAAGAACCGGTGCCGTATAGTTGTATTTATCCATAAGGCAAAGTGCCATGAAGCAAACCACAAAACAAGGGCATCAATATCACCACTATGTATTCGATTCTGAATCCAATTAATTGGATTTGGTATTATGAACTTTATCTTAATCAGGTTTCATGTAGAGAGAGAGAGAAATTAGTTTGTGGACACAAGTAACATTACATGCTTCTCTACATTCAATGGAAAATTGAGGCGGGACTTTTATACGATTATCTTTTTACTTTTACTTTTTCAAATATCTTTTTAAATTTATAAATATTAACCACTCTCTCATGATGCATACGAAAGTCAAAGTGTCATTATCTCTCTCCATAAAAACAGACAGAAAGAGAATATATATATATAGAGAGAGAGAGGGGGGGGGAGCGTTGATGTATTTAATACACATGTAAAAAGTATTAAAATATTTTGACTTTTTGATTTTAAAGTTTAATAACTAAACTCACCAATGAAATCATTGATGTTTAAATGTGCATATTTACCATTCACTTTCTATATATATTATGTATGGTTGTGTGTGGTTTTTCTCTCTCTCCTTATATATATATAGAGAGAGAGAGAACACAAATAAATAAATATGTTACTGATACGGTCGTTGATGCAGTCGAGCCAGCACTCCCCAATAGAAGTACCAATGTGGCATAGCTGTAGCGTGTAGGATTAACATGATAAGCAATAGCGCTGGGAGATCATCGTTAGCTCCATACAGCCTGTCTGGGGAAACCAAAGCTAGATGCACGCCGCGGGTATTGAACTCACGGCCTTAAAGATATGAGTGGAGTCCTTAGCCAGGTTGGCAATTGTTAATTGTGCAAAACCATGATTTATTTACTTGTTCAACCCATGTTTCTTTTTTTTTAATCTAGATTTACATATCTCAATGCAATTGATATTCTTTTTAAATCTTTTGCTATGAAAATTTCGTATATTAGGCATGTACCATTTATGGAATGTAAGTTTGATCATTTTGTTACTTCAGAGGACATAGAAATTAAAATCGGCACACACTGCATTCTCCAAAAGAAAAGTTTTAAATACCTAGAGTCAATTTTTCAGAGTGATTTGATGGAGATGTTACGCATAGAATTAATGCTGGTTGGTTAAAATGGAGAGAAGCATCAGGTATTCTTTGTGATAAGAAGATACCATTAAAATTAAAAGGTAAATATTATAGAGCAGCAATTAGGCCTGCCATGTTTTATGGTTCTAAGTGTTGGTCAGTTAATCATCAACATGTACAAAAGATGTCTGTGACAGAAATGAAGATGTTGAGATGGATGAGTGGTCATATAAGAAAAGATCATATACATAATGAGGTTATTAGAAACAAATTAGGAGTGGCATCAATAGAGGATAAAATGAGAGAACATCGTTTAAGGTGGTTTGGACATATAGAAAGAAGATCAAAAGAAGAACCTGTAAGAAAGTTAGAAAAATTAAATTTGGAAAGTATTAAAAGAGGTAGAGGACGACCACAAAAGTGTTGGAAAGAAACAATAAAGAATGATCTAACTTATTGGGAGTTAACTGCTAACATAGCACACGATAGAGATATGTGGAAACAAAGAATCCATGTAGCTCACCCCATCTAGTATGGGAAAAGGCTTAGTTGTTGTTGTAGTAGTTGTTGTGGGCATGTACCATTTATATTCCTTTGAAATCGATTTCAAGTATTGCATCCTTTGACCATCTCATATTCCTGACTTAAAAAAGGATCATGAAGACCAAGTCTGTATATTCAATTAAAGCAGGTAGATCCGTTTTACTCATAGATCAGCTTGCTTCAATTCTTTTTGAGCGGTCTGTGTTGCTAAATTAATGGTAGACTCACTTTTGGACGAGGTAAGACATGTTCTTCACTTGAAATCTAAAAAAATCTTCAGTACATTATCGTACATGAAAAAATATAAGTACTTTGTAGACGTGAAATTCATCGGTCTGTCACTATGTTAAATGAACTAAGCATGAACATTGTGTGTTGAGCTCAGGTTGTCACGAGAAAATAAAGTATTTTGTAGATGTGAAATTCATCGGTCTGCCACCATGTTAAATGAGGATGAACATTGTGTGTTTGGCTCAGGTCGCCTCACGAAACTCAACAACAACAAAGCCTTTTCCCATGCTAGATGGAGTCGGCTACATGAATTTTTTGTTTCCACAGAACCCTATCATGTGCCATGTTAGCAATTAACTCACAATAAGCTAGATCATTCTTTATTGTTTCTTTCCTCACTATTGTGGTTGTCATCTACCTCTTTTAATACTTTCAAAATATAGTTTTTCGTACTTTCTTATAGGTTCTTCTTTTGATCTTCTTTCTATATGTCCAAACCATCTTAAATGATATTCTCTCATTTTATCCTCTATTGGTGTCACTCCTAATTTGTTTATAATAACCTTATTATGTATACGGTCTTTTCTTGTATGACAACTCATCCATCTCAACATCTTCATTTCTTTCACAGACATCTTTTGTACATGTTTATGATTAACTCACAAAAAAAAAAGGCGAGCTCTTCGTTCTCAAAAAAAAGAAAAGAACTGTTTGCCTTATCAGAAACTTAGACTCATGCAGACCTTCTTTGGACAGCTTAGTTCTATGGTGAAGGAGATCATTCACAGGTGAAATGTTCATGTTCTTCTAATAGTGAGAATCCTCGATCACCTCCGTTACCCTTACTCCCATAGTGTTATATGACCGCCTATGTTACAGAAAGCCGCTACCATCACGTGGGAGCTACTGGAAAGGGTAGTGTTACATGACCGTTACGTGACTCCGTTACGGTAGCCGCTACCCAAACCGGCTACCGCCACGTGGGAGTAAGGGTTAGGGTCCAACACCAGGAACACGAAATAAAACAAACACGAGTTCAAATGAACTCAAACATGAGACTACGTGCATAAATAAGCTCGACTTGTTATATTAACTTAGTTATTAAATAGAAAACAACTTGAGAACATGTTTGAACATAAATTGTTCATAAATTATAAGCTTAGTCAGGAAACAAGCACGAACACGATCAACTTGTGTTTGTTATGTTTGACTCATTTACCAGCCCTACATTCAATTGCCAATAGAGGCTGAAGGTCAAGCTTTTGTTAGTGTGGCATTGATTCTTCGGCAATATGATGCTTTTTCCATGAAATACAATTAAAGCACCATTAAAGAATATTCCACTATACTACTACAACTATAACTAAGCCTGTTTGCATACTAGATGGGTCAGCTATATGGATTTTTTTTAGAATTCATGGTAAGTCCAACAAAATTTTATGGTGGCTGTTGGAAGCATAATGCAATCCTCCTCTTTTATCCGGACTTGAGACCCATCATGCAAGAATGATCCCTTACATGTGCAGAGTTAAAAATATCCCACTATAATGCAGGTAAATTGAAGCATGTGGAGATCAGCATAAGATTAAGGACTTGAGTACTTATAGCCGCATAAACCCTGAAAGGGCTTGTCGAGTCCCGTGTGAACCAGCGAGGATCACCTCCACTGAGCCATCAGCGGTGAGGCTGTTGGTTGGAGTTTATATAATTTGAAAAGTGAAAGGCCCATTTCCTGGACTTGATAATGACAACATTCAGAAAGTGGAAGCTATGGTCTCTTTTAGCTGCAATTATGAAGGAGAAAGCAATGGAGAACCACCTCTTTTCTATCAATTGCCTTCTTGCTTGATTGATAGCAAATAAACATGGAAGGAGGAGCTGCATCGAATTCAAAGGCAATTCTTTGATCCCAAACTCAACTACCAGCTAGCTAAACAAAACTAATTGATGCATCAAATAGGTTTCTGAGCAGAGTTGTGGCTCAACTTATTTTGGCATTGACCCACCTACACAAATTGCTATTTCCTGAGTCTTAAATGAAACAGACTCCAAAACAAAGATAAGTTGGTAAAAAACATTAGGGAAGGCACTAAAACTTTATACTTTGATCTATAGCACAAGCAACAAGAAGACAAATCTTAGTATGGATTTTGATAATTCCTTTTAACCTTTGTAACTGAAAGATCTTGTTATGTATTGAACGGCTTTTGCAAGGACCAAGTATCCATGCAAACAAAATTTATATAGCCGGAACTCGATATATTTTCAATTCTTGGCATTTCTAAGTTTTGAAAGACAAGCCCGAACACTGTCTTTAATATAAAATGCTCTTGCTTATATTTTGTTGATCTAAAAACCACTTTGAGATATAATCGGAAAGTTTTCTCCTAATAGACTTCAGTACAGAAACTTGACGACTAAGGGAAAAGAAAGAATTCGACGTGCAGCCTGATTTTCGGGTAAGACAAGCCCAAACATTACCTTTTGTATAAGGTGTTCTTGCTTATATTTTATGTTAATCCTGAGACAACAATAATAGCTAACAAGCTTGATTCTGCCTCTGTTGGAGTTTGATGTGCGGCCTGATTTTCAATAGCACCTAATCCAAATAGAGTATCATTTTAATATTTTTCAGTTTCTGAAGGATGCCCTAGGTATATAAAGCAGTCACTGTCTTGTAATTTGGTGAGATTGAAATTCCTTTCTCTATGATAGCGGTGCAGTAGGAGGGAGAAATGGCTCTCTCCGAACCACATGAATCTTGTCTACTGCGATTTGTGTCATTGTTCCCGTGTTTGATACTTCTCTTTTTCTATTCATTACCCATAGCATCAGCCAAACAAGCTTTGAATGCCGACCAGTACAAGATAAACAACAAAAACTTGATGTTCCCTAATATCCTTAAGATGAGATTGCCTCTGTAACAAGCTTCTCCAGAAGAAACTATTGATGTCCCTATCCTTGTTCAATCCTCAACTCAATTTTATTTACCACTTCCACCAACCCTACATATAAAATAAAACTTGCGCCCCTAGTTAGCATAAAAATTTCAATGGTGCAAATTAAACCTAAAATGAGAATCAGAATTAGATAAGTTGGCATATGTCAATCAAATAAGTGTAGAACTAAACCCAGCTCTACCAATAATAAAGAAATTTTCTATTAACAAAATCCAGAACCATGTATATGTTTGTACCTCTCTCCTAAACACTTCCAGTGCTTAACACATGAAGTTTTGAGCAATTAAAGAAACCAACAATTAGTTGATTCTTCAGGGGACTTTGCCTTTTCGAAGAAGAGAAATTGTATATTCAGCAGCATCCATGAGGTCGGCAATGTTGTGGAGAGAGCGTTCTTCAGATGCGAGTGAGAATATGTTACTCGCCTCAGCCTTTTTGGCTTGCCGAGCTGCCAAAGTTAGTGGGAGCTTAGGGGAGTTCAAACTGCGAAGGATCTGGCGATAGAGAGAGAGAACAGTTGCTCTATTTCTTGACAAATCTTCAGCTGTTGCCCAGATAATACCTTTCGCCATCTTTCAATCAGAACCGCCTCCCAAACTTGCTTATTGTTTCAACCAGTTAACACCAGCATTTCAAGAAGTTCTGAATCTGCCGATTCTGTATGTTTTTGTTGTTTATCTTGAATCTGCCAATTATGTATGAGGGATAAATGAAGGAAATGAGGATCATCAAATTTCATAGAAGCACAAAAGTTCCAAATTTTATACATATAAACATGGAATTCTGCGTCTGATACGCGTTTAGGATGATGTTACAACAAAATACTACGCTAAATATTCTCAGACATGATAAAAAGGAATAGGAACTACAGCACAATCTCGATGAGAAAGAAAAGCACACACAAATTAATATCATGGGTAGTGCTCCTTGCAACTCAAAAAACATGTTCGGCTACACAATATCATTGTATTCAATAGTACGCGAAAAGATTAAAGTGAAAATTTCATGAGGCAAATCATACTAATCACGAGACGTGACCGTAGTTCACGCATTTCAACAAACATTTGGTGTCCACCTCTCACTTCTGTACGAGAGAGAGAGAGAGAGAGACGGTGAGTAGGCTTACAGCGTCGCCTTCTAGAACGGGACTAGGCTCGGGTGAGGTGGTGTCTAACCAGTTTCTGGAATCCAACGCACCTTTCCTCGTGTTTGAAACAGCGTCAGCGCGAACGAAATACCTGGCTTTCTGCTCAATACGTGGAATGCTCTCCCTTGATGTCTTCCAAATTAAAGCGATAACGCCACTTACCTTTCGAATATGACGCGTTATTAGTACTTCCGTTAATAACGAGGTTCTCTAGGTTATAACAATGCATCTACAAATCATACTTGGTAATTGCACACCCTTAATTACTAAATGCACATCTTTTTTATATTATTTATTCTCATTTCTTATATTCTTTGTCTTAGTGTCATTGACACCCTTTTCTCGTCTCTTTTCTTTTCTTTTTATGTCATATTGTTGAAGATCGTGTTTGTTTTGTTGAAATCTTCCTCTATTATTATGGAGGAAGATCCTCTCTTCTCATTCTCTTAACTCTAAATCCTTTCGCTTTCTTTAAAACAATAAGATGAGAGTCATATTTCTCTCTATTTAAGATGCGAGAAATAAACATGTCATCTCTTCATGCTTCTCTTTAAGAAAGATGCGCAAAACTTGCATTTCTATTAAGAAAGAAATATTTCAATATCTTTCTTGAAGAAAAGATGCATGAGAGTTGTGTGTTTTATTCCGTAATGTGGTAAAATTTTAGGACTTAAACAAGTGTGTGCTTAGTAAAAAAGATGTCTTTAATAATTACCTTCAGAAATTTGTCAAATTTTGACAGACTTCGTCGCGAAAGATTAATGAATATCACCCAAACTGGGTCTCTAAGAGAACCAAGTTGCTTGTGGTTCGGCCTGGCGAACTTGTTCATGTTCGGATTGTGATGCATGAGCCAACACGTTCGTGTTCGTGTTATTCGAAAAGGAAGTGACTCGTGTTAGTGTTCGGTTCGAGTTACTCGACAGTTATTAGCTTTATGAGGTGCTCGTCAAGTTTTGCAAGCTAAACATGAACACGATCTGCTCAGTCGGCTTCAATTTTATCTAGGGGGAGATGATTAACTAATAAATTATCAAGTAAGTACTTAGCTTATGATCAATAAATTAATTATAAAAATAAAATGTTTATTTAAACACAAAAATTAATTTGTAATAAGAAATTTATGTTAAAAGTTATCTTATTAACTTTAATAAGCATTTCAGCTCTCTTAATTCGCTCAGTGTCGGCTTCGTGTTGGGCTCACGACACGAGGAAAAGAGCTCTTGGCTAACCCATGCTTACTTCGTTCGGCTTATTTACAAGCTTAGGCCGTTCTTATTAAATCCTTGGGATTATTATTTGTACATGGCTTTTACTTTTTTTAAAATTTTGAAATTACCTCTCATCACTTTCTTCCTTTCCTTCCTCCCAATTCTTATTTGATTGAATCTTTTTATTTGGATGACAAACAATTCGTTTAACGTTGTTACCTTTCTCACACCTGAACAATGCACATTCTTAAGAATCACGTCAAACAAAAAGGCAGAAAGAAGAAAAAAAAATCAACAACAAGAAAAATAAAATAAAAAATAAAATCAAATTCAACAAAAAGGAGTAGAGCGACAATAAGAATCAAAAGCAAAAAAATAACAATCAAGAAACATAAAAAAGAAAATAAAATAAAAAGCGACGTCACACTTATATAGTATCTTTTTCATTAAAAACTCAATCTCATTTTTTTGTGACTCAGATCAAAAATAAATCAACCCATCAAATAAATGACAAAAAATATATTAAATCAATAAAATACCTAACTAAATCATTAAAACCCTCTTCGAATTGGTCCTCTCTTTTTTTCTTTTTCTCTTTTATTAGGAGTAGAACTCCCCACCAGCCCCAATGGTTGGTAGAGCAAGCGGACATTGAGGTCAGAAATGACATTTTTTAATATCCAACAATTTAAAATAACGGTTTCAGAGCACAATGAGCAATAGTTCACCTGACTAGGAGGGTTCAACTCAAGCGAAATGTCAGCAGTTCGATACCCGGAGCTACCCACTGTGCCGAAACGCAAATAAGTTTCACGAACGTTACTTAAAACTTCTATTCAAGTCCTAATATTAATCACTTCCCCGGAAAACACCATCTGGAGAGAGCCCTTTACTTAATACCTCACAAAGTTCTTCGCCTGCCTCTCTCTCTCTCTCTCTCTCTCTCTCTTTGTGAGAATTACCGTACTGGGGAGATCAGCGTTTGGTGATCACTAGAGTGTTGAAAAGCTTAGATTTTAGTG
Organism: Brasenia schreberi; assembly: GCA_036023115.1. NCBI lineage: Eukaryota > Viridiplantae > Streptophyta > Magnoliopsida > Nymphaeales > Cabombaceae > Brasenia > Brasenia schreberi. The sequence continues at coordinate 2,547,727 of JAYKKT010000088.1, read as the reverse complement.
CGTCGGTTGACCCCCCGGTTTGAAGGTTTCGCCCAGTTTCCTTAGGAAGCAAATAAACGCTGATCGTTTTTCTTGTTTTTTTCTCCCTCCCGCCTCAGCTAACTCCGAAGTTGTTGCGATCAGGTGGAATCGTTGAGTAATGTTTTTCTTCCGCAAACCCATTTTTCTTTATCTTTATCCTCAATCTCGTCGTTAGCGTTTTTCTTGGGCATCGGTTTGGTTTTGTTCTCGATGTCTGCCTACCAAGAAGTCCCTTTGAGTTTTATATAGTCATTTTTGCGTTAGTTTCTAAGGATGTATGATTTCTCTGTTCTTTCGTTGGAAAATTGCGCATGCCTTGATCTGCAAGCATGATATTTCTTCCTCATTCGCCTGTTTTCATTTTGTTCTGTTTGTGAGCAATGAACGGATGGTAGTAACTTATGCTTTCAACCAGACATGCCTTGATCTGCAAGCATGATATTTCTTCCTCATTCGCCTGTTTTCATTTTGTTCTGTTTGTGAGCAATGAACGGATGGTAGTAACTTATGCTTTCAACCAGACAGAGTTTGTGTTTGCTTCAAAGAAACTCAGTAGGATCAGGCGATTGATTACCAATCACGAATCTTTCTCTCTTTCAGGTTCTCTGTCTGTGAAGTTCCTCCAGAAAAGGAACAGAGAATTTTTCCAGCGCAGTCAAAAGAAGAACTTCGGTTTCCAGTTCCACCGTAACCCAGATGGCAATGTAAGTTGGTTTTCAAAAAAAAAATGTTTTTTTTTGTTTTGGTATACTATGATCTTGTACTTGCTATTCTGGGTGAATTTGGCCATAGGCAATTTAGTTTTTGACATTGGTTTAGATCGGTAGTGTCACATCCCAGTTCATTTTCTGTGAGGTGTAATGAACTTCGAATTGAGTTTGATTTGAATAAAGCTCTGATGCATACATGGCGTGGCCTAAAAGTTGCCTCATTTCTCGACTTTTTAGCAACCTTTTCTATGTGAACTCTTCATTCTTGGTACGTATCTCTGTTGGCAGGTTTCATTTAATTAACAAAATGGTGTTTCTTTTCTTGTTCCATCAGAGTGGCATCTGCCCCAGGAAAGGTGTTGATAACAGGTGGATACCTTCTGCTGGAGCGGCCAAATCCTGGGCTTGTGTTGAGTACGACGTCACGTTTCTATGCGATTGTGAGACCTTTATACGAGGAAATTAAAGCTGACAGCTGGTCATGGGTACGAATTCTTGATCTTTAGAGATAGGGCTTCTAGTTATGCAACATTTGTTCATGAATGGGTACCCTCATAAGCTAATATTATATGTTGTTTCTAGATTGCTAGCTGAATTGGTTGTTGATGTTTTCCTTGAGCATGACATTATGTAATAGAACTCTTGAGATTCTACAGAAAGCCACCTTTGGTGAGGGTTTCACCTTTACATAGCTTGTCCAAAGTCCAGATAAATACCGGAACCCAGATAAAGAAGCAGGGTCGTGTTAGGTAGCCGAAGCTGCAGAAAACTTTGTTGGATCTTTTACTGAGATTGCTATCTTCCAGCACTAATGCACCGGATCGTATTAGAGATATGAAACTAAGCTTGCATGAGAATAGAATTAGGGCAGATAACCTCCTAGGAAGTCCTGGTGTTGCACCTCCCACTAGTGTTGGAAAATACTTGGTTAAGTTCAAGGTACTTGTTACAGAAGATTGACTTATATTAAAGCCTGACTTCCTTGTTCTCATATGTTCCTTTCAGTGTGCATACATGGTGATTCAGCATTGTTTTAAAAAAAAATTGTAGTTAATGATAACAGAAATGTGCTGTGTGCGGGTTTTGATACGTACATCATCAACTGATAATGTTTATGTGATGAAATATATTGAGACAGGTGCTACAAATGGATCGATCTGGATAGAACCAGGAAGAGTTTCTTAGGAGATACATATCCGATGAGTGACTGTCACGTAATTATAATTGGAGTGTCCATATGCAGCAAATAGTTTATCAATACGCACTGAAGAGGAAGGAAACTGTATTTCATGTTGATTTATCCACTATCATATAGACTTTATGGTTTCATAAAGTTAATTTTGTAGTTTCTATTAGGGGCCATAGTTTTCCATGTTGAATCTCATTAAAAGGAGATACAGTTACAGAATGAAACTGGGTATCCACTCTAAATAGCAAAGTAGCTTCTCTATATGCATTGTTTAGGCAGAAACAATTTCTACTTAATCTGCTTGCTGGCTTACTGATTGTCTTGCATGTTTCAACGGTTTGAGATGTGAAATTTGTATTCTTTTGTAGGTTCTAGCGTTATTTGTTTGTTGAGCTTATTCAGTTTCTTCATCTATAAGGTGTGGATTGATGTAAAAATAACATCACCTCAATTATCTAGAGAGGCAATGTATAAGTTATGCCTAAAGGATTTGGACATTCAGATCAACTCATCAAGGTTAGTATATGTTTGTTTATATGTTTTGCATAAATTATGGTGATTGGATATCTTTTCTTATCAATTATAGCATGTGATGTATTTGTTTAAATGTACGTAGAAGAACACATTAAAATGGTAATCTTCAAATAAATCTGATTAAATTCTGATTAGATGCTACTTCTTTGTCATATCTGCCTAGTCTTTCAAGTCAATACTAGTATCTTGGCATACAAGCAAGCATTAAAGATTTGGTTTGCTTAACACAATATCTTTTTCTTATTTTCTTCACAAATGCAGTTGTCTATAAGAAAAGGAAATGAGAATAAGAGGCTTCTATTAATTTGCATCCTGTCCAGGAAGTCCATGATTACCTGTTTTAGAAAATCAGCAGTGAACGTTTCTGCATAAATTTGTTGTGGCATTGATCAAATGTTATATGGTCATTGATCAAATGTTATCAAATGATATTAAGAAATCTAGAGTGTCCTTGCGATGTTATATATTTAAACTGTTGCACCAAGCTTCTATAAATCACAGTGATGCTTCTTGTGATTTTCTAACTAAAATTTATTATGCAAGGATGTAGATGTCATTCAAAACCACAAGCATCTCTAATTGATGTAATGCTACTCTTTGCGGTATTTCTGTTATGGATTAATGTGCATAATGCTGAGGCATGTCCATAGAAATATGATCTGATGAGCTTCAGATTTCCAGGGAAAATAGCAATCCATTTGTAGAATATGCAATTCAGTATGCAGTTGCTGCTGCTAAAGCAACATTTATTGACAACCCAGAAAAAGAAACAATGAGAAGGCTGCTTCTCAAGGGTAAAGTACCTTGAAACAAATCCACTCCATTTCTCCCTTAGATGCATCTAGACAGTTAGTAAAGTTAATATTGACCTTTCATGCAGGTCTTGATATCACTATATTAGGTTCTAATGATTTTTACTCATATAGGAATCAGGTACGTGTCATTCATGCCTGTAATGTTCATCTCTCTCTCATGCTTTTTATTCATTTATGTAGCATTATTAAGTCATAATGATTTTTACTCGTATAGAATTTTCCTCTCATGCTTGTTATGTTCAGCCTTGTCTCAGGCACAACACGCAGCACACACAAAGACAAACACATGCATGTTCAGACTTAAGAAAAAAGGGTTTTTATGGTAGATTTGGGTATACAAACACATGTCTATGTTTGTGTGCAGTCTGCCAATCTTGGAGCTTTTCAGTATGTAATGGTGGAATTAACCAGGTCTACGTTACACATTGCAAAAATAGGTTGCTTTTTGCATGTCCTTGTGTTTCTTCTTGAAATTACAAATGACTAGATGGCCGCTTTTTTGGAATGCTTGATGCCTACCTTAGGTGTTGTTTGTGTTATTGTGGATACTCTGTATCATGTCAAATATTTTGCCTGGGACTTTTCAGATTGTAGCACATGGACTGCCCTTGACACCAGAGACACTAGCTTCTCTTCCATCTTTCTCACCAATTACCTTCAACATTGGCCTAGCCAGCAGAAGAACATCTGAAGTTACGTGCAAGCCGGAAGTTGCCAAAACTGGTCTAGGATCTTCTGCCGCAATGACTACAGCGGTAGTTGCATCACTTCTTCATTATCTTGGGGTCGTTAATCTGTCATTTTCATCAAAAGGTATAGAAGAGAAGAAGTTCAGCACTGATTTAGACGTTGTACATGGTGTGGCCCAAATTGCCCATTGTGTAGCCCAAGGGAAAGTTGGTAGTGGTTTTGATGTCAGTGCTGCAGTCTATGGAAGCCAGCACTATGTTCGGTTTTCTCCAGGTGTGATCTCAGCAGCAAAGGTCTCTCTCTCTCTCCCTCTGTGTGTGCCCCTATGCTTTCCTTGGAGAATTTACAGCTGTTGCAATATGTAAATAAAATCACTCTTTCTGGTATTGATTTTGCATATTTAATACATGTTGTTTACCTCAAAATAAGCTCTGCGGATTTTAAGTTCTATTTGAAACTCCCACTGTGTAGGATAATGTTTCTATTGTGTTCTTAGTCCAGTTCTTGTTCACTTTCAAATGTGACAAAATTATTTAGAAAAATACGCACAAATGCCATTGACTAGATGAAGAAACCTTAATTTTTGTAAATTAGGTTCCAACTTTGGCAAGTTGGCCCTAAGTTTTGGGAACTAGTAGGGGAACTATTCTTCTGACATTGATGCAAATACTGATTGTTCTACGTCATGAAAATGATGGAGTTGGTTTGGAAAATTCAAGTTGTATTCCAGTGAGTTATCTGATTTAGATCCTCGCTCTTGAACTCATAATGTTTAAAAGAGAGATTTGTTGTTTGTCAATTAAGGAGTTGTCTGTGTTTCATGATATGTGCATATTTGGGGCCATATACGGCTCAAAACATATGATTGAATGTTGAATTTGCATGGTGGATATTGTAGGTTATTGGTTACTTGAGGAAGCATTGATGCTTTGATTGCTTTAGGTTAGGAGTGCAGATGGTCTCTGTTAGTATCTGCCTCTATCATGCACATTTCGTTTAGGTTCTAAAGTATATCTGTGCTTTGGCAAAACAAATGCATGACCTAAAATTTTGTTACTGATCTAATTGTCATCTAGAATTCTTAATTATCACAGGAGAAAGACAAAGGGACATCATTGCAAGACATCATGGCTGATATCCTTAAGACCAAGTGGGACCATGAAAAGAAACACTTTTCATTGCCTCCATCGATGGCACTTGTGAGTTTCAAGCTCGATCTTCTGTTGCATAGATGTATCTGAGTATCTCAATATCCTTCAGTTCTGCAACAAATGTTAACATCCTGAAGATGAAACATGTTTTCTTTGTAATTCCTATTTATCGTCATCATTTTCTTCAGACCCATTGAGCATATCCTCCAGAATATAAATAAACTATCTCTTTTCTGTCTGTCCATGGGTTCCCTGATCATTTCTCAATACCTGATTTGATTTACAATCATAAACTTCAACTGTCTGTTGTGAAAAAAATGATCTTTTGGTCAAAAGGATCTGACTTCATGGTCTTGAATGTGTTCCAGAACAAACAACTATTTTGGTGTTCTTGTTGATCTCCTGATCTAACTTGTTCACTGGTGTCAATTTTCAGATACTAGGGGAACCTGGAACTGGAGGATCATCTACTCCATCCATGGTGGGTGCAGTGAACAAGTGGAAGCAGTCTGATCCACAAAAATCGCTAGACTTGTGGCAAAGATTGGCAGCGGCCAATTTAGAGCTTGAACTGCAACTTAAAACCTTAAGTAGAATTGCTAAGGAACAAAGGGAGACATATGACATCGTCCTCAGCACATGCAGCAAATATGCATCTCATAAGGTGAGCCTTGGCAAACCTTTGAGTGGGTGCTTTTTCCTCCTCCTCTTACCGGGTGTGCCTGTGTCTATGTGTCTATATATACATCAAGCGATTTCTCTTATTGAGCTCAGAGGAATTTATGGAGTAAGCGAGAAATTTTTTGAGTTTCTGTTCCCAAGTGCCCCTAGTTGTTATAGAACGGTTGATAGTGATATTTTCTTCTCATGCTATGGTTGCTACCCAAGTGAACAACAATTGCTACTTTCCTGCTTTCTGAATTCATGCATTAATTTCCTTCTGTGATCAACCTATATCGTTGTTTTTGTGTTTTACTAAAATGCATTCTTTTGTTTATGCTTAGTGGATGGAAGTAGCTGCTAACTCCTCTCGTGAAGCCATTATTAAAGCATTGCTTGGAGCCCGAAATACCATGCTTGCAATAAGATCATTAATGCAGGACATGGGAAAAGCAGCAGGAGTTCCGGTAAGTTATTCAATTTTCAGGCCACTGTGACCAGTTAGAATAGCCATTAATGGACACTGCACCTGGTGTAAGACACACACAATGTGAGCACACAACCAAAACCAAGCTTTTCTCTACACTAAGTGTGCCGATTAACATAAACACACGTGCCCACACACATAAAATGTTCATATTCAATAGTGAACGCTTCCTTGTGTTGGATCTCAACACATTTACTGGAAAGATGTGCTTATACCTCTACTTCTGCATAAGTTCTAATAGGGTGTTCAAGCTCCGCTTGGTGCAATGTGATGGATCTCAAGCTTAAACCGAGATTCTGCTGTCTTGCCCTAACTAAGCCTATTATAAACTATTTATCTTCATAAAGTTTGTAGGGGACTTATCCATAAAATACTGGCTTGATAGTGTAGAAACAACTTTACCTGGCAAGAGCATTCTATAGTCAGCTCAATCAAAACTTACATGTGAGGGGTTAAAAGAGCTTAACTGAGCTCTTGATTAGGAAAACATTGGGCTGTGTCCCATTGTTACTTTAAACAACCAAGGCTTACGTGAACGGCATGGTCTATGAGCTTCATCCTTATTGCCTCTACTTGAGGTCCTCATACACATCTTCAGCTTTGACAACTTTATATGGCATCAATCATGCTGATCAAATCATCAAAAGCATACTAGCTCGCACTCATTGATCTCCCTGGCTACTTTGGCATCAGACTAATTAGAGTTTAGTTAGGTTTGATTTTTTTATGATATTGGAAATGCAGCGAAATGGAGCTCCAGTGAGAAGGTGCAATGATTCAAATAGTGGACGCTTTAAAAGAGGGAGAGGAAGGCCTTTTAAGTGTTGAAACTGAAAGGAAAAAAAACAAGCATGATATTACTTTTTTGAAGTTAATCGCTAATATGACACATGATCAAACTGAACGGCCACAATAAATCCACATACTCAACCCCACTTAGTGAGGGAAAAGGCTTAATTTTCAACTTCTCCAAAAACGTTTCCTTGTGAGTATCACCAGTCAATGTCATAAGCAAGGAAGCTTTGTTTCTCCATTAACATCTGTTATATGCTTCTTCCATTTATGCAGATTGAGCCGGAATCACAGACGAAGCTTTTGGATGCTACCATGAAAATGGAAGGAGTTCTCTTGGCAGGCGTTCCTGGAGCTGGAGGATTTGATGCTGTATTTGCCGTAACCTTAGGGGAGTTAGCTCGGTCCAAGGTCGTCCAGGCATGGACTTCACTTGGTGTGTTGCCCATGCTGGTCAAGGAAGACCCTGAAGGCGTTCGTCTGGAAGGTGGCGATCCTAGAGAAGAAGCTCTCTCCTCATCTGTTGCAGCTGTTCGATTGGAGTAGACATGTTTTCTTACTGAAAAAACAGAAATATAACTCTCAAGTTTCTACTTGTGATTTATCTAGATGAGGCAAGTTTAAACTAATACTTATGTTCTTTGAAATGTACACTATTCAAAAGTGATCAATAGTTCCTTTCTGTTTCATCTCTACAGACAATTGATTCCTGTTGAAAGTTTCAGCTGGTTCCAAAATTTGCAGCCTTCAAGACAGGAAATTGTGCAAATGTAGGGGTGTGCAATTTTGGACCTGAGCCGGAAAACCCATCTTCAGGTCGGCGATTAGGCACCCCATGTCGGGTCCTGATCGTCCTAAAGTGACCCATAAAATACTGGGTTTGGCCCGAGTGGACCTGTACTCAAACCTGACCCGAATCTCTCTCTCTCTCTCTCTCTCTCTCTCTCTCTCTCTCTCTCTCTCTCTATATATATATATATATATATATATATATATATATATATATATATATATATATATATATATATATAATATATAATCATGATATGATACAACAACTAAGCCTTTTCTCGTACTATACGGGGTCACCTACATGGATTCTTTGTTTCAACATAGCCATATCTTGTGTCATGTTAGTAGTTAACTCAACATAAGCTCGATCATTCTTTATAGTTTCTTTCTAACACTTTTGTAGTCATCCTCTACCTCTTTTAATACTTTCAAAATATAGTTTTTCATACCTTCTTACATATGTTTCTTTTGATCTTCTTTCTATATGTCCAAACCATCTTAAATATATTCTCTCATATTATCCTTTATTGGTATCACTCTCAATTTGTTTTTAATAACCTCATTATTTATACAGTCTTTCCTTGTATGATCACTCATTCATCTCAACATCTTCGTTTCTGCCATCAACATCTTTTGTACATGATTAATTACCCAATACTCATAACCATAAAACATGACAGGTCTTGCTCTATAATATTTACCTTTTAACTTTAATGATATCTTCTTGTCACAAAGAATACATGATGTTCTTCTCCATTTTAACCAACTTACATTAATTTTATGCGTAACATCTCCATTAATTCTTCTATCACTCTCAAAATTGACTTTAGATATTTAAAACTTTTTTCTGGAAATGTAATATGTGCTAATTTTAATTTCTATATCCTCTTAAATAACAAAATAATCAAACTTACATTCTATATATTTTGTCTTTGTTCTACTAAGTCGGAAGTTTTTACTTTATAATATTTCTCTCCATAGTTCCAATTTTCTATTAAATTTTTACTTAGATTCCTCCACTAATACAATGTCATCTTCAAATAACATACACCAAGGTACTTCATCTTTAATATGTTTTATTAACTCATCAATCACCATTATAAATAAGTATGAACTTAAAGTTGATCCTTGATGTAACTCAATATTAACTTAAAAGAGTCCTCACGACGTTTTTGCACCATATGTCTCTTATAAGGTTTATAATGTGATACCTCTTCTTTTCAAGGTTCTCCAAAGAACATCCTTTTGTACACTATCGTAAGCTTTTTCTAGATCAATAAATATCATGTGAAGGTCTTTTTTTTGCTATAAAAGATTTCATAAAACGTCTCAAAAGGTGAATCGTTTTAATAGTAGATTTGCCTAGCATGAATCCAATTTGGTTCTTTGTTGTACTCGATACTTTTCTTAACCTATGTTCCATAATTTTATAATATAACTCATTAACTTGATACCCCGATAATTTGCACAATTCTTAATGTCTCACTTGTTCTTGTATATTGGTATAAGTCTACTCACTCTCTATTCTTTGGGCATCTTTTGGTTTCTTCATATTTCATTAAATAGTTTTTTGAGCTAGATGATTCCTGTCTCTCTTAGGATTTTTCAAATTTCTATAGAAATATTGTCTAGTCCTATAAACTTAATTCTTTTGAATATGTCGGTAGAAATTACGGTTTATATACTTTTTTTATTTAGTTAACTCTCATAAGCTAATACTAATATCTTTATTTTTATTAAAAAGGTTATTAAAATAAATTTTTTATCTATTTTTCATATCATCATTTATCACTAGAATTTTCTCATTCTCGTCTTTGATGCATCTAAGAAAATTAAGATCCTTAGTTTTATTATCTCTAGTATCCTAAAAATATCTCTTTAATCCTCTTTTGAGTTGAACTTTTTATATAAATCCTCCAAAATTTTAGCTTTTGTTTCACTCACGGCTTTTTTCGATTATTTCTTTACTTTCTTATAAGTTTGTAAAGTTTCACTAGTCTTCTTAGCATAATATAATTTGTAACATGCTCTCTTTACTTTGATTTTATCTTACCATTTCACTCCACCATGAAGCTTCTTTTTGTGCCGGTACACCTCCCTTAGATTTCCCTAATACATCTTTCATCACTTTCCTAATATGTATAACCATATTATTTCACATATTAGAAGGTATACCAACATAATTCCAAGCATCTCCTTGAAGAACTTTCTGTTTAAATATACCTTCTTACTTGTTTTTAAGGTTTTACCATTTAGTCTAAATAACTCAATGCACTCTTTTTTTCTGTCTACTTTTTTACCTATAAATATATAACTAAAAGTCGATGTTGAGTGATTAAGCTTTCTCCTGGATTTACCTTATAATATTTCTAATATGACCTATCTTTTTTCCCATAAACAAAATAATCAATTTGTATTTGTGATAAGCCACTCTTATAAGTAATTAAATGTTCATCTCATTTTTTGAAGATTGTATTGACTATAAAGAGATCAAATGCCATAACAAAATTTAAAATCTTTCTACCTTCCTTATTTATATCCTGAAAACCATAGTTTCTATGAATACCTTCATATCCTAATACCTCTTTACCAACATGTGCATTTAAGTCTCCTCCTAAACAAATCATCTCTTTTTATGGAATTCTTTAAATCACTTTATCTAACTCCTCCCAAAAAGTCACCTTTATACTGTCTTCTAGTCTTATTGGAGTGCGTAAGCCCAAACTATATTCAAAACCTCTACTCATAATAATAATTTCAACATCATGATTCAATCATCATATCATTGTATGTTTACTAAACTATCTTTTAAATCTTTATTTATAATAATATCAACTCCGTTTCGACTCTTTTCCTTTTCTAGGTATCATAATTTAAAACCTTTATCATCAATCTTCTTTGTTTTTTTCTTTAATACACTTTGTCTCTAATAAACATAGGATATTAATCTTTCTTTGAATCATAGAATTTATCACCTCCATTAGCTTACCGAACAATGTTCCGATATTCCAAGAACCAATATGAATCTTATTATATAAGACCAGCTTCCTTACCTCCCGTTCATGGTAAAAATGTGAGGACTCTCTCTGCAATTTGTTTACTAAATTCAGGAGACAATATAGCGGGACAAACTTATTTATCACACACGTCCATGATATGGGAACCCTCTCTATAATTGATTCACTACATTTAGGCGAAAATATATAAGCCCTTACTTTTTTTTCACTCCATTTGGGCTCTACAGTGTGTTGCAAAGAGAGGACGCCCCAACACAATACTAATAATTTGTATAATATATGGTATAAAAATCCGACAAAATTTTACCTTTGTTGTTAGAAACCTAACGCAACGCTCTTCTTTATCTGAACTTTGGATCAACCATGCAAGGATAATCCCTTACATGGGCCAAGTTAAAATCATGATATGATAATAGTCAAAATCTAGTATATATTATTATACTTAACTGTTAATAAATTCAAATAAATTTTAATCATTTATTTTTATAATAAATAGTTAAAATGTGAATTCTAACGGTAAAAGGTTTGAGATTTGGTTAGTGCTTTCATATACCAAGTTCTATTGATGATGTCGATGCATATGTACTTAAAGACATTATGCATTTAATATATATAATATCAATATCAACCTCGATGTATGTATAGATAGAACATATATAATTCCGATATGGTACAGGTCGGCTAGTTGTTATGCTGTGCCCATCACATGATCTTTATTACTTTCGAAACTCAATTAAACTGAGTAATACCTGCCTCATTCGGGTTCAATTGGGTCGAGTCCCTGAACCCAGACTGCCATCCCTAAATATTATGCTCTATCTCATAAAGGATGAAAAGTACCCAAAAAGGTACAAAGCAAAAAGCATTCTTCTGTATCCTGTCCGAGTTGAAGCTTAACAAAATCGGACCTTATTAGAACCCGAATCGGACGTCAACCACTCGTAACAGATCGGGTCAGCGGAAGACTCCAGAAGACGCTTGCTTAGGGAGGGCAGCAAGGAAGCGTTCTCGCACTGCAGCATCCGGGAAAGCTTCCAGAGCCTTCCACGGTGGTTGACAGTCGACGGACCGAAGATTCTCTCTCCTGCCCTCGGATCAATCTTACCGTCCGTAGTGGATCGAAGGATCTCCATATTAACCTGCACCCAACTCCTCCCTCAACCTGTTTGTTTTCTTGCCTCAGGGAACGCTCGATCTCTGAAAAGACAAAAACGAAGGCAAAATCCTCTTTCTGTTGTCCTTGGTTGTTGGTTTGTCCCTTTGATCGATTAGTTCGGATCGGGGAACAGGAGAAAATCTGTTTTTTGGGGCTTGATTGATTGATCGAAGATGTTTGGGAGGGCTCCGAAGAAGAGCGACAACACTCGTTACTACGAGGTTTTGGGGGTGGCGAAGAACGCATCGCAGGACGATCTGAAGAAGGCGTACAGGAAAGCCGCCATTAAGAACCATCCTGATAAGGGTGGCGATCCGGAGAAGGTACGTCTCTGCTATGCATTGTTTTCTTATTTTTGTTCGTTTCAGATTCTTAATTTCCTTGTGGGAGCTCTCTTTCTCTCTCATTGTTGTTGAGTTTGAATCACCTTTTCTGTCGGTCTCTCGATCATTTTGCGAAATGGGTTTCAAGAAATTCGGCCTTTTGGGCTGGATGGTCTTTGTGTGCTTCTTTCTTCGCGTTTTGCATTGTTTATGATGAAACGAGGGGTTAATCAGTGAACGATTTGTCGGTTCGCTGCCATTTCAATGTTTTCTGTTGGGGGTTCCCATCTTTGTGCGTTTCAGATTCTTAATTTCCTTTAGGGATTACTCTCTCACACACACATTGTTGTTGAGTTATGGCCAATTATCAAGTATCACTTTCTCTTTCGACCTCTGGATCTTTCTGGGAAATGGATTTTATGAGAAAGTGAGCGTTTGACTAGAGGGTCTTTGCCTACCTCTTTTATTCGCGTTTCCATTGTTTAAGATGAAACGAGGGGTTAACCTGTGGACTATTTGTGACTTCGATGCCGAATCAATGTTTTGTTTGCAGTTTAAGGAGCTAGCTCAGGCATATGAGGTGCTGAACGATCCGAAGAAGCGAGAAATCTACGACAGATATGGCGAAGACGCCCTCAAGGAAGGGATGGGTGGTGACAGCGAGATGGCAGATCCGTTTGGCATCTTTGATTCCTTCTTTGGTGGCAATCCTTTCGGAGGTATGTCACAAAATCAAGTTTTGCATATTTCGGAACGATTCAATGCTAATTTGTTGCTTGATGCGCCAAATTTTGCGTTTTGATCAGGTGGTAGCAGCAGGGGGAGGCGGCAGAGGAGGGGCGAGGACGTGATCCATCCCCTCAAGGTTTCCCTTGAAGATCTCTATAATGGCACCTCCAAAAAGCTCTCCCTCTCGCGCAATGTCATATGCTCCAAATGCAATGGGTGAGCAGTCTGTGGTCCTTTTGCGCGTCTATGTTGGATTCCTCAGCGTGAATTAGAACATGTTTTGATTGTGTAGCGTTTGATTCCGGCAGGAAAGGATCAAAATCAGGTGCTTCGATGAATTGCCCTGGTTGCCAAGGTCGTGGCATGAAGGTTTCAATTCGGCAATTGGGGCCTGGTATGATTCAGCAGATGCAGCATCCGTGCAATGAGTGCAAAGGCACCGGTGAGACGATCAACGACAAGGATAGGTGCCCACAATGCAGGGGAGAGAAGGTTGTTCAGAACAAAAAGGCGCTCGAGGTGGTTGTCGAGAAGGGTATGCAGAACAGCCAGAAGATCACCTTCGCCGGCGAGGCTGATGAAGCGGTAGATATATTTCACAACTTGTGTTATTTGCATTTGTTGGTACATGTGCTTGATAGTCTGATTGATAACCTGAGTTGGAAGATTGACTTAAGTTCTCTTCTCTACAATTCACTCCACTTCACTTTTTAAATTTTGATTTCATTTCTATGGAAATAGATCCTGAAATTTTGTGTAGTAGAGGGAAATCCATTTTGAATGAGGCTCATTTTGTGCAATTCGTTTGGTTCTTATGTGACTGCAGCCCGATACGGTGACAGGAGATATAGTGTTCGTTCTGCAACAAAAAGAGCATGCGAGGTTCAAGAGAAAAGGGGATGATCTTTTTGTGGAGCACACTCTTTCTCTGACTGAGGCGCTTTGTGGCTTCCAGATCATATTGACCCACTTAGACAATCGGCAATTGCTGATCAAGTCTCAGCCCGGGGAGATTGTTAAGCCTGGTCAGTTTCCTACTTTCCTGAACTTGTTGAATTGATAGAATCGTGTAGCTTTTGACAAAATACTCTCTTTGTGAATCTGCTGATCATATAGAAGCATGTAGCATATGCTATAACTATATTGTATATACAATTTGCCAAAATCATGGCTTGACGACAATGCACCAGTTGATAGAATCATGAGTAGTCAGAAAACGTCATTCCTTTGACCCTTTCCTGAATCCTTTTCATCTTACTAAACCTGCGAATAGAATACTGTTCGCGTGGAAAGACTACGCCACACCATCCTGAATCCATTGATCATACTGCGCTAATTGATGGACTGTCCTCATAAAGTTGGGACTATCCATTACTGAATCTGTAGCAATTGACAGAATCATAGATAGAAACCACCTAAATGGACACCAACCCTTTCTGAATCTGTTGCAAGTTGATAGAATCATGAAGGGAATCCATACGAACTAATAGCGCTGAATCTGAAGTGGAATTCACGGAAGATAGCTATGCAGCTTGAGTTGATCCAGTTGTTACCTACCTTGGTTGCTTAGTTGGCTTCTGATTTGGCTACAGACCAATACAAGGCCATAAATGACGAAGGCATGCCGATGTATCAGAGGCCCTTCATGAAAGGGAAGCTCTACATTCACTTCACTATTGACTTCCCTGATTCACTCACTCGAGACCAGTGCAAGGCTCTTGAAGCGGTGCTTCCGCCAAGGCCGTCGGTAGGGTTGACGGACATGGAGCTGGACGAGTGTGAGGAAACGACTCTGCATGATGTTAATAACATTGAGGAGGAGATGAGGAGGAAGCAGAGCCAGTCCCAGGAGGCTTATGAGGAGGATGAGGAACACACTGGTGGTGCGCAGAGGGTGCAGTGCGCTCAGCAGTGAGAATGGAGAGGAGGATATGAAAGGAAGAAGCGAAGACTAAAGGACAAGTAGTAGGAGCACAGTTATAGGTATTGTGAGTAACTGGTTATGTGTTTGTTACTTGCCTATTTACATTCAACCTATTTTGGATTTTGGTTGGTTGAACTATCTAATAGCATGCTTGTTGATGAAATGCATGGCTGGTTTGGGCATTCTTTGTGGGTTCCTCTGTGTATGTCTATGTGTGTGTGTATGTGTGTGTGTGAGAGAGAGAGAGAGAGAGTTAGTGTGTGCCGTTTTCCTCATGCACTAAGGGGAACAATTTGGATCATTTATTTGCAGTGTAACCCTCACAAGGGTGCGGGACATGGGTGTGGGGTAGCCATACTTCAAAAGTCACATTCTGGTGATTAAGTTGGGGACCCAAGGTTGGTCATCTAAGAATTTTAGGTTTCCGCGCTCTTCTTTGTGCGTGCACCTAATTATTATGCAAACCTAACTGAGGTGAAGTAGTCAAGGTTTGCAAGGGACTTGGGAGTCTCTTCGTTCGGCGATTCAACTGGTAGGGGGTTTGCCAAACCCATCTTAGCAATCAAAACAACTAAGCCTATTACTGTTCCATGCTAACAGTTAATTCAATAAAACCTATCGTCGTGGCAATCAAAAAAGAGAAAAATGCTAATAGTTGATTCAAAAAATGGTTAATTCTAGGAAAGAGAAAATTCTTGGTATTATCTTACCCACCTTGCGTCCTAGGATTTAGTTGATTTGTGCGCGAAGGAATAAACACCTTGGTCATTACTTTGCATTCTAGATCCTGAATCGCAGCCTCTTAAACTAGATACATAAAATAAGAAAAGCAGCTCAGAGAAACCAAAGAGAAGAAAGTATCGTCGTATAATATAACTGTTGAACGACGAGAGGAAGGACTTTAATAAAAGCTTTTACCAATCATTGGACCTATCCTTCTGTATACTTGATTGAAGAAAAACTCAGAATCGACCCCCTGCCGACCCTTCATCGATTTAAATGGCGACCCCCAGCCCAACGTTCGTTCGCATCCCTGACAAAAACTGTTCTTCAGAAACTCTGGTTTGCTTCCTCTAAGAAGACACAAATAACATTAGCCAGTAAGTCCCAATGGAAGATCGCATCGCAGGGATATTGCGGATTACAGATTAAAATTTAATGATATTTCAGTCGTTCGAAATATTTCAGTCTTTCGGTGTCAATGGGCACCATAAGAGATGAATCATTTATCGGCACCATGAGAAACCACTTTTGTTGGCAGGGTGAAGCACTAGAGTAGGTTCCTTCACTTTGAGCTTCATTGATTCTTTTTCACTGTAACAAGCGGTTCAGCCCATTAGTCAACAAAACCCAGAAACCGAGAGAGAGAGAGAGAGAGTATTCAACCAGCCGCTTCTCACATGGTTTCTCTGATTTTTATCCATGGAAGCATCTATAAGGTATCGTAAGAATTAAAAAAATTACAGATACCAAAAGTACCAATCACAAAGCAAGAAAGTTGTCCACCAACAAAAATTTAAGCAAAAAGGGCAATAACCCTAAAAAAGAAAGGTCCAAGTCCTCCCTAGTTATATATCCGAATACCAAGCAAGATGTTAGATGCTTTCAGTTCACGATGATACTATATCCGGTGTCTCGGCTTCTACTGATAACAAAGCTCCATGGACCTTATCCAACCAACCATCTAGGCGATCCCGAAGCGCCTTGACCTGAGGAATTCCAAGAACTCGAGGTTGCACCCAAGAAACATGAGCCGTCCCCTCGACTTGATCTATGATGCCTTCGATTAAGTGGACCTGTAGTAAATGTTTAAGAACCATTATAAGTTCCAAACCTAAACAGAATCCACAAACTTTTCAACCAACATAAGCAATGTCATCCACCAACAGCATGAACAAAAGTATGAAATTATGGATGCACCAATGTCCTGCTAGAGACACAAAACACTAAACTTGTGAATACCCTAGCCTGGGAGCGAAAACAATGATTTAAGATACTTCAAGAAACTTTCCCTTCCAAAAGCAGAAGAGGAAGCGGCCAAGAGAGAGAGAAAGTATTATCTGACATTAAGACGAGACAAGCCAATAGTCTTGCAAACTGGACTTCCAACTCTCTCCAACAAACTTACATTACAGTAACAACGAAATCAAAACTGCTACTGCAAAACGCAAGAAATCAGGAAAACCTGCACCATGAGCCCTGTTTGCAACACTACACTTCTCAACGGATGCACCTTTTCACTAGGAATTCCTTTCACATTTAGTTACAATTACAAACCTCGATCTTATGAACTTGTGACAAATGAGTCGATTTTCCTCCAGTCATGCTTGTCTACTGACGATAACAAGGAACTCTCCCATAAGAATGTAGCCGTGTGCCAAAGCCAACTCAAAGGCACAGAAACTAAAATAACTATCAATAATGAAAAAACACAATAATGCAAGCAGGAAATAAATGCTAAGTAAAATAAAATTAATACATCGTTACAGAAGCATACTTCTAATACAGCACGCAACTTCAACACAGTCAAGCGAAATACCAAAAAGAAATTAAGTATGACAGAAGATCACAAGGATAAAGCTAGCAAAATCTTTGATAACTTACAGAAAGACTTTTCATAAGTAGATACTCCACGTCTTCTACAGAAAGCCTAGTTCTTTCAGCAATAACTCTCAAGGGGATGGTTCTATCTTCTGCAGGACGACTGTCGCAAAATAGTGAACATGAACATCATTGCTCATATGAAAGAACTGAACCACAGCTTTAACATAAGGACATCCAGAAAACTAAGTTAACTAACTAAAGAAAGGCAGACTTCCTCTAAGAAACAGGTACCTAAAAATAATCTCCATCAGACAGAGGATGTTAATTTTCTCAAGCAACTTCTTCTCATTTGCTACCAGTGCAGGCTGTGAATTAAGAGCAGCTGTGTGGGCATGACAAAGTTCTTGGTAACGAGCCAAGTCACCTGTATTGAATGCCTGCAAGATGTAGTACAGCCACTCCACATTTGTTCCAAGAAGGCTTTTTATCTGCAGAAAACAATAGGAAACGAAGAAGAATGAACCAAACGCCTTGACTAGAAAATAAAACTAAGAACATGGAATTTTGCAAACTTGAAATTCACCATTTCAACAAAAAAGTATCAGATAATTCATTACGGCATAATGCATGTATGTGATATGCCCATGAGTCACCAGACTGTTTGACCATGAAGAATAGCATAATCAGCGAACCTTATAAAGCAAAACATATGAATGGAAGAAACTGATATCAGTATTTTCATCGTTCTGCATTTGAAACTGGAACACGCATAAGAACATGCAACACTAATGCAACGATCATGAAGTTTAATTCACGCCCAAGGAAATTCTGAAACTACTAAACAAAATGCTACAGGCAAGAAGCACACCAACATAATGATGGCTTCAACTAAAGTTCATAGGCAAGCAAGGTTGCTTCATGTGGAACAAAATAACTTGATGGAAAGTCAAGGATGAAAGAGAACAAAACAATTCTGAAGGCAGCATCATAATAAAAGTACAAGCACCTACAGACATTATAGCATTTTCCATACATTCCTGCTTCCTCGATTATAATTCATGCCAAAAACCAAACCGCCACTCTAGGGAGATGTCAAACAGCAAACCGATTCATAAACACAACCATATATAGTGTGAGAAAAAAGAGTGATCCATTCCTTGACGTTATGCACTTCCACACACCCATTGAAGAGTGAGGCCAGGGTGTCATATGCTTGCTTTTTTTGCTTGCCTTTTTTGCTTTTTCAAATACCCTTTAAAATTTATAAATGACACTCCTGCCCTCACCCTTTAATGTGTGCCCAAAGTGAACAGTGTTAGTAGTGTGTAGGAAACTACCATCCTCTGTATCGTAAAGAAACATATTAAGACATAAAAAAACAACTGTAGTACTAGATTTGAATATCAAGTTTTTGATACCAACTAACTGAACCTAATCAGGAATCTTCAAAATGAGCTCTCCATTGAATGTTCTCAAGCATGCAGGATAAAATAGTCACTCTAAGACCAATGACAAATACATGCGTTATGTTGGCAGGTACCCATCCAGCTCCCAGGTAACCCATATACTATGGGCCAGCTCTTGGGGTCCGAACGGAGGCTGCTCAGAAAACAGGCCACTAGGGCCAGGTTAAAAAAAAATGACCTCCCAAACCTGCTCCCGCCTGAACCTGACTAGAAGGCCTGCTTTAGGGCTGGGTGATCTGATGCCTACACTTACGTTCTCAAGAACTTACTTGAGAACAACAACTGCAGAATCAGTTTCAGCCAATTGGTATCAAAGCCAAGCCGTGGTGACTGCAAGTGCGCAATATGGAAGTCATCTTCTAGATACACTGATAATAATAAATTAATACTAACTAGGTAATGGAATTAGTAACTGGTCCAGAACTTCCAACAACCAAAAAATTCAACATGGAATTCACCACATGAGAGTTATCTGCAATGGCTTTTTAATCTTGTAAGAAAACCTAAATATGCCAGGAAACAACTGCCCAAACTTATGAAGTTCACAACACCACAAGTATAGAGATACTGACAAATGAATCCTTGGACACAAAATCAGACTCCACATTGATAACAGATATCATTCGACAGCCATTGAGATTGTATGTTAAGAATCACTTGCCTTATATGATTTAGAACGGAAAAGGTTTAGCTAGAAGGCAACTATATGTTGCTTAAAAACTCACAAAACAAGAGAAAAGAGTTACAACTAAGAATACATCATGTAGAAGTACAAGGATTCCTTAAGGATAAATGTGCAAGGTGGGGCAGATTGAAAATCGAGTAACACCTAAACACAACTCTTTTGCACAAGTTCAAACAGAGTACATCAGATACACTAACACAGAACCAAGACCATCAATGCTAAAAAAATAAGGAAAAACAGTTGTCCAATTTATCATACAATTGGATGCGCAAGAAGCTCTCCAAAGTTATAGATATTGTCACCCAAAAGTGCAGCCAAGGAGAGATCAAATGCCAAGTCCTGCAAGACAGCTTAGACAAATTACTAAAAGGCATAAAACATTTTGAGATCAGACAAACAGCATAAAAAATGCTTATTCAAGCTATTGTCACGATTCTCATTTTCTGTATTTTTTAGCATTCTTTTTTTCCAGAAGAGATTTTCATGAAGTTTTTCTCAAGAAACTCTTGGGAGAGTGAATATAGATAAGCCCTTCTTTCATAAACCAAATTCTAGCTACAAGTACTACTCAAAATGCATGCACCTGCATACACACATACAAGCACATGCATACACATGTGCACTCACACACAGTGAATGAGTGTGTTTGTGTGTGTGTGTGAGAGAGAGAGAGAGAGTACCAGCTTGAATGGTTCTGATAAAGTATCTACGGTCGTATATGCCAAATAAAGAAGAGCACTTTTATAGAACTCGGCAAAATCCTGGAGAGTTTTGTGATATTGGGATGAAATCCAATGATAGCTTGCATAAACTGATGGATCAATATCAGTCATGCTGTCCAAGGTGTTTTTCCCTTCATCAAGAAGCTTCTTGCACTCTTTTTTATCCCCTTTTTGAAGCTCAGATGCAGCTATCTGCATCCTTACATAAAGAATTGGTTCCTCTATCCTCATTTCTCTAGTGGCACGAAGCTTCTCAATCACTCCTTCAAGATAGCTAATTGCAGCTTCACTTTCTGTGTACTGACGTGAAACTATTACAGCAAAGTGTGCAAGTTTGAGCAGATTAATTTTCGTCTCAAAGTCAGAGATGAAATTGTGATACAATTGTATGAGCCGATCACCAGCCTGAGTAATAACCAAGCATGTCCCATGAGATGAGTTCAAAGCAAGTTTGTTAGTGCTAAAATATAAAGAACATAATAAAAGCACTTAAAAAAGATAAGGAAAAGATATTGGTCGGCATTGAGAATTAGAAACAATAAAACTGTATACAGAATTAAGTATCATGTCACGGTCTTCCCCCCTCTGTACAGAGTTACAATCAGAACAAATATGTCATCTTTTGTATACAATTTAACACTTGTAGCACATACCATTATTAATATCATGAAGGTAAGGGCTACATCTTAGACGCTTCATCCTATAATATACATCGACTCATAAGTAATGACATTGCAGTTCTTTAACCTTTTCTTTACTGGCAAGCTGGAGATCAGGTGACCCTTACCAGGTACAACCGATACCAAACTCCTGACCTACAGTCAGGTGGCCAAACGACCTATCACTGAGCTATACCCTTTCTGGGTGATTTGGCAGTTCTAAAATGTCATTCAACCTTACTAAAAAATCACCTACAACTAAGAATACCCACCTGTCAAGACTGCTGCAACTACAGATACAGTGTTTGATAGAGAAATAGGTTTAAACTTTAGAAGATGAATGACAGTCACCAATAAAAGATTAGAAGAACCAAAGGAAAACAGAAAAATGAATACAAAACCACAGAAAAATTAGAAAAACAACTAAATATTTAAGGTACACCCCTACAACATGAAACAACTTATCAAGTGAACCCAACCTCAAGCATCCGTTTCAATCTGATGCCATAACTGCACCAAGACTGATGTGCAAATCAAGTAAAACAATGTTCACCATTTCTGAGTCATCTTGTTCTAAATATCCTCTCAGTTACAAACACTTGTAATACTAGGACAAGTTTTCTCAACCATTTCGTTGCCATAAAGATATAATCCCAGAAATAACAAACATCACAACACAATGTGGAAAGAGGTCCTCTGAGAAGCAGCAGAGAAATTAAACCTCCTCCATGTATTAGCCAAGTTGGTGTCCCATCAAGAGACAGCTCCAACAAAAACCAATGCACCTATTAACAATATCCACAATCCCAGTAGTTTCTTCCCATAAAAGAATAGACACAATACCAAAAGAGTTTCCACAGAGCCCTATCATGTGCCATGCTAGCAGTTACCTCAATATAAACTAGATCATTTTCTATTGTTTCTTTCTAATACTTTTGTGGTCATCCTCTTCCTCTTTTAACATTTTCACAATCTAGTTTTTCATATCTTCTTATGAGGCGTTCTTTGGTCATCTTTATACATGTCCAAACCATCTTAAATGATTTTTTCTCATTTTATCCTCTATTGGTGCTACTCCCAATTTGTTTATAATAACTTCATTATGTATACGGTTTCCTTGTGTGACCACTCATTCATCTCAACATCTTTATTTATGCTACGAACATCTTTTATCCATGTTGATTTTCCCAACATTAAGACCCATAAAACATAAAGGTCTAATTGTTGCTCTATAATATTTACCTTTCAACTTTAACGGTATCTTCTTATCACATAGAATACCAGATGCCCTTCTCTATTTTAACCAACAAACCGGCATTAATTCTATGCGTACAATCTCCACCAATTTTTCCATCACTATGAAAAACTGATCCTAGTTATTTAAAACTTTTCTTATGAGGGATGCAATGTATGCCAATTTTAATTTTTATATCCTCTGAAGTACCAAATGATCAAACTTACATTCCATATATTTGCCTTTGTTCTACAAAGTCGGAAGCCTTTACTTTCTAATGTTTATCTCCATAGTTCCAATTTTCTATCAACTTTTTCCTTGCAAGTAACATACACCAAGGTACTTCATCTTAAATGTGTTTTGTTAACTCATCAATGACCAATACAAATAAATATGGACTTAAAATTGAGCATTGATGTAACCCAATATTAACTTCAAATGAGTCTGTCATTCTTTCATGAGTCATCATACATATTTTTGCACCATCATACATTTCTCTTATAAGATTTATGTATGTCAATGGGATACCTCTCTTTTTCAAGGTTTTTCAAAGAACATCTCTTGATATCCTATCTTAAGCTTTTCTATATCAATAAATAATGCTATTTGATCTCTTTCATAGGGCATAAACTTAAACATTCTTGAACTACAAGAGCAAGTCCATTACTACGCCATACATTGGATGTTAACAACATCAGCAACTGACACCACCCAAAGCTTTAGCTCGCTTAGGGCACTCTGATGCCCACCCATAGGTGGTGAGTTTCGTTCGGAGGTGTGTGTGTGTGTATCAGCATGACCTGGATATCATTTTCGCAAAGAAATGCATCTTCTAATGTGAAACCACCAGAGAAAACCAATCAACTTTCTCAACCTAGATTAGATAACTGACCGTATGGCTCAGGATCCCTAGAATTTAAGAGCGTAGCTTACTTGTACAAGAAAGCAAAATACATCCATAGCTGGTCTAATTTAGCACTGGTGAACACTTCTTAGATTTGCAACTGAGTCATGAACTATGTGACAATTAGCTTTCAGTTTTGTGTAGAGTATTATGCGACATACTGCACTCATCTGTTCAAGATTCCTTTAACATAGACCCAGTTGCAATGCAGGATCCACAAACTAATGACCATGTACCAACCAGACACGCCCTACATAACACTGTCTTTTACTTTACATTGGATAGGATATTAACAACTGTAGCTCGAAGGGATGACATCAGTTTTTATTGGTTACACATTCTTTAGGGTTACGACAAATTGAGGGTTCTAGAAATCCTTGTGCATTTGGGAGTAGGCCTCCCACCTTCGACTCTTGTGAGCACAACATTACAACTTGATGAAGAGAGGCAATTTACTAACTTACAGAATGCGGTGTGAACGTGATACACTTGACGCAAAAAGATGCAGCAGTGAACTTGTGACACTATAGATATAAGTGGTTTCCATAAATGCTAGTGCTGATTCCTAGAGTAGCAAACCAGACCACCACATCACACCCATTCGCTTAGTAGAAATTTCACCGTGTACTTGATGGAACGCTTCCTGACCCCGTAGGAAACCCAATATCTCGACATCTCCACCAACTCAAAAACTCTATGAAATGGTTCAAACAAAAGAAATTAAAGGTCCCAAAGCTCTTCCGCAAATTCTGAGGTTTCCTGTCTTGGGGATTTACCAAACAAATAAAAGGTTCATGCACCATCAACCAACATCATCCTTTTATGACGTCACAAACCAACACAGATGATACGCCAACTTCCCCAAAATATTGCCCATTGTCTGTCCCATTAGTAGATTTGAACACCCAAGCGTAAATTACGTTCTCCCTTTGTGAAATATGGTAACAAAAATACCCTTATCTTTCCATCAACGAAATACTTACACTGTTACCCATTCCTAAATACCTATACTCAATCGGTCATCTCGTTATGATGGCACCAACAATAAGGACATAATGTATTTTATAAACAAAATTACCTTCACTTCCCCCATCAAATCCTTTTTGACTCACACCAGATGACGCTACATACTAGGAAGAAACCTATGCAAATAGGAAGATGGTTGAACCTCCCACCTCAGAAGGAACTCCCGGTAAAGTTCATGATCCAAGACATGAAATCCCAATCTTTTCTTTCTTTCCTTTTTTGGTTACAAGAGGAGGCCGAAGCCTAACACACGCACACACACGCACCCGCCGGGAGTCGAACTCCCCACCAGCAGTAACGGCGCTAAGAGCACCCTGCCGTTGAGCATGCAAAACCCAACTTCTCCCCATTTTCTAGATAAGAACACACACCAGACACGCTGCAAACGAAATAACGTTCCATATACAGACTAGCAAGCAAGACTAATTCCGCAAAAAGGGATATATATATATATATATATATATATATATATATATATATATATATATATATATATATAGAGAGAGAGAGAGAGAGAGAGAGAGAAGAAATTCGCAACAATGTTATAAAAGCATCAAAAGAACTTTTGATATAGATTCACCTGGAGGACGGCGAGGGCAACGAATTGCTCGAGCTTGAGAGTGAGCTGGTGCCAGAGCTTCCTCTGATACAAATCGGCGAGGGAGTTATACCACTCGGCGAGCTCCGGTTGAGCCGAGATCTGCGACTCCAAATACTTCAATGCCGCCATCTATTTTCCGGCAGAAAAGAGAGACCAAAACAGGGCACTCCAACGATGCAATCCTAGGGTTTTCCACTCGAACTTCTCCCCAATCGTCAGCCTCTCTCTCTCTCTCCAGGGGGGGCGATCTGATAGCGTGCTCTCTAAGGAAGAGAGATCGACAACGCTGCAAGAGAGAGAACCAAAACCTGAAAAGGATATAAAAGAGAGGAAAACGAAGGAGGAGAAGAAAAAGGGATGACATTTTTGTGGGAAAATTTAAGTAACTGCCTTCCTTAAGATGAAATTACATATACCCTCAAAAATGTTGAAATATTCGCATTACCTCCTATATTCTCTTTTGTTTGGATAAAAAATAAAAGAGAGAGGCCTCAGCTCAAAGCTAAGACTGAATTACAAGCCTCTACGGTACTGAGAGCCACATTGATCATCAAATACAGGCAAGAGCAGCAGCACTGGGATTGTAGTCCATTGATGAAGGCTTGGTTCATTGAGGATGTGAGTTCAAACCAGGGCTGATAAGCGAGTCGAATGAATCGAATGAACTGAACAATTCGTGTTCGTTACTTGGATTGTTTTGAACGAACCGAGTCGACAACTAGCAAGACACTCTATGTTCAAGCATGTCAAAGGGCTCATCATCTTTTTACGAGACGAGATGAACCAAGTTGAGAGAGTGGTTTCTTATATAGCCCCTAAAATGGCTCCTTAATACCTAAGTTTTTTTGGTTATACAAACAATAACTAAGTCTTATCCCATATTGATTGGTTGGCTGCATGAATTCTTTGTTTTCATAGATCTCGATCATGTGTCATACTAACAGTTAACTCAACAAAAGCTAAATATTTTCTTTCGATGCTTTTATGATCCTTCTTTTCTTCTGTTACCCTTTCACAATCTAGTTTTCATACTTTTTTATTAAAACTTTCGTTGACCATTTTCATTTTTTTACATATCCAAAACATCTTAAATAATATTTTCTCGTTCTGTCATTTATTAATGTCATTCCACTAAAGCTTTTTATTATGAAAAAGTCAAAAATCATTTAACATAAATACCATAATATGATTAGCACACAGTGTTAACTCACCTAACAGAAGAAGATAACTTCAGGTCTTTCAACAACAGACATTCCTCCATCCTCTCATTTGAAGGCCATGAATATTGAACTAGTCATAACAAGAGCAATCAAGAGGGCTGAGATCGACTTCACAGCCTTAGTTTGGATACTAGCGCAAAAACTGAAGAAGAAGAACGAGTGAGTTGCCACCATAGAACCCTAAGGCTTGTTAAAATTATTTTCCGATGGGCGACACGAGCGTTACTACACCACTGCAACTTTCCTGGTAGGGGTGTTCATGGAACCGATAGAACCGAATCGAATAGGCGGTTTGGTTCTAGCAGGTGGAAAACGTGGCGGTTCAATTCCTGGTTCCAGAGTTGGAACTGAACCGAACCAATATATATATAAAAGAAGTTTATATACATGTAAATAAGTTTATATATATGAGTTTTATAACATTATATACATGTAAAATATGAATATATATAAAGTTTATATACATGTAGATGTAAATCTTTATAAGTTTATGTATATGAGTTTTATAACATTATATACATATGAAATGTGAACATGTATACATATAAGTTTATATACATGCATGAATTTAAATCTTGACAAGTTTATAAGTTTACATACGAGTTTTATAACCTCATACATACATATATATATATATATATATATATATATATATATATATATATATGTATATATATGAACAGTAGATCCAAATAATTTCAGGACATAAATCATTATATTTAGCAAAACTCTTAAATAAGTAGAACCATGGTTTAGAACCGAATCAAACCAAAACCGGCGGTTTGGTAAAACTGAACCAAACCAAACCATGAACACTCCTTATTCCTGGTGGCACTCCACTCGCAAGGGAACTAACATTCTGCTACTAGTTCAACCAAGGTCTGGACCTTAACGGCCTATCGAGGAGAGTGTCTGGTATCAAACTCACCTAGCTCTAGTGACCACTTTAGAAGGGGTTGCAACGTTTCTGGTTTATAGAGGATCAAGTGTGAGGACTTGCTTTATATATAAATGGGCTTGGAAATATGGTCGCAATTATCATACAACATACAAGTGCTTCTACGAGCAAGTACGTAAGTTTGTGCCTTGTAACACTCTGTTAAAAGAGAAACTTCATTCTTCAAAGAAAAAAATATAAAATATAAGGAAATATCTCATAAAATAAAAATAAAAATAAAAATATTGTAACCAATAATAGTTTAAAGAAATGCTTTACCTTCGTTGTTTGGATTCGTGAGTCGATGGTCATGAGTTCGATACCAGCGTGCTCATCTACCTTCGGCCTCTCCATTGTACCCCAAAATATTGTAAATTGCTTGACAATTGATTCATGTATATGTTAAGATACGATGGATGATGGTTGGGTATGGATCCGAGCCAACCTGAACCCTGCCGAGTCGGTTGGTCAAAGGCAGAGTGTTAAACCCCAAACCCTCTTACAACCGAAAGTTTCTTGAGGAAGGGGTTTGCTGGCCGCCCTAAAACCTTCCATCCTCCAACGCAGCGAGAGGTCGTTTTCCTCGCTGCATAAACCACACCAAAACCCTAGAAATCCACTAAAAGTTCCTCAGAAACTTGTTGGGGAGTACGTTATTCTACAGTTTTGTTCATTTGTTTTATTGGTTCATAGTCGATTATCATTCGTCTGTTAACGTCGTTTCGGCAAGTTGGTGCATTGGCAGTTTCGGATTTTTGGGGTTTTGCTTCGTGGGTAACTGCGGAATGGCCAAGGCGCGAGCTATAGGGTTGGTTTCTGCGTTGGCGTCGGCCTCATTGACGATGGAGCAAGCATTTGCAGACGGTCCCTTCCAATTACCGTCATTCTCTGCCGCCCCTCAGTCTCCGGCGCAACCGCCAGTGCCAGCAGAACCACCGAAAGAAGAAACGCGGGTTCGGAACGATAATCCAAGGACGACGGCGGCCGGGTTCGATCCGGAAGCACTGGAGCGAGGAGCCGAGGCGTTGAGAAAGATCAACAAGTCGCCCGACGCCAAGAAGGTTGGCTTTTTCCATAAGTAGATTCTTATATACTTCATTGTCTTTGAATTAGTGGGCATAAGCTAAACAAATTCCGCATTTTGATCATGTATTTTGTATCGTTGAGCTTTAAATCAACCACGCCATATTAATTTCCTCCAATGTATTCTGTTTTGTCTTGAGTTGTTTTAGATACTTTAATCTGAAGTTTCAGTTTATATGATTAGATTAGGTTTGGATCACTTGGTCACAATGTACTTTTCTCTTGCTCAGTTTAAAGTATTCATCATGGCCTCCTGTTTATTGCTTAGCAAATTTTAGAATGGTCTTCTTCTTTTCTTTAAAAGGTTCAGTTTTTGTTGGTTTCTTGTTGATCATTGGATGTATGTGTAGGTGTTCGAACTAATGAGGAAGCAAGAAGAATCAAGGCAGTCTGAATTGGCGGCTAAGAAAGCAGAGTTTCAAGCATTGCAAGCTCAGCATGAGACTGTAAGATCCGTAAAACATTACACTTTTTTCCCAAGTAAAAATTTGATGAAAACTTATCTGACTATCTGGTAGTGGTCCGTTGTTCTATGCTGAAGGTTATTTTAATAACCCTATGTTGGGTTGTTTTGGTAGTGGTCCCTGATAGTTAAATTACTTGTTGTGTCAATTCTTGTTATATTAAATTTTCTTAGTTAAATTACTTGTTGTGTCAATACTTGTTATAATAAAATTTCTTGTGCTTGGAAGGGTAAGAATTTCTGGTAGAAACATATATGCGATGTTGAAGCCTTGGCTGTAAAGGAAATCCCGTTGTTCTGATATTTTTCGTTTGATGTGCTTGAAAGCCTGGTTTTCTTGATGATCATGTTATCCGTGTTGTTTTTTGTTCTCATAGGAAAGGCAAAAAGTAATATATGAGGAGCAGAAAAAGCTAGTGCAACAGCAGGCACAAACAAAAGCTCAAATGGCTCGCTATGAGGATGAGTTGTCCAGGAAAAGAATGCAGGTTTTATTCCTTATAGACCTGCCATGCCTTGTGATCTTGTTTGGAAGGTTGCTGTTTTTTTACATCTGCTGCTCTTTTTCATACATGCAGGCAGAGAATGAAAGTCAGAGAGCTAGGAACCAAGAACTTGTGAAAATGCAAGAGGAGTCAGCCATAAGACTGGAGCAAGCACGCCGTGCCACAGAGGAAGAAATTCAAGCTCAACGCCGTCAAACTGAGAAAGCACGAGCAGAGATGGAGCGTGAAACCATCCGAGTGAGGGCTATGGCAGAAGCAGAAGGGAGAGCCCATGAGGCAAAATTAGCTGAAGAGGTAAATAGGCGGATGCTCGTAGAAAAAGCCAATGCAGAACAAAAGAAGTGGGTTGCAGCTATAAACACCACTTTTGATCATATTGGAGGTGCAAGTCACTTAAATCTGTTTGGAGTTGTTTTAATAGACTCTCTCTCTCTCTCAAACTTTCACAAAAGTAGAGAATGAGAAAAGAAGCATACAGTTGCATAGCAGTTTGACTTCTAACAGGCATACAAGAATTTGGTGCTTGCATTAAATCCTCACTTTTTGTTAGCAGAGTTCCCTTTATACTAACCACCCTGCTTTTCTTTATGTTCTCCCTATTCTTGCACTGTTTATTGGTGCAATGCTTCAGCTGACACGTACTTCTAACTAATGGTGTTATCCCTATTTTTGCGTTCTGCATGCTTTGTTTCCTGCTGTTTCCTAATAATTTGATGTTGTTAAGAACCTCAGGAATGTAATTTAGCTTTTTATGGGTGGTATAACCATGGATTTGGATGGAGTTCTATGCCATAGTTGTGGGTCAGTTTCATGGCATTGATAAATGGTTAAGTGGAAAGCTTTTTAAAAACATCAGCCTGGTTCACGTGAAGGAAACATGAATACTCGATAGCTTTCATTTTTTTGTTATTTGGAAGCTTTCCTTACCGTACATGTGTTAGAGATAATTAGTTGTTAGTATGAGTCTATGTCATGAATTAGTATAGTTAAATGGGTCATATTGTGTCTTGTAATTCGGATCCTAATGGATCATAATCTGATCCATTAGGACCGATGATTAATGATGTAAGTGTTAGTACTAATTAAGGGCATATTAGTCCTTTAAGTTATATTAAGTTGCTGTCATTAGGGTTGTAATGAGAATAAGATAATAGAATGAAGGTGGCGGCAGACAGAAGCAGCCGACCAGCCCATTTCTTCTTTGTTTCAATATCTGATTGATTTTGTTGAGAGATTCCTCATCAAACCGACATGGTATTAGAGCCTTCTATGAAGATTTAGCAATCCGCTGAAGTCCCCAATTCCTGAAAAACACAAAAGTACACGTGTGAGTCTTTCTACGATTGGTACAGAAAAAACAATATTATTTCATTCTCTATATAAGAAGATGTGCACGTTTGGAACAAGCTTTCTGTGCCTCTTTTGAATCAGCCTTGGTGCAAGCCAAGATCATAAATCAGATCACGTTACCAAAGGGATTGTGGTATATCATCAATTGGAATTTTATATCTCAAGGAAATATTATTGAATCAGCCGTAATATAGGCCAACTACGTTATGCCTTGTAGAATTTTATATCTCAAGGAAATATCATTGAATCAGCCGTGATACATGCCAATACATTCTGCTGTGTACACGACATTCATTTGAATCTCATCAAAGGCATCTTAAAGGCATCTCGTTTTTTAACCAGCTCACTGTGCCTAGCAGTAAAGAAATAGGGAAGTGCATTGACACATCTTGGAAAGATTGTGCACAACTCGTAGATTTTTATTTGTGCATTGTGTCATAAATTTCATCGTGATCAAGTTGTCAACAAAGGAATCCCGTGTGTTGGTAATCATTGAACTTCTTCCTGACAGTTGCGGTGGATTGAAATTAGATCTGTCATTAAAGATTTTGATTCTTCCATTACATACTCAACAGTAACTTGCAAGTGAAAAACAATATAGATTGGGTTAGTATATGCAAATATACTAATCTGTACCATAATTATTATCAATTGAAGAAAAAAGGGGGAATCTCAGTTTCAAACAGGTGTGAATTAATATGGATGGTAGATTGAAAGAAGAATCACAATCATCTATGTATGGAAATGACCAGAAGATAGAACCATTCCAAATTACAAATATTCGGTTAGATGGAACAAATTACATAGAATGGGCTAGATCTATTGAACTTATGTTACGATCCAAAGGAAAGGTATCTATTATTAGACAAAGTCCACCTCCTCTAGAAGGAAATAGTGCTAATTATGAGAGATGGTCTAAAGATGACGGTCTTGTTAGCTCATGGCTAATTCAATCCATGAATCCTTCTATCAGTAAGACCTTTATGTATATGGAATCATCAGTTGAGATTTAGTCTGCGTGGAAGAAGCTTACTCTAGACAAAGAAATATAACCGAAGAATATGAGATTATTGAAAGAATCAGAAAATGCCGCCAAGGGACCAGATCAGTCAGTGAATACTATGGAGAATTACTAGAACTCTGGAATGAATAGAGACATATTGTGGAAAATAAGTGCAGCCACTGTATAAAGGAGAGAACAACTGAAGAAGAAATCAGAAAAGTGTTTGATCTACTTTGGGAAATTTCATCGAATACGAATCAATCAAGTTAAATATTTTAAGGAAGAACTTTCATCTCTTGGAACAGGGTATTCACTTCTACTAAGGGAAGAAGATCGGAAGAATTTAGAGAAAGGTGAACATATACAAGTTGAGAAATCAGCATTTATTGGTAGAGTTCTATTAAGGGAAGACGATCGGAAGAATTTAGAGAAAGGTGAACATATACAAGTTGAGAAATCAACATTTATCGGTAGAGGACAGAATAATTATCAGAGGAGAAGAGATTCATTTAGAGGTAGAGGAAGAGGAAGGAATCAGAATTATGATAAGAGCAAATTACAGTGTACACATTGTGGAAAAAAAGGGCACACAGGAGTATTGCTGGGAAATTATTGGGAAACCTCCAGAATATAAAGATTATGGCAAAAAATCCACTGAATACAAAGATTATGGCAGTCATGTGACAACTATATCTGAGAAGAAAGCAGAAATAAACCCTATAAATGAAATGACATAATTGACGCCTACGGGATCAACCTTCAACCTCTTCCTCAAAGACAAAGTTAAGTTCTCCTACTTCCTACAGTATTAGTGGTAACTACTCTCTTAAAGCTTCTACAGTTTTTTCTAATTGGATAATAGATTCAGGAGCTACCGATCATATGGTATGAAACAAGTCTAATTCTAGATGGTTCTTTGATTCTGATGGAAGGAAAGGGAACAATTCAGAGAGATAATCTCAGGCTTAACTCAGTGATATATATTCCAGAATTTTCAGTAAATCTACTTTCAGTAAATTCATTGGTTAGAGACATGAATCGTATAGTTACTTTCTCTCCATATGGTTGTGTTTTTCAGGATTTGAAGACGGGAAGAATCTTTGGACGTGGTGAACTACGCAATGGATTATATATCTTACCTAGAGATCAGATTTTAAGGTAGAAAAGAGCATTGACAGCTAGTACTACTGAAGACGAAATAAAAATCTGGCATAGTAGATTAGGACATTTACCTGTTTCAAAATTAAGAGAGTTTGTTCCTTTTTCAATTCCTAATGACGTGGTTATTCTTACCTTTGTTTATCTAATGAAGTCAAAGTCAGAAATCTCTTCGATTTTTCCTCTAGTTCATAATCTTATCAAAACTCAGTTTGGTTATACTGTTAAAACACTCCGATCATATAATGGTGGAGAATATTGTAATACTCAATTGGAATCATATCTTCAAGATCACGGTATCATACATCAGACATCTTGTGTTTATACACCACAACAGAATGGAGTAGTAGAACGAAAGAATCGACATATCTTGGAGATTGCAAGAACTTTACTTATTGAACACAATGTTCCAAAATATTTCTAACCAGAAGCAATTCTTACATCAATATATATCATGAATAGAATTCCGACTGTGACTCTTGCAGGCATGTCTCCTTTCAAAGTGATTAAACCTGGAGATAATTCATTTCATCTCATTCCCAGAATATTTGGATGTGTTTGTTATGTGCATGTTCATCAACAATTCAGAGATAAATTTGATCCAAGGGCAATAAAATGTATTTTCATTGGATATTCTTGTGAAAAGAAAGGATACATCTGTTATGATCCTAACTCTCATAGAAGATATATTTCTATGGATGTAAGCTTCTTTGAGACTACTCCATACTACAAAAAGTCGAATGAGGTATCTGACTCTATATTTGAAGAAAATGTTATTCTACCATGAATCAGTGTGAATGAAGAATCAGGGAAAGAAAATACATATTGAATCCCTAGAGAAAACAGAATGCAAATATACAGAAAGGGGGAGAGAAATTTATTTACGGATAGACAAAAAGAGGAAATAAATCAAGGGAGAGAAACAATATCTTCTAATTCGAGGGAAAGTGTAGAAGAAATAAAAGATAAGGGCTTAGACGCGGTACAAAGCAAGGCTGGTTGCAAAGGGCTACACTCGGACATATGGGATTGATTATGAGGAAACATTTGCTCCGGTAGCAAAGATGAACACGTCGAGATCATTCTCTCCTTGGCATTACACTTTGGATGGGACTTGCATCAATTTGATGTTAAAAATGCTTTTCTCCATGGAATTTGGAAGAGGAAGTATATATGGACATCCCCCTCCCGGATATGGACACTACGGTGGAGAGGGAATATGGTATGCAAGTTAAGGAAGGCCTTATATGGACTTCCAAGCAGGTCTCCTCGTGCTTGGTTTGGGAGGTTCACCAATGCTATGGTGTCCTTAGGTTATAGGCGAGCACGGGGAGATCATACCTCTTTTGTAAAACATTCCAAAGAGAGGCAAGACTTACACTTCCTTATCTTGGTTTATGTTGATGACATGATCATTCTTTGGTGATGATGAGGTTGAGAAGCAGGTCCTAAAGAAAAACTAGTACGCATGACAGTTTGAAATGAAGGACTTAGGGAAAGCCTTGAAGTACTTCCTTGGGATAGAGGTTGCCTATTCCAAACAAGGCATCTTTATTTCCCAAAAGGAAATATGTCTGGATCTTCTTAAGGAAATAGGTAAGCTAGGTTGCAAAACCACGGGGGCACTTTATTGAACAAAATCACGGGATTGGAAACAATGAGGGAGAGCCCAAAGGTGGATAAGGCACAATATCGAAGACTTGTGGGAAAATTGATATATGAACTATCTCACTGTGCGGACACGATGGCTTCTTTTCGGATAAGTGTGGTAAGTCAATTTTTGCAGTCTCCCATAATGGCCATTGGGATCTTTGTTGTGCGGAATTGCAGGGTATATTAAGAGGCCCTAGGACAAGGGTTGTTGTACGAAGATGAAGGGAACACTCAAATTGTAGGATACTACGATGCGAGACTAAGTGGTTCATCTATTGATCGGCGGTCTACTTGGGGTATTGTGTATTTGTTGGTGGCAATTTAGTGTCTAGAAGAGTAAGAAGCGAGAATGTTGTTGCTCAATCTAGTCTGGTGAATATCGATCTACGACAATACCTACTTGTGAGCTAATTTTGGTAAAACAATTGCTTCAAGAATTGTAGTATGGAAGTATTGAATATGAAGTTATATTGTGATAATCAAGCTACCTTACACAAATCCAATCTTTCATGAGAGAACAAAAACGTATAAAAATTGATTGTCACTTTATACGGGACAATGTAAAGGTAAAGGAATTTCAGTTAGAACATGTGCAATCATGACATCAATGTGCATATATATTAACTAAGGTAATTACTAGAGATCTACTTCAGAGATTATGTAGCAAGTTGGGTGTAACATCCATCTTTCACCCAACTTGAGGGGGAAGTGTTAGAGATAATTAGTTGTTAGTATGAGTCTATGTCATGAATTAGTATAGTTAAATGGGTCGTATTGTGTCTTGTAATTCGGATCCTAATGGATCATAATCTGATCCATTAGGACCGATGATTAATGATGTAAGTGTTAGTACTAATTAAGGGCATATTAGTCCTTTAAGTTATATTAAGTTGCTGTCATTAGGGTTGTAATGAGAATAAGATAATAGAATGAAGGTGGCGGCAGACAGAAGCAGCCGACCAGCCCATTTCTTCTTTGTTTCAATATCTGATTGATTTTGTTGAGAGATTCCTCATCAAACCGACAACATGTTACCCTAGGTTGGGCAATTAGGGCTTGGGCCACTAGGGCCCATGTTTATCAGGTAGCCGTTGAGGGCTAGTTGCTAGCTGTTGGCCCCACAAGAGGCCTTCCTTTTTCCCTTCTTCTTTCCTTTGTTTGTTGTAAACTATGTTCAACTATGTTCTGTAAATGGCGCCTTGATAAATAAATCAAGTTGTGATTGCAACTCTTTCATATTTGGTTTGACTTGTGACATTGACTTGTTCTTGACTCAAAATACCCTTCTTTGGGCATGTATATGACTTGCTGGTTTGACACTTTATATAATTGGGGTATTTCAAAATATGAATATCGATAATTGTTTAAATGGTATCAGAGCCTCGTTTTGAAGAAATTAAGCACATTGAGAAGCATGCCAAGATTGAAAAATTCATGATATTGCATATTTGACGTTCTAGAACTTGAGGTAACATCAAACTCTTCATTGTTTCTTGAAATGAAAGGTAAAAATGAGTCTTTTAAGTGCATTCTTGACTCAAAATGCTATCAAAGTTGGGTTAAAAACATGAAAAAATATTTTGAATCAAAAGATTTTTGGGATTATGTAGATGGAACAATTCAAGAACAAAGATTAGATTTTGAAAACTTAAACGATGATGATATCCTTAAAGCTTAAGAAAAATACAAACAAGATTTAAAAAATTAAGAGAAAATGAATGAAAAAATAACATGGATTATTTGTCAAAATGTTGATGAAAAATTTAGAAACCGAATTAGTGTGTTTGAAATTGCCTTTAAAACTTGGAAATATTTGAAAAAGATTTATTCTTAAGATTACTTTGGGTTTTAAATAGATTTGATGGAAAGAATGATAATGTTTAAGCAAGGAAACTTAAGCATTAAAGAGTATCATAATGATTTTTTTGAATTTTGGACTCAACATCGAAGTTTTGATAAATTTAGAAAACTTCAAAAAGTGGACGAATTTCAAGATTTCTTGGGCAATCAATACTTTTTCCCATTTATGCGGGGTGTCTAAGGATGAGTTTGAAAATATTAGATCAAGTTTGATTCATGTCTAAGGATGAGTTTGAAAATATTAGATCAAATTTGATTCATAGAAAACACCAGAAGGAGATACCTTTTTAGTCGATCTAGTTATAGAAGAAAATAGATTTAAAAATATTAGGATTTAAAAAGAAGCCATTTTTGCCCCTTCAAAGTCGGGAGTATCAGTCAAGACATACAAGCCTTTTCACAAAAATGTGGAAATGGATCAAGCAAGAAGCTAGTGGTGCCATGACCAAATAAAGACACTAAATAAAGACACTATTTCCCACTATTCTAAGGAAATTGTCACATTAATACCGCTTTTCCTCTCCTTCAACAAAGATAACGTGGAAGCCGTAGAAGGCAAAGATGGAGGAGTCTTGCCTTCGACCATCAAAGCCTACATAGAAGAAATGCTTAAGGAAAAGGTAAGTATTTCTGGAAATGCTCTCTTCATGTCTTGGTTTTTAGATTCCGATGCTTCTTTTCATATGATTCATGATGAAAAATCTTTAAAAAATTCTCAAAATATTTTTGGTAAACATGTTTTTATGACCGATGGTACAAAACTTTAAATTGAAAAAGAAGTTGAGTGATCCATCTTTGAAAAAGTGACTTTTGAAAAGAAGATTTCAAAATTCAAAATGTAAGTTTCATACCTAAAGTAATTCTAAATATTCTTTCGGTTGCTCAGATTTGTGATAATTGTTATATAATCACTTTTTCATCTAAGAATTATATGGTATAGACAAAGTGAACTATACAAAATGGATAGTTTAGTCGTGCCAAATTTTGAATCTTGAAATATAGTTCATGATGCTACACTTTGGTATAAATGACTTGACATTTGGATATGCATATACTATATAATTTTCTCTTGTTAAAGATAAATGTGAATCATAATTTTGATTGTAAAGAATGTATGCTTGGAAAAATGTATCGTTTTCCTTTTGGTGAAAGAAATTTTGTAACAAGTAAATCTTCTGAATTAATATACTTCGATGTTTGGGGACCTGCCACTGTTGTTTTCAAAGGAGGGGTACAATATTCTGTGATATTTATAAATGATTTTACTTGAATTATTTGAAAAATATAAATTTGGTTATACATAAATTCGAAGTATTTGAAGTACTTGAAAAATTTTGTTTCCAAAGGAAGAGTACAATATTATGTGACATTTGATATATATTATAAAACATAAATTCGAAGTATTTGAAAAATATTTGATCTTTCACGATATGGTAAAGAATCAATTCGGTTATACAATTAAGATTTTTAGACCCAATTCAGGAGGAAAATACTTATGAAAAGATTTTCAATTTTTTTGAAAAAAATATGATTTACATAAAAAATCTTCTACAAAAACTCCACGACAAAATATGCTAGTAGAAAAGAAACATAGGCAGATTATACACAGTTGAGAATACTGTTAATTGTTAGTAATGTTCTTAAGTTTTTATGAGCGAAAGCTACGCTTACTGTCGTATATCTCATTAATAGAATGCTTTCAATCCATCTTGAAAATGTTTTTCCTTTTGAAAATTTTTATACTTTTTATTTTGTTATAAAAGACTAAGGGTTTTTGATTGTAGATATTTTGTTTATACAATAATGATAAATTGTCTCCTAGAGATATTAAATGTGTTTTTCTTAGATATGTAATCGATGAAAAATAATATAGATGTTTTGACCCTATCAATGATAAACTTTATGTTTTCAAAGATGCAATTTTTTTGAAAATGACTACTATTATAAATCTAGTCCTATTAAAAATAATAACGAATCATCTTCTCAAATGTTTATCAATCTAGAAGATAGTGAAATTGATGATAGTGATCTTGAAGACAATCTTGATACTACCTCATATGATACAAATGACCTGAAAGGTTTAAGACAACCTATTCTTTAACCTTTTTCTTTGCACTATACTAGAATATCTAGGAAAGAAAACACCTCTTGCAGTACTTAAAGTTAGTCAACTTCAACAAGCACCTACTACCGTTTATGAGTGCTCTTATGAGAATTGTTCAATATGTAAGGAGTTCTACAAACGAGGGGTACTCTTAACTTTTTTGTACTTTGATTTATTTGTGTATAGTGATGCTAATTGGGGTGAAGATGTCAACAACAAACATTATACTATTGGTTTTTGTGTTTTCTTAAGTGAATCCCTGATTTCTTAGAAGTGTAAGAAACAACAAAAGGTTTCGCTTTCTTCTAAAGAAGTTGAGTACTAAGCCATGGCTATTGCTGCTACAAAAATCTCTTGGATCACTGAAGTACTGAAGGATATGGGTACCACGTTACGCAACCACTATGTTGTATGATAACAAGAGAGCTATGTACATCACCACTAGCAACATCTTCCACAAACGAACAAAGCACATTGAAATGAAATGCCATTTTGATCGAGAAGAATGCTTGAGGAAGAAGATTACTCATTACTCTATGTTATGTATCATCTGAGATGCAGTTGACATACATTTTCACCAAATCTTTATCAACAACTTGATTTAATTTTTTGTTTGACAAACTTTCGGTATACACAGCATAAATTTGAGGGGGGTGTTAAATTATAATTGATTGGGCTACTAGTCCCGTGTTTGATTCATATAACAAGTAGCCAGGGCCATGAAGGCCCAAACCATTTCTCAGGTAGCCGTTGGGGGCCTCCCTGCCCTCCAACAACTAGTATTGACTAGCTGTTGGGGATTGTTGGTTGCTGGCCCACCAAGGGGCCTTCCTTCTTCCCTTCTTCTCTTCTTCTTTGCAGTAAACTATGCTCTATAAATAAAGCCTTTTTTCATCAATAAATCAAGCTATAATTGTTGTTCTTTGATATTTGGTTTGACTTGTGACATTGGCATGTTCTTTGACTTGAAATACCCTTTCTCTGGTATGTTTGTATTTGATTTGTTGATTTGACTCTTGATGATATATGATTGGGCTGCTTCCAAATGCGAATATCGATGATTGTTTACAATTACTAGATAGGTTAATAAGGATTAGTTATGGATCCTAGTTTTTTTCCCCTCTCCTGAAAGCATGCATATGAGTATCATTATCTTTGACATCATTCCGAATAGGAAAAAAAAAGAAACACCGTCTGCTTCAGCTTTTGAAAACATGGTTCATATTTCACGTGGAAGATCCTTAGTCATATGTCTCATGCTTTCACTGGGTCTTTAGCTGTGGAGATCTATTTTCCTTTTGTTAGGAATAAGTCAGTCTGGGTAGACTCTCAATACTAATTTGCTATTTTTCTCTTGCTTATTTATCATAAACTTGATCACTGAGCAGTTAACTTTACTTAAAAGATGCAGTTGGTGAAAATGTTTGTACCAGCCAATTGACTAGCTACTAATGCATACCTCATAAAATTTCCGAATGGCAAAAGCCAAGCTTTTACAGTAGGTATTGAGTTTTAACAATGGCTACATTCAGAGGAATCACTGGCTATGCGAACGTCAACGTGAAATATTATAATAGTGCCTGAACTATGTGGAAGATGTTAGTGAACAAAGATAAAAGGGGAGTGGTTGGAGGGCATAATTTTTCGGAGGTGGAAACGTGATCTACTCAAAATGAGTGTCTACACAACCTTTTCTCCGACTTGTGTCAAGTAGTTGGCATAACATTCTGGCAATTTTGGATACCTTTCAACTTTCTTAAACTGTTTCAAAGAGATTGAGTTTTGCACTCTTATAATTGATCTGAGCACTGGGAGAGTGTTGTTAGTATCCAAAATTTGGTACTTCGTTTTCTCTGATATGTTACTATCTTTCAGGCATGTCTCAAATATTCTATTCCTCTCTTTTAGGTGGTCTGCATGCTATACTAACGGACCAGAATAAGCTCATTGTATCCGTTGGAGGAATAACGGCTCTTGCAGCTGGAGTTTACACTACCAGGTTCTCTCTCGGTTTCTCTTTCCACTCTTATTTGTAGTATCTACAGGTTAAATATATCTTGCTACATCTTTTGTGTTCTTATTAATCATTGTCTCTTATTTGCTAATCACTTTATCATACCTTTTGATGATCTTTCGCTTCTACTAGTAAAGAATAAGAGGAGCTGTTCTGTCAATCGGATATGGTATAGTTCATATATGACCTGCCTTGAATTATTTTACTTAGGATGTAGACGTCCAGGATGAGACCATCAACTATTTAGTCAAACAAGCTTGGATATTCTTTTGTGTTCTTTGATCTTTGTCTAGTGACTATATGCCTATATGCTGTCTACCAGAAACTTGTTGCATTATCGGCCTCATGTGCTGGTAAGGTTGGGATTGTTGTCATCCTCGAACACCTGTGATTATGCCATGGAGGACTACAGAAAATTTCTGAGTGATATGATTTCTGTCACTATAGTTGCCTTCAACTCTTCACTCTTCATGTTTTTTCATTATATGCAGAATTCTTTTTAAACTTGGGTCTTTAATTCAGCTTCAAAATGTGTCACTCTACGATTACCTGGTTTTTTGCTTTCACTAGAAAAGATAAAAGAAAACCCTGTATGTGCATGTTTCTTTTGAAGATTCATGACCACACAAACAACTGAGCACACTCACACCAAGAGGAAATGAAGGAAGAACCAATTGCCTTGGACTCTTTTCCTGTTTTGAGCCTTAGAGTTGTAGTTGTTATATTCTATCTTAAGGTGGATATGCTTTTTCTGCTGTTTCTTGCGAAACTAAATGAATTCTTATCGATAAAGATATTAAGAGATGTCCTAGAATGGTGGTGCTATTGCAACTTTGGGCTTCTAGAAAAGTGCTGTTTGGGATTCGTTAAGAACAAATTGTAATAAAAAGTCATATGCATAAATCTTGTAGGTAGAATCTATTTGGCTTGTCTTCTACAATCATATCCTGAAATGTTTCAGATGAAATATGTTGAATGCCATCTGTTCTAATGCAGAGAAGGTGCAAGAGTGGTTTGGAGCTATGTTGACCGAATATTAGGGCAGCCATCTTTGATTAGGGAGTCCTCTAGAGGGAAATATCCATGGTCTGGACTGTTCTCCCGTGCAGTGAGCTATTTGACTAACAAAGGAAGCAACTCAGGAAAAAATGGAAAGGGCTTTGGCGATGTTATCCTCAACCCTGCCCTCCACAAAAGAATTGAACAGCTTGCTGGAGCTACGGCAAACACAAAATTTCATCAAGCCCCATTTCGTAACATGTTATTTTATGGCCCTCCTGGAACGGGGAAGACTATGGCTGCAAGAGAGCTTGCAAAGAAGTCGGTATGAACTTCTCTATGCATGATTTGAAGGAAGCAAAATGTTTTTCTTCACAAAGTTTCAGGAAACTTGTTTCCCTAAGCCCATGCAACTGCTGTCTGCTGGATAGTCTGGGGCATGAATCTTGGTTTGATTTCTGAGATTTGTTACTTATTGTCACCTACTAAAGCTTTCTGAATATTGTGTATACAGGGTTTGGATTATGCGTTAATGACAGGTGGAGATGTTGCGCCTTTGGGTCCACAAGCTGTCACCAAAATACACCAGTTGTTCGATTGGGCCAAGAAATCCCGTAAGGGCTTGTTGCTTTTCATTGATGAAGCTGACGCATTCTTATGCGAGTAAGTTTGATATCTACACTTATAGTTCTCTGTACTTCTTTGTTGGCTTCCCGTCTGGTATGGGAAAAGGCTTAGTTGTTGTTGTTGTACTTCTTTGTTGGCTTCTGGACATCTGAAGTAAATATGGGATTAACCTAAATTGTTATGTATGATTATTCTCAAATAGGATGATAGTTGTTTCTTGAATAAACCATTTCCAGAATTTATCTTCAGAAGGAATCACAAAGAGAGGCAAAAGTAGCTCTTTTCTGTCAAGTCTCTTTCAATTCTCTTTGAACACTGAAGGGAAATACTTCAGCTTTGTCTTTTTCTGGCTTTCTCCACTGCAGACGCAACAAAATTCATATGAGCGAGGCCCAGCGTAGCGCTCTCAATGCTCTCTTGTTCCGGACAGGCGACCAGTCAAAAGACATAGTCTTGGCACTAGCCACAAACCGCCCTGGTGATCTTGATTCTGCCATTGCTGACCGTGTTGATGAGGTCCTCGAATTTCCTTTGCCAGGGGAAGAAGAGCGCTTCAAACTAATTACTTTATATCTCAACAAGTATATCGTTCAGCCAGGTGAGAAGAGAACAGGTTTACGGTCACTTTTCGCTAGACAACAACAGAAAATACAGATAAAGGGCATCTCTGATGATGTGATATGTGAAGCAGCCGCAAAAACAGATGGTTTTTCCGGCAGGGAGATTGCAAAACTAATGGCTAGTGTTCAAGCTGCTGTTTATGGAAGCAGTCAATGCGAGCTTGACGCTGCCCTCTTCAGAGAGGTAGTAGATTACAAGGTTGCGGAGCATCAACAAAGGAAAAAACTTGCTGCCGAGGGTGCTGTTTCTGTTTAATATAATATTTGTACACCATCCATACTCTCTCCAGAGCCGATAAAGGCTGAAATGTATGCAGATAAGCAGGTGAGTAGCTGCTTACTGTTGCTCGAGTTGCTTATTCACTTCATTATTTCCCACTCGGGATTTCTCTTCTCTGTCTGGATTTTTGCTTAAAATGTTATGGAATTTCTTGGTTGTATCCGTCTTTTTTTGGTGAAGTACACCGGTGGTATCTGCCCAGAGAACCCGACTAATCCGGTGTTGAACCTGGACGGCCGTTTTTATTTGTTAACTATTTACCATAATTCAGGATTCATAAGAGAAATCTGTATAAACATGGGTTCCAGTGGTGATTAGTGGGGGTGTTGGTATGCTTTACTGGTCGAGTCGATGGCCACGTTGTGGTGAATATTTGGTAGTAAAATCTTGTATCCACATACATACATGGCACCCTTGTGTTGATCACAGGTTTATGATCTGGAAAGTTTGATCCTTGTAATTGCAAATCACATGATTAACAAATCACAGGTTTACCTCTTCATATTTGGAACACAAGCTTTGATGGTTGCAGTTCAGTTTCTGGGTTCTATAATTAGCAAGGTTGTAAGTGGCACGTTTTATTATCCATCATGAATACAAATCTTACCTTTTGGTACGATGGGGATGCCTAAAAGAGATGCACGCCATGATTATCGAACTCATGAACTTTGACTTGCAACTCCACCCTCTAGCCAGGTGAGCTATTACTCTTGTTTGTTCGAAGCAATTCTAAGATACAGTATAGCGTGTTGGACATTAGGATTTGCAGTATGATGTTAAAGCTCGTCTCAATTCTATCGGTATGTATCATACGCTAAGGGTTGATGCATAGAACTAGAGTAATTAGTGCCGTTCAAACTTGAAGTTGGTTAGTGGGTC
Source organism: Brasenia schreberi (assembly GCA_036023115.1). Taxonomy (NCBI): domain Eukaryota; kingdom Viridiplantae; phylum Streptophyta; class Magnoliopsida; order Nymphaeales; family Cabombaceae; genus Brasenia; species Brasenia schreberi. Next base: position 2,504,140 of record JAYKKT010000088.1, on the reverse strand, counting down.
ATGCCCGTAACGAACAATCACAACCATGTGACTTGGGATGAGAAACCATCACCAAAATGAACTTCCGCACTCTTGTTTTAGCCTGTGATTCAGTGCTCATCTCGTTCACAATCACAAATATCTGAAACCTTCAAAATAGCAAGCCAAAGCATTCACAAAGTGGATGAATTTCCAGTTCCGGTTTGATACATGTAAAAATACAATAGAACCCCTCTAACCAACCTGCCCCAACCGGAGCTGGGTAGGTCGGGTTGAGATAGGTTCCCCTGAGAGAGGTGGATGTTCAGCATAAAGTGTACAGACGTATGACATTATACAAACATCAGTAAAGAATTTTAACTGTGCATGCAGGGCACTTCTTTTAATTTGACAATGTAGATGGCACACTCCGCCTTAATCTTCAGCCGTATTGCACTCATCAAGCAATTTCCTGATGCTGCGTTCAGGGGCACTGAGTGAAGGCAGAAATACTGGTTTGGTGGGGGGTGATGAATGCCTGGGACCGGTTTTCTCAGGTTGCACTTGTGCTTCTTCATCCTTCATTATCGGCAAGTCTGCCCGCCGCCGTGTATTCCCTGCCAGCCTTTCTTTCCACACCCTTGCGTCCTGTTTACGTTAAGACAGGTGAAAATCATAATCATAACAGCCCATCGGCAGCATAGCCCTTTAAGCAAACTGCACTGTTTGCTCTTCGGAAGAAAAGATCAGGATTACCAATTCCATTTCCCTTGCTGAGATTAAACCAAAAGCAAAACAAGCCATGCACCAAGTCCACTGAAGGAGTCTCAGTCACCAAGCAAACTCTAAAAGGGCAAGATCATGTGTTTTTCTTTTTTTCTTTGTTATAAAGGGAGGCTGAAGCCTAACACACAAACGTGCACCCCCTGGAAATCGAACTCCCCACCTGCAGCAAGGGCGTCAGGGTGCCCTGTCAGTTGAGCTAACGCTCTGTGTGTCTTCATTGTTTCTTTAAACACTTCCTCTGCTTTCCTGTGCCTCTTTTTAAGTGTCCAAAGTATAAAGTTCGAAAAGAGGATTTTCAAGATGAAATCAAATTCTCTTAGAAGTAACACCTGATAGCTTACAAGAAAATGAAAGATAACTTACACCTTGAAGTTATCTTGAATCACCTGATAGCTTATCAAGAAAATGAAAGATAACACATACAGGAATCACCGCCACTGGCATTGAACTTCACACGAATATTTGTATTAGAGTATAAGAACCCGGATTTGGGATCAGATCCAAACGTTGCTTCAAAAGCCACATATATAAACCACAAGATTAAAGGTTGCCAAAATAATCTAGTTCTAGCTATAAAGCATATGCACAAATCACAATACAAGATGACACATAATCGTGATTTAACAACTAAGATTTTGTAAAACAAACTCTCAATAGGCCCAAAAGGAATGCATCACTTCTATTGATTACAACAGCTGAGAGATGGCAATGGGATAGGTATACCTATACCCAGCCCTGAACCGAACCTTAACAAAATGGGACATATGTATGTGTTCATATATATATATATATATATATATATATATATATATGTGTGTGTGTGTGTGTGTGTGTGTGTGAATGATGGTGGTCCTGCACGAATATTTTATCGCCCTTCATGTTTGGAATGATGCCATCAAGGTATCATTATCAATCATCGATCAAGAAAGACCAAATGACTTGGATAGAGTCCAAGAATATATAGAAGACCTTATCATTCCTAATATATATATATATATATATATATATATATATATATATATATATATATATATATATATATATATATATAAGTGTGTGTGTGTGCGCACACACGCATGTGTGCACATCTTGTCTCCATGCTTGAACCAAAACCTGATGAGGTGAGGTATTTCAGACCCTATTGAGGTTGGGGTTGCATAAGTTGGATAAATATTGCGATCCCAATACAGTTGAACAAGATTTACGCATACCAGGACCTTCAGAGATGATGCTGCCTTGCTAGTTGTACCCACCTTTCACAGGTGAAAACGAGGGAGAGAGAGAGAGAGAGAGAGAGAGAGAGAGAGAGAGAGAGAGAGAGAGAGAGAGAGAGAGAGAGAGAGAGAGATAAAACTATGCTAGATGCCTGTCCTTGAACAAGTGAAAAAATTTTGACAAAAGTATCCAAGTGGATTCTATCATCAATTTTGGAAAAAAAAAGCCCCTGCACTAGCAACATCATAAAATAGCGAGAGTCATCCGACCTTTCACAGATGAGAAAAGAAAGAAAAAGCTAAGAACAAAATGAACTACTCACATTTAATATGGAAGGCTCTGGTGCTGGACATTTCACCGGGAGGTCATTGTCAGATGGTTCGACTGGATGTTCTACTGGCTTAAAATCAACAACAGCTTCAAATCCGTGGGGCATAACAACGGCAACAGTAGTACTTGCTATTTCTGAGTTTGGAAGCACTGTTTCTCTATCATCCTAAATCCCCAAAACCAGGTAGATTTAATCTATCAACAATACACATTAGCTATTTCCAGGCACTAATGCAGTGAATCAAATAAATAACAGACTATCCATCTGATACATCTGTCTCTGAAGTCCATGAGGAAAAGCAACTGAAGATGGAGATGTCAAAACCAGGAACCACATTAAGAAGAACATAAGACAGAACCCTTGAAAGCTAAGCGTCAAAAGAAGCATTTACAAACACAAAACTTCATTAGCCAATGGAAATAATAAACTTGTAATGCTATTTTGTTTCTAAAAGTTATTGTTGTTGTGGTCTGTATCATTATTTCTGTTATCTTGCCATTCATCACACAATTTTACAACAGCGTAAAAAAATGAACAAGACAAAGTCTTCAGTGAAAAATTATGGAACCGGGAATAAAATAGGCGGAAACGCAATAACTTGGATGATAACATATCATGGACAATTGAATTCTTATTGTAAAACTATGGCGTTTTTTAGAAACAATGGCAACATAGTGAGTCAGGACTCAGGCTTACAAAAGACCATTGATAATTGACATGGTACTATTCTGTTCTTACATCAAACCTAAGAGCTTTTCATAAGGTGCTTACACAATTCTATTTGTACAAAAACTAGCAACAAAATGGGTCAGAACATGAGGTTGTACTTTAGAATTGATACGCCATTATTTTTCTGAAACAGTTCAAATGAATTTTCTTCTCGAGTGGGTTATTTTCTTGCAGTAAAGATTTACACGAGAATCCACATGACCCTGAATGGAATCAATGACCAGGTTCATCACGATAAACTATCTAGCAAGCATACCATCCTGATCTAAATATTTTCTCATCATCACTGCAAGGGGCACACGACCCTGTTCTAATAGATTTTTACCAACCAAACTTTTAACCCTTCACTGGGATATACTTTGGAGTTTACTATATTTGGAACAGATGAGTACCCACTGCTTCCACCTGGTCCACATGATGGGGAAAGTCAATAAATGCTTCTCAAAACTTTACTGTTCACTTAAACTAATGATAACCAATTCAATCCCATGCAGGATCAGAATTAAATAGAAACTTGTACTAAGAAAAAAACAATTTATTCAAATGTTATAAAAAACGTATTGTATCGTATGATATAATACAAATTTATCGAGTATCGTAAAAGTATACGGTACGATACACGGGCACATATCGCAATAAACGATTTATCGTGTCATACCGTATGATACAGGGTTATATTGTACCATATCGTACGATACACCCGTATCATACGATATGATACTGATTTCTCTAGTATAAAATTCGAAAATCTGAAGTTGCGAAAATCATTTTTGTTTCGATTCTTAAGTCTTTCACCAATCCAACTCCCCATCTCTAGGGTTTTTATCAAATCCGTGACATACCTATTTTCTTTTATATTCTACCTGATTTTTCACTTTGAGGGTTTTATAGATTCCATGATTTTTAACCTCTAAAACGCTTTTTTCTTTTTGTTGATTGTCCACTCTTGTCTTGATGTTTTCCGATCAAGTCGATTCAACATGGAAATATTGTACCCCAGTGTATGAACACAATTGGCTTGTGAACAAGTGCATGTTTTGCAACACAGTAAAACATGATGGTATTTCTCGTATGAAACATCACCTTATGGGAACCAAGAAGGATGCTAGTGCATGCCCTTGAATTCTCGAAGTAGTAAAGTACGAGATTTGGTAGATATTAGAGGCTTCGAAGGAGAAGAAGAGATTAAAGATGAGAAAGAGGGCAGAGGCAAAAATAGATGGTTGGGATATGTCTCAATCATTTGACGATGTTTCCCAAGGGATGTATGGTGATAAATTCCATGGTACAACTGAGATGGAAGAAGAGATAGCTGAAAAGGGTAGGAAAAGACAAAAAAAAGAAAAAAGTGCAGGTTCTGGTGGTAGTAATAGTGGAGTTGACTCTTATTCTACTGTAAGAGTTCCTACTCGCCCAATATCTATGAGGGGTACTAAAGGAGTAGCCAAAGCCAAAGGTAGTGGGATGCCTTCATTTTTCCTTCCACGTACGACTCCTGGAGCTCAGCCAAGCATTAGATCATCTATGGATTCAAATGAGGTAATTGAGAAAGTAGATTTCAAGTGTGCTGAATTTTTTTATGAAAATTACATCCTTTTCAATGTTGCAAACTCATTTTCTTTTCAAAGTATGGTGGATGCTATTGTCAATGTGGGATCGGGTTATAGAGTCCCTACTTATCATGATTTGAGGCACATATTATTGTCGAAATAGGTTGATATTGTTAATACATAGAGTTCTAAATTTAGGGAGTCGTAGAAGGATACATGATGTTCTATTATGGTTGATGTTTGGACATATGGTCAACATAGGTCTTTGGTGAACTTACTAGTCTATTGTCCCAAAGGAACATTATTTTTGAAACCATATGACTTGCCCCATATTGATGAAACTGTAGATAATTTACTCCTTATTTTTGAAGAAATTATTGAGGAAGTAGGTGTTTCAAATATTGTTAAATTCATTACTGATAATGCTGTAAATTTTAGAGCAACTGATAAGATGCTTGAGGCAAACCATCCATCCTTAGTATGGACTCCATATGTTGCACATTGCATAGACTTAATGCTTGAAGATTTGAGTGCAATGGATGAAATAAGAGAGACTATAGATGTATGCAAAAATATTATAAAGTTATTTATAATAAATTTTCTGTATTGTATTTGATGTGAATCCATATAGGTGGAAGGGAATTGATTAAGCCTTTATTCACAAGATTTGCTATGAATGTCATTATTGTGTAAAGTCTTGTCATATAGAAAATGTATTGAAAAAATTGATGCATATGATGAATGGGGTTCTATTAGATGGTCTAGAAAGAGAGAGGGGATTTATGTGGTAGATATTGTTTTCAATGCTAATTTTTGGAAAAATTGCAACAATTTTTTTAGGGTGATTGTACCTTTAGTTAAGGTAACGAGGATGGTGGACAATAGATAGGCACGCTTGTTATGCCTTATATATATGATGCTATGAATAATGACAAATTGGAAATACAAGCAAACCTTAACTATAAGCATACACTTCTAAAGAAGGTTTGGAAGATAATCGATGCACGTTGGAACCGCCAAATGCATCATGATTTGTATGCTGCTGCATATTTCCTTAACCCTTATATTCGATTTTCTCCCAACTTTGTAGAGGACGAAAAAGTAAAAAAAGGTATATTGAATGCAATTAATCTTTTTGAAGATTCATCTACTCATTGCAATATCCATTTAGAGTTAACCAAGTATATATAGAGTGTTGGAGATTTTGGAAGGCTAATTGCAATTCAACTTCGCTCCCAAATGCGATGAGGTATTATGTTTTTATTGATATTCATTTAAGTTATCAATTGATTGACTTTGACTGTTTCTTATTAATCATTATCATATTTTATTTCAGATGAATGGTGGACTCATTTTGGTGTAGATGCACTCAACTTGGTAAGATTTGCTCAACGTATATTGAGTCAAACATGCCGTTCGAGTGGTGCGAGAGGAATTGGAGCTTTTTCGAGTGCATTCACACAAAAAAGTGAAACAGATTGGAGCATTCTCAACTACGTGATTTGGTATACGTTGCCTACAACATGAAGTTAAGGCAAATGTAATAATTTTAAAATAGGTATTGTTTGTTGCTGCCTAGTTCTTTTTTAATCTTATTAATAATAAATGATTGATGTGGCTATATTGCATTTGATATTCTTTATAATTTGAATATTCTTTTTTTTACATACAAATGAAAAAGGATGCAAGATGGGCAATGAAGATGCCATACGACCCGTTGAATTACAAAAATGTTGATATTTTTGATAGTTGGGTCGAAGAGGAGAAGTCTCTTACCAATTTAGAGGATGAAAACTGGAGGACACTCCAAGCCAAAGTAGAACTTGGAGTTGGAGATGATAATGATATTCTTTATAATTTGAATATTCTTACTTTATAGACAAATGCAAAATGAAAGGGTAAGGAAGGTGTCATATGACCCATTGAATTACGAAAATGTTAATATTCTTGATCATTGGGTCGAAGAGGAGGAACTCCTATCAATTTAGAGGATGAAAAATGGAGGACACTCCAAGCCGAAACAAAACTTGGAGTTGGAGATGATGATGAAAATGAAGATGTTGGATGGGAAAATCCAATTATGGATGAGAAAAAGTAGGAGATGATGATGATGACGGTGGTGATCATGACTATGTTGATTATAATGCTTTTGTTGATTATGATCCACATTGTGGATGATTGTAATTTGTTTTAATTTTTATTTATAACTTTTTAACGTTCTTATCTTTAATCTCTTAATGATTGTAAGTTGTAACTTTGTTGTTTAGTAATTAAAGTTAAACCCCAAATGTCCTATTCAATATTCACATTATGGTATGGAACTATGGATGTTTCTAGCCTTGTTCATTATAAGATGTTTTGTTATGGTATGGATGCTTCTTCATTGTGTTATATATGTTTTATTCATTAACTTCAAATTTTATATTTTTTGATTTTTTTAATACAAAAAATAAAAATTTACACTATATCTCCAGTACGATATAGGCGTATCGGTGTCCAGTGCGATACGGGCACCGATACGGTTTTTATAACATTGGTTTGTTCCGAAGGAGTTAACATTGTGTTATAACAATGGTTAGCGCACCAATACGTTGCTTTCAAGGCTTTCTAATAATCATGCCTCTTGGATATATTGGGAATTAAGTTATGCTGTATAAAAGACAATCCGTGCGCTCAACCGTATCGGTGCCCATAGCGCACCAATAGAATTATGTTAAAAATTTACTTGTATCAAAAGTTCTTTCAAGGTTTTCTAATAATCATGCCTCTTGGATTTCCAATCTCCTTGGAAATTGGAAATCCAATCTACTTTTATCAAGTGCTACATGCGTAATATAATGTTTATGCATCAAATACAAGCAGATTGCTGATCTTTGACACAACTTTTAACACACGGAGAAGAACTTCTGACACTTATCCAAGCAAGTAAAATAAGATGGGATTTCCAATCCTGGAGCATGTGAAGTTTCGTAGATTATGCCCTTCACCTTAAGAAAATCGGTGCGCTCAACCATTCCTTGAAAAGGAGAATTTATCAGGACTCATTTTCTAGGAAAGAAATTCCACACTAAATCCTACCAACCAAGGGGACTGCACCTAATAGGAACTCCATACCCCATAAATAAAAAGTTCCACCGCCACTCAAGAATCCATGCATAAGACCCACCATCATAACAGAAGAACAAAAAGAAAATGAATCTTATGAGCAAATTACACGAACAAAAAGCAAAAGAGTCAGAGAGACCATCATTAAAGCACTATGCCTTTTGACCTTGATAGCTGGTGCATCCAAACATCCTTTAAGGAAGCTCATTAGGACTCACTGTCAGGAAAACAAATCCCATATTCCAATCTATCGTTAGAAAAAAATCCAATCTTTCCCAACTAATAGTGAATGTCTGCAACCCTAAGAACTCTTTGCCCCACAAATCAAGAGTTAGTACCTCCCACTCAATAATCCATGAATGATAACATTAATATCCGCCAACGTTAAAAAGGAAACTTCACAATTTGAAGAAAAATATAGAAAAATGAGCAAAAGAGACTCAAAGATCATGATTAAGGCACTTAAACACCACTATCTACACTATAAGAAGACCAAAAGCACACGAATTTTGAGGAAACCCATATTTTTTTGTTGTCTTTTAAACAGAAAAAGGAGCCGTCTAGTATCCCCTAAAACATAAATAAACAGATTCACGAAAGCAAAGAAGCAATAACCATCAAACAGGAGAAGCCTACCACGGAAGATCTCGTCCGTCTGTGACTCCCTCTCCCCCCTGACAGCCTGGAGAAGATTCCCACCATTTCTTTCCAAACACCAACAATGGGTTTCTCTCAATTCCTCTCAAACTTCACTTGTAAAGATTAGTGAGAGAAGAAACAAACATAGTACCTCAAAGTCCTCGGCTTTTTGGTTGATCCTTGGAGTGGGATGAGGTTGCTTGTGAAGTGGGGCAAGTCCCCATTTACGCATTTATGGCAAAGGTGGTGCGACAGGCCAAAAAGGCGAAGGCCAAGCATCCATTACCATCAAACACTCATGTTAGTGAAAAGGAAGAAAGGCTGGCGTCAACAGGAAGGTAAAAACTGGGAGAGTCTTCGCCTTCAGAGAAAAGAAAAGGGTCTCGCTCTGGAAGGCTGAGGATGGATTCGTAAATTGAGGGAGGGGTTTTTGTTTCTGCTGTTCCTCGCTGATGGGGAGGGGTGTTTGGAAAGATTAGTCGCCGCGGCATCTTTGCATCAGGCCATGGAGCCACATGGTGTAGGCCTGTATTGTGGGGCCCACAGAGTAGTCTTTCTAGTGCGGAAGAGTTCGGTTGTTTGTGAGAAATGGATTCTCAAGCGCGCGCGCGCGCGAGAGAGAGAGAGAACCATGTTTGCTTCATCTGTGAATTTGTCGCATGACAGAGGAAGGGTGGTGGGGGCAGCTGACCTTTTGGGGTCAGGTATGGGATGGATTCATATTCTATGAAAATCTATTCCTCATGGTGTAGGCCTGTATTGTGGGGCCCACAGAGTAGTCTTTCTAGTGCGGAAGAGTTCGGTTGTTTGTGAGAAATGGATTCTCAAGCGCGCGCGCGCGCGAGAGAGAGAGAGAACCATGTTTGCTTCATCTGTGAATTTGTCGCATGACAGAGGAAGGGTGGTGGGGGCAGCTGACCTTTTGGGGTCAGGTATGGGATGGATTCATATTCTATGAAAATCTATTCCTACGTCTTGCGAGAGAGTAGTATCATCTCTGAAACATTTGTAATATTTTTCCGTCCTCGTTTGCTTCATCGAGGGAGGGGGGGAGGGAGTCCATTTCATGCACCATGGGTTGACTAAAAGTGTCATGTTCCCAATTTCTTACATGGAGTTGTCTTGGACAACGTTGCTATTCTGTCTTTGAGAGGAACGAGATGAACAATTCAAGAGCAAGAAGACAGAATTCACCTCACTAAGGGGCGAATTTGGACCCAACCCGAAAGCCTGACCTGGAACTGAGCCGAAAAAATCATGTCCCAGGTGAGGTTTTATGCATTTCATATCGGGTCCACAGCAACTCAACAAAAGTCAGTCGAAACTGATCACACACATAAAGTATGGATTGATTAGATCCTATCTACCATTGAGGTCAACCGTTACACTTTTTTAGAAATAAGAGTATAATAACATTGTCTCTCATTTTGTTTTTTGTTTTGAAAATCCTTTTTGTTTTGCCCTGTCATTTCTTTTACAACATGAGTATAATAAAAATGTACTCGGTACTTTTTTAAAACCTCTTAAAAATGTTAATTTATACTCATTTTTCCGAAAATTAATTTATGTACATGCCACAAGTAGGTAAGATCCGATTTTCTTATATATAATATAAAATATGTGTGTGTATGTGTACATATATACTACCTATATGAAATACAAAAGATATAATACATAAATGTGACATTTTCACCACTAAATTCATAAGATCAACATCAATGCTTGTAAATCATTCTTCAATGGTAGTTATGGTAATGAATTAACATACGGTATACCAGAAAAGGCCATTCTTAATGTGAAGGTTTATGTTAGCATGCTATAATGAGTGACAAGGTTAAGGAGGAAAACTTCTCTTTCTCTTAACCTTGTCACTTATTATAGGATGCTAAATATTTTCCTTTGTTTTCTTCAATTATTTGTGCTCCTACGAAAATAATTATGACTTAAAATTTCTTGATTTGGAAGAACCGGCTTTTCATGTATAAATGAATATGCTTATATAAGAATTGTTGGGTCTTCTAATTGGATGGTTGTATTCATGGAGGAAAGCTGGACTTGCTATTTTACCAATAAACACAATATCACAAATAGTGACCGCTATTGCTTTGATTGGACCGTCGTGATTAGTATATAGCAAATCCAAATAACTGGTGATAGATGATTAGTTAAAAAATAAAGGTGGTCATGTGAATAAAGTACACCTATAAAAAGTAGGCAAGTACTTTTAACTTTATAGATTAAAATTTGTTTGAATTTACTAACATATAGTAAACATATATTAGTTTCTCTCTCTCTCTCTCTCTCTCTCTATATATATATATATATATATATATGTTTAGAGAACTATATGCTAACACATTTAAGTGAAAACTAAACAAATTTCAACCACTTATCTTTGATGTTGAATAATTAAAATTTAATTTTTAAAAACAATATATATATATATATATAATTATTACAAGTATACCTTATTTATATTCACACCTTTTGCTTTTAAAATATTTTAATATATTGGTTGTTGAAATTGTTTGAATTTACGAACACCCAAATGTGTTAGCATATACAGATTCAGATTCTATGTATATACGTTGGTGATTTCTGTAATTCTCCGAGATGAAAGTAATAACAAGCCAAAAGGAGGCAAGCGGGAGAAGAGCACGACGAACCTAAGAAGTTCATTGGAGGAGAGTTAAAAGTCCCATCTTTATTTTTAAAAAAAATCAAGTTCTCCTTTTGTTTGGTGAAAGTACTAGAGGTATTAAAGACCCATCTTTCTTTCAAAAAAAATTCAAGTGAAACCAGAGCCAAATCAGAACCGGAACTGAATGCCGACCTGGACCCTTAATCGGGGATTTGTTTGGTGGAAACAGCCAGGTGTACCCGGTACTGAATCCACCTAGAAAACTACAAATGGATCAAGTTCAAACTCATCATTATCCAAATTCACGCTTTCATTTTGTTGGAGCTTAAAACAAGCACCGAATATGTGATGTTTCCACAATTTTGCTTGTTTTCTGGGGATAGGTCCGGATCTGGATCTGTAAGTATCCTAATTAGTTTGGGAACCAATTTGGTGGTTCTAGAGTTGGTATAGAGAGCTATCGGATTCGGATACTCATCCGATCTCATTCAAATCCAGAGTTGAAGTAAGCCATTGTTTGCATGCCTAGATGGTGACCGCACATGAACTCCTGCATACAATCTTAATGAGAAAACCACAAGTCCAAATTATCGGTTCATGTATCCACAAGAGAGAACGTCTGTAACAAGGTTTTCTCACAATCCAACAATGACTATTCGTTGTCACCATTCGTCACCATCAACCACCACCAAGCGAATCATAACAAATTTATCCCCATATATATATATATATATATATTGCTATCTAAATGTAGTGAATAAATTACAAAAAAGTTCTACGCATTTTCAACATGAACGAATGCGGGGTAAAGAAACTAGTCTTACATAATAAAATTTGTATTAGTACTTAAAATATCAAAACATTAACTATAGCAAGTTAATGGAGGTAGTACATATTATGATTAGGAAAAATATTCACATATAATATTTACAAGAAACAAAGTAGATTGGAGAAAAAATAAAAGAGATTGAGAACATAAGTTGAACTCAAGAAAGGAAAATGCTCGAAATAGAGTTGATATTATTATAAATAAAATTTAAAAGATAACGTAGTAGACATACAACGTCATGGTGACTGAATTATGATGATAAAATTAGTATTAAGAGTAGAGGTTTTAAATATAGTTTTTGCTTATACACTTCAAGCATGACTAAAGATAGCAGAAAGAAGGCATTTTGAGATGAGATATGTAAGTTAATTCAAAATATTCCACAACAAGATGATTTATTGAGGAGAAGATCTAAATGGACATGCTGGCAAAGAGACATTATAATATCAAGATATTCATTGCAATTATGGGTTTGGAGTTTTAAATGAGGAATGTACATATATTTTAAAATTGAGATGACATTTAATTACTTATAAAAGTAGCTTGTCACAAACCCACATATATTTTTTTATCATAGAAAAAATATAGATCATGTTGTAAGGATTACAAGGTAATTCTAAGAGAAAGCTTAACTACCCAATATCGATTTTTAGTTATGATTTTGTAAGTAAAAAGTGGATGAAGAGGAAAAACGTAAATAGAGTTATCAGCCTAAATGATGAAACCTGAAAAATGAGAAAAATATATATATTTAAATAAAAGTTTTTTAAGTAGATGCTTGAAATGATATAAATACACCTTTTGATATGTGAAACCATATGATTAAGTATATTAAGAAAGTAGTGTTAGGTGAATGTAAGGGAAGCAAACTAGTACAAAACGAAAGTTTAGTGATGTAGTGAAGTGGTGTAAGATAAGATCAAATTGAAGAGGGTATGTTACAAATTACATTATATCAACAAGACTAATAAAACATAAGAGACTTATAAGAAAGCAAAAAAAGAAATTAAAAAAACTATTAATGAAGCAAAAAGTAAAATTTAAGAGGATTTATATAAAAACCTCAACTGAAAAAAAGGTAAAAGAGATATTTCTATGACACCTAAAGCTAGAAATAAGAAAATAAAGATCTTATTTTTGTTAGATGTATCAAAGAAGAGTGTAAAAAGATTCTAGTGGCAAGTGATGATATACAAAATAAATAAATATAAGTATTAATATTAGCTCAAAAGAGTACATAAACCACAATTTCTACCGATGTATTCACATTAATGAAGTTAAGAAAGCTCTTAAACTTATGAAAACCTATAGGACCAAATAACATTATTTTATAATATGAAATCTTAGGAGAGACGGTATTACTTGGCTTAAAAGATCTTTAAATAAAATATAAAAAACCAAAAGATTCATGAAAAATAGATGAAGAGTACAATTGTACTCATATAGAAGAACAAGGGAGAAATTCAAAATTGTATAAATTATTGGGATATCAAGTTTATTAGCCTTACTATTAAATTATGAAAAAAATTATTGAACATAAGATTGAGACAAATATCGAGTATAACGGAGAACCAATTGGGATTCATTCTAGGAAGATCTACTATTAATGTTATTCATCTATTGAGACATCTTATGAAATATTTTAAATAAAAAAAATATTTATATGATATTTATTGATCAAGAAAAAATTATAATAAAGTACCAAGAGATATTCTTTAGAGAACTTTGAAAAAGAGAAGTATCACTTTGACATTCATTAATCTTATAAAAAATATGTATGATAGTACACAAACATGTGTTAGGACCCACGAAAGACTGACAAGGTTAATATTAGATTTCATCAAAGAATATATTTAAGCAAATATTTATTTATCTTAGTTATTGATGAGCTAACAAAACATATTCAAGATGAAGTATTTTGGTGTATGTTATTCACGATTGAATTGTATTAGTAGATGAGTATAAAAAAGGTTAAAAGGAAACTAAAATTAGGAAGAGAAACATTAGAAAATAAAGGTTTTTGACTTAGTAAAACAAAAATAAAATATAAGAAATGCAAGTTTTATCATTTAGTTACTTTAAATAACATAGAAATTAAGATTGATAAATATTGCATCCCTCATTAATGAAAGTTTTAAATACCCAAGTTCAATTTTTTGAAGTGATAAAAAAATTGATGAATATATTATGCATAAAATTAATGTAGATTAGTTACAATGGAGAAGTGCATTAGGTATTATATGTGACAAGAAGATATCATTAAAGTTAAAAGATAATATTATATGACAACAATTAGATCTGCTATCTTGTATAGTTCTTAGTGTTGGGTAGTTAATCATAAACATGTACAAAATATGAGTGTAGCATAAATGAGAAATGAAAATGCTGAGATAGATGAGTGTTCATACGAGGAAAGACCATATACGTAATGAGGTTATTAGAAATAAATTGGGTGTGATACCAATCAATGATAAAATGAGGAAAAATTGTTTAAGATGGTCTGAACACGTAGAAAGAGGACCAAAGGAAGCTCCGATAAGAAGGTATGAGAAACTAGATTGTGATAATATTAAAGAAGAAGAATACCACAAAAGTGTTGAAAGAATATATAAAGCATGATTTAGCTTATGTTGTGTTAACCATTAGCACTGCAAGTGATTGAGCTCTATGGAAACAAAGAATCCATATAGCCAACCTTTTTATGTATATACATAAATATTTTCATCGTGTGTGTCTTTATATATGCAAAATTATGTACTCTTTCCTTTTGAGAAGCATGCATATTATTTAGAAAGTTACAAAGGTGTTTAAAAAAACATAAAGGATAATTTTATTATGTTGATATCCTCAAAAGCGAAAGGAATGCATAAGCGTATATATATGGGAGGTTGGAGGATGAGTTCTCTCTCTCTCTCTTTCTCTCTCTCACACACACACACACACACACACATATATATATATATATATATATCATGAACATGATAGCAACATTACATGCTAAAATATAAAAACAAATTTTAAAGATGGATGGTTGAAGTTTAATTTCAAAACATAAACATTTATTTTTTGAATTAATTAATGCAAAAGTAAAAATATACCTTTTGCTTTTAAAAATTCAAATATCAACCATCTATATACTTTTGCTTTTAAAAAGTGTATATATATATATATATATATATATATATATATATATATATATATGTGGTGTCTGCCTCATTTTCACGATTTGTTGGTGCATATAGCACCTTTTTTAGGTACAATGGGGAGATTGAAGCACACCCCAGGTATCAAGCTCATGGCCTTCAACTTGTGGGTCGACCTCTTAACCAGGTGACTTGCCGCTCGTTGTGCAATCCATAAAGCACCTTATCGCATGATACAATACCCATCATAAGTATTGTCCCCATTATTTCAATGTTCATGCTCAGTATTTTGTATTTAATTATTTTTCACTATGTTTGTTTTGTTTTGTGCATGTTGTGTGTGTGTGCGCGCCTGTGCCTTTCCCTCTTTTATTCTATCTTGACTCTTCAGTCCGAGCTACGCTTGAAGTCCAGGCCCAGTTTTTATCAATTAGTTTCTTTCTTTTTTGGTCGATTGTGGATTTTTTTGGATAGAGCCTTTACCTGTTCTTTTCTATCTTGAGTTCTATGATAAATGACAAATGAGGTAGCAAAAAATATAATGATGTCATTGAAGTTCATATATATATATATATATATATATATATATATAGAGAGAGAGAGAGAGAGAGAGAGAGAGAGAGAGAGGGAGGGGGAGCAGTGATCTGTACTCAACTGAGCATAATACTGATCCCTTGTTTCACATTGGCGCCACCACACTCCACCGTCTTTCATTACTCCTCTATTGATCAGAACCACCCTCTCAAAACCACTATAATCATCACCTAAATAACCTAAAAAATCTAAATATTTATATATTTGTGTAAGTGGTTTTGATAGTGGTGACAGTTGCTTGAATTGATCGAGGATGGTTCTGATCAGGAAAAGCTCAGTGAAAGGTGGTGTAACATAGTTGCGGTAGAATCATGTGAAATGAAGGATGAAGCGCTGTACTCAATTTGACATTTACTATTATCTCTCTCTCTCTCTCTCTATATATATATATACACACTTATTTATTGGTTCTTTGAACGAATAAAGAAGCTTCCATTTTAAAACGTCGGACCATCTGAGATCCTCTGAAAATATCCAGAATGATTTCGTGATCATCACTGGAAAAAGAAGCTTCTTCTTTAACTTCAAATTCTGATTTAGTATAAAATTCTGCAAAGAACACGGGATCTTATACGTCTGGCGAAAACAACCGAGTGGATCATTTGTTTGCTACCAAAGTCTAACCTTTCTTTTTTGCACAATGGTGAGGCAAAGCCAAATGCATCTCCCAAGAATTGAACTCCTGACCTTCAATGGTGCGCGGGCCGCCTAGCCAGGTGAGCTATTCCTCTTTGTACTACCAACGTCTGACCTCAAGGGGTTCGATATGAATCAGATTCACGTCAAACCTGACCCGGAACCCTGCCGATGACCCTTATATTGATGGCAATTCACAAAAAGTGGGTCCAGCATATGCTTATTAAGGGAGTAAACTTAAACATGTGTTAAGGGTTATGGAACCCATTTATTTTCTCGCTGATCTCAAACAGGTGCTCATTTCAACCGGAATACCCTGTTTGAACTTTGGCCCTCAGGTCATGGAGCCCAATACTCTACCGTTACGTCCGGTATTTTTGTGTATTTTTTTGAAAAGAAAATTAAAAGAGTAGTGCTGGAATTGAATGGAAAAAATCAGCCTCCATCAGTTTGGCGGGTGTTTTGCCATTGACTAATCTCTCTTTCTTTTCAGATGATAGTAGAGATAAGTGTAGCTTTTGCAGAGCCTTCAGCATCCATGTCAATGTCAGTGACATTAGAATCTAGGTTGTCTTTACTGCGCACCAACCGTTTGATGGAAAGCATTAAAGAACGACGGCAGCGCTCGTGGCAGAGAAACCCCCGTGGAAGGACCCACCTCTGACACCACCAAAGCTGATTTGATTTTGTGGTTTAGGAAGCCTTGTACGTTTTGTCAATTCAAACTGAGATTTAGAGAATCAGTTGAATCAACAATTGGAAATTAAAGCATCCACAGCGTCAGCTCACCTAGCAAGGCTCTCTGACTCCCACAATGCATGAGGCAAGTTCGATTCCTTGGGCTTGTATGTGTGTGTGTTAGGCTGAGCCTCCTGTTGTTAAAAAAAGAAATTGATATTCAATCTTGAGCTTGTTCATAATAGGCTACATGAACAAACTACGAATAAGTGGTGTTTGGCTCCATTCTCATATGGTTCAATAGAGGTGTGTGTGAGAGAGAGAGAGAGACTTTACGACCATTTTCACTAGCATGATACACAGTAGCAGAAAGGCTGACATTAAAGTGTTACATATAATACTTGTCTGAGAATGCATATAACGCTGTCACGTACCAAGATGTAACTTACACATACTGGACGCAGCCGAAAACTGGACAGTCAAAATGTTAAAAAAGAAAGAAGAAGACCACACAAGTGTTGGATGACAACGATAAAAAATGATCTAGTTTTGTTAACTGTTACAGCTCTAAAACAACAAAGAGTCCATGTCAGTGACTGCATCTAATATGGAAAAAAGCTTAGTAACAGTAGTTGTTATTGCTAATATAAATACATGAAATGGGAAAAGAGCGCCCTTGTTAAATAGGCGAATATCTATAATGCAGGTACAATACAGAGTAAGACTTCGAGACAAGAATCAAGTGAATCAGTCAAGAAGAACAAAATTGTGCTGACCACAAGAAATCTAAGTCACACACCACAATCCAAAATGCCTTACCTCATCCTTTGCTCCAAACGGTTCCAAGTTAGAACTCCAAAAAGCTCTTCTAGGCCACAACTTTAGACATCTACGCTAAATCTCAAAAGGCTGACATCGAAGAAAAGGAAGAAAAGAGCAGGATGGGGGAGGGGGAAGGATACCGTCAAATGTTCTCTTTCAAAAGTTCTTTTTTTCCCTAATGAAGGGTACATCAACGTCAGAAGGATACATGGTAAAGTTTTCACCAGCAAAACCTTTGACAGGATTCTTTCTTTCTAAGCGTTGATCTTGATATACTAATATTCTTATCAACTCTCAATAATCCAGAGAAGACATGAAACAAGTGAACAAACTACTAACTGAGCAAGAACAAGAATCGATCTTAGACAAAATCTGAAGGAAGTTGCGTTAAAATCTTATCAATTAACTAATTTGCATATCAAAAACATGTATGTATCAGCATAGGATATTAAAACGTGTTAATCTTTTCCCTTGTTGGCAGTATGATGGTATGGCAGACCCAGCTCACAAATATGACCAATCACAGAGAGCAAAATGAACTTACAACGAAGATTCAACTATTTCAGAATGAATGCAATAAGTGATCTGCATAGTGCAGAACGTGTCGTATCACTGTACATCCATCGACATATCCTCCTCCAGAGGTAGACAAATTAGTTGGCAAATCAAGAAGGTCGCAGGAGCTATGAAGCATATGAACCAACGTTTGATTCAGATGAAAGAAGTCCCATCTGTTGAGTTAGCTGATCCATATTAGCATTACGCCATCTGTTCTCCTTCACTTCTAGTCGGGGAAGATTCTCCCCAGCAGCAACATCATGATCTCCCGACTCAACCCCCTCAATTTCATCTGACATGGGAGACCCTTGAAGCAGAAAATCACTAATATCTGTCCAAATAGACATCCCATCAAACGAAAACTCAGAGTTAGCATCTGAAGAAAAATTCTCCCTGTTATAGGCATAGGTCCATCAACTGGTATATAATTAATATATCCTGCATCAGAAGTTGGAGCAACATATGCTCCATTTGCAATATCGGAAGGAACACTTGCTGGAACCAGCCACTTGAGGGAATTTGAGTACTTTAAGAATGCCTCTACAGGGTCTAGAGGCTCCTGCATTCCAGAAACCACATCAGCATGCGATAACTCAACAGAGTTTGCAACCGTGTTTGAGCCACCACTTGAAGCCTGCATCTCTGAATGGGAAGCCCCTGGAAGTCCCAATGCTGCGAATGACTTTGAGGGTCCACAAGTTGGCTTTTCCTCTGCGAGGGTAACCCCAGATGCCTGACATGAAGAGTTGCCAGTGTTAAGTATCTCAGAAGTTGACGGAACCAAATCGATCAAGAAACTATCAGGGCTTCCTGCAGGTGACTCAAACCAAGGAATTGAAGCAAAGTTGAAAAATTGCATGATCAGGGCTCCTGTAGCTTCATTAAGTTGGCACTTAATTATCTGTCCTTCATTATGAGTCTGTTCCCCATTTTCGTCAGCCTCCTAACTACATCATCTGCTGTTGTCTTTGCTCCATCACTAGGAAGCGCTGACCAAACGTCTTCAGCTGCTGGTCGGTGGCCTGCTGCTGTTGCCTCAACCGAACAAGTTCCTGCATGAGGACATTCTTATCCCTTATAAGCCTCTCGATTTCTTACTCAAGGCCAAACTTCCCAACATCAACACATACACCAACAGATGCACTTTGTCCTTGAGGCTGCGGTGGTAGAGATGGAGCGTGGATGGACTTTTGCCTCGTTATGGTCTTCAACAAATGCTTTTGGCTTCTCAAAAGCCCTTCATTTGTGAATTCCCATCTATCAGGATCAACTTTTCTGAAACCCTTTTGTGGTAAAGAATAATAAGGAACATAACTGAACAAAGGAATGGTTCAAACAAATCCATTTAAATTCAGAAAATACAAGAAACTGGTGTTAACATCTGCTCACAAAGAAACTTCATTTCCCAACACGCTAAAGAACAGACATGTTTCCTTGAGAGATATTGCTATAGCATGATATATACGTGTAGCCTTTACAATAAACATGTTTTGAATAACAGGAAACCGCCACAAGAATTGCTATTTGCACTAAGTCTTCCCTCACAACAACACCCACACACCAAACTCAACAATGAACACAAAGACTGAGTACGTCTTTCTATAAGAAATTTTGAGTCTTACGCTGGAACTTTTCTTAGAATGGTCAGACTAGACAGCGTGCAAGGAACAAACCTGGTTAACTTTAGGTTATATCTTACAAATACCAACTAATAAATGCTATTGAAGAGCCAATAGCGACCAAATTGGAACTTCCCAAAAGTAAGTTAATCGTATCATATTCAACAAACAAATAACAAATGAGCAAAGTTCCTGGTTCTTGTTCATTGATCCATCAAATGCATCATATCTTAATGAAAACACCAAGCAAAAAATAAGAATAAAAAACTCCAAACCCTCACTCCCATTTGAAGTCACAAAATCGAACGAAATACTAGAATCTCCCACATAAACCCGAAACTATATATATATATATATATATATATATATATATATATATATATATAGAGAGAGAGAGAGAGAGAGAGAGAGTTGTTAAATAGCTTCTCATGCTAAACATTACTTGTTCATCTTCACCGTTCGTGCAGTTCATCGGGCAATGATCAAAACACTCACCCCGAGATGCCTTTAATCCCGTATTGATTTTGATGAACAATTCGATTCATGTTGTCCGATCGCACAAACGTTGCAAATGGTTTAGTAGAATATGGTAGAAGATGGTATCCAGCATCTCCCAGTTTCTCTCTCTCTCTCTCTCTCTCTCTCTCTATATATATATATATATATATATATATATATATATATATATATATATATATATATATATATAGTGAGAGAGAGCAGTCATCTATCCAATAGCAGATCAAATATATTTAAATCCAAATAGCAGTAATGCCGATAATCCATTTTACTTTTAAACTAATGCCTACATGCCTCGCAGTCTTTCATAAACAAAATTTTTCCCCATTTGCCGAAGCTGGGCATGCATGCACCTGGAGTCAAACTCGCGGTCAGAGAGCCCTTCCGGGTGGGCTGTCGCACTGAGTGCACAAAAGAAGGTACGAAAATCACAATTATACATGCAGTATTGATGGAAGTGAGATTACTGAAGTACATTTCACAATCTAACCAACAGCAGCGCACACAAAGAACCACTGCCCAAATGGCATTGGAAGCCTTATGAAAGGAAATACAAGAATATTGCCTCCTCGAATGTCAAAATTAGACAAGAATGCATTCATCATCTGATACTTATAAGTGCTATATGTAGGATAATAGAGAAATGAGCATGTTGCATATGTCAATGCGCATGGTGCACACACATTAAAAGTGGGTGGATCCCACTCTATTTGTTGCAGTAAGGCATATCCACTTACCGCTAATTGCACATCGCCTATATGGTAACACGAGAGAAATAAATACGACCACATGAAATTGAATTGCAACTGTGATACCCCAAAACAGAAGGAGATGAGTCCACCAAGAAATTATCTTGATTTCTTCATTCGTTTTCAACCAATATCTAGAAGACGAAGAGATGAAACGACAGAATAAAGGGCTTAAGTTCCATACTTAATTTACATCATGTATGTTAGACATGCAAAGGCTACAGTGAGCAGATTAAGCATGTTCAACCAAAAGCATCGAATGATACTGACATAGAAGATAAAGTATGAGGATCTTCTTTATCTGATTGTAACAAACTTGTTTGTTCCATGTTTGGCCCAATGGTCTTTCAAGTCAACCGGAGTCGAAAGATCATGACCTTCAGCTGCTGTTCTCTCTAACACTTTCTTATAAGCTCCAATACTCATCTTCCTTCCTGCTATTCGAGCTCCTGCTCTTGTATTGTTCAGTGGCAAAGGATAAACAGACATGCTTGTAGTGCAACAAGATGACTGCCATCCGCCAATCCCCCATCTATAACATTGGTGTGTAATGCCGGTGCAAGAGCAAATGGGAACAGGTATACTTGAGATATCATAAGTTATCCCATTGATAACAATGTCAAGGTTCTTCTTGTCAGATTTCTCAGGTGGCATTGTGCTACTCTCTCTGTTCGATGCCTTCTTAGATTGCTTTGGCTTTGCCTCCTTTGGTGCAGTGTTGTTAGCTTTCTTTGTAGCACGTGGCTTTCGAGTTTTTGCTGGTTTGGTATTGTTACTGCCATTGCCATTGTCATTGTCATTGCCATTGTCCACTTCCTCTGATGGTAGGCTAGCTACATTATGCATTTCCTTGACCCTGATATCCAGATTTTGCTGAGGAGTTTGAGCTGAATTCATGTTAACTGGAATCATAGCCCAAGGGTGCCCTGGGAATCCCATGGAGGATGCCCCAGCTTGCCCCTCAGCTAATGATGCTTTTCTTTCAACGAAAGCCCCATTCAGCATGACTGTGGCAGTGCGCTCGGCGCCAGTCACTGAACCGTCCAACACCCAACCACCCCCAGCCATCGACTTTAACATCGGATTTCCATTCACTGGTTGCCCAGAGAAACCCCAATGCCATAGATGATCCATTCTATTCCGATCTCCCATATAGAAGAAGCACCGGAAAATTGAACAGCTCACTTCACCCTCAAAACCATCCTATAAATGTTTTCAGCACCCGCTGCAAAGAACTTCAAGGGTTAAGCCATGAGGTTATATACTCATTGAGACAACATCACCCTCATGAAGCATTAATTACGGCAAAATTTACATTTGACATCATCCAGGTTTGTTATTGAAATCTTTCTCAAGCGCTACGCGCGCCCCCCCCCCCCCCAAAAAAAAAAAAAAAAATCCAAGCCTCTTCTACTTTACATGGGGTCGGCTATATGGATTCTTAGTTAGGCTACATCGATTTATTCATCACGGTCACCTATCTTAGGCCATATCTGCCATCAAACTTCAAAAAAGCAGGATGATAGTTTTCTGGTTTCATTGTTAAAGTAATGACACAAAACAATGGTCATCTTGTCTTTGAAAATTCTTTTCCTAAAGAAATTTCCTCGAATAAAAGAAATAATAGCCGCTTAGACAGGTTTGGCCACATTCAGGATTAAAAGTAGGCACACTGCAGATCAAATGAGAGAAACGGAAATATGACAAGCATGCACAGATCTAACAAAGGTTTACAAAAGAACTAACCCTAACTTCAGACAGCTTAAGTATGTACAAATTAAAGAATTTACCTCTGGGGGAGAGGGGAAGGGAGAGAGAGAGAGAGAGAGCTATCACAATATTCAGTAAAAAAAACTAGGACTTTGAGGAGGAAAGGAAGAGCTATCTCAATATTCAGTCAAAAAATTAGGATTCTGATGAGGTAAGAAAGACCCAAAAGGAGATGGAGTTCAGACGCATAAAGGAAACCGAACCAGGAAAATCACAAGGTCTACTAACATTTAACAAGAAAAGTGAGGGAAAAGAATCATCACACACAAACTTCAGCCACCATCCAGAGATCCTAACAAAATAGAAAAGGATTTTAGGCCTGTAAATCCCATGGAAAACCCCAAATATTTCAGATACCCAAGTGCAAAAGAACAGATTATGAGTAGAAATCCGGAGGAAACCAAGAGGCAAAACAAGGAAAAGGGACCCTAATCATCGAAAATATTGCAGAGAAACGGAAATCCAAGCAGTGGATGATGGGATTTCCGTGCAGAAAAAGCCGATTAAGCAATTAAAGTGCCATCAAAGTCCAAACTTCGGGTTTGTATTTGGAAGATGGCCATCCATCGTATTATCCGACATACGGCTACACATGCCAATAAATAAAGCTGTTGTGTGTGTGAGAGAGAGAGAGAGACAGAGAGAGAGAGAGGAGAGAGGAACTTACATTAGAGTCACACGGATATTGAATGGCTTTCTCAGGAGAGAGAGAGAGAGACGCAGACAGAGAGAGAGAAAGAGAGAGATCCTGTTTTTTCTCCTTTTTTTCTTTTAATATTTCTCACTTTCTCTCTCCTTGAAGTCAACACGAACGGGAAAATAGTTATTTATTTGGGTATATGAACGTAGTTAATGCTTGGCAACTTGCTGAAGTTAAACGCCCTCAAACGACAACTTCGGATACATGACCAAGGGCTGTAAATGGATCCACTATTGCCTAACCCGAATCCGAACTAACACTTGATTCAGGTAGGATTTCCTTTAAGGTTGGGTAAACTTCACTTCCATACCCATACCCTTTGTAAGATTATGATACTAATACCAATAATTTAGTGACCTATGGTTTGTATTATTATGATATCAGTACCAATATTTTGTATTATTTTAATGTGGCATGTTAGCATAACAATAAGTTAATGCCAACTTCACTTTCATGCCTCTCATTTTTGTGAAATTGTGATATTAGTACCAGATAGTTTTTGTGAACACTTTTGACATTTTAGTGATTTGTGGATTATATTATTATAACATGTACAATGGGTATTTTGATGTGACATCTTAACATGACAACAAGTTAATGCCACATTAATAATTTTGCGTGGTATACATATTATGTAACATTGACTTAAAGTTAACAACAACAACAACTAAGCCTTTTTCCATACTAAACGAAGTCGGCTACATGAATTCTTTGTTTCCACAAAACCCAATCATGTGCCATGTTAGCGACTTAAGTGAACCATGCCTAAAAAAATGAACCAATTGTTATATAAACATAAACCATAAGTCACTAAAGTATCACAAAGAAACAAGGTACAATGCTGAAGTAACAATTTTACGAAGGATTTAATTAACTTTAACTTGAGACATACAAAATGTTTTCGTGTAAAAAATACAAAAAAGTTGGATTTCTTAAACTTGTATCAAAATCTGAATTTTCCCATGGCCCCACCTCGCAAGATGACATGAAAACCGATATGAATAACCCGAGAAAAATGACAGGAGAAACAATGGTTCATGTTCAGGTTGTTGTGTTTCCGCAAAACACGAATTGACACGACACAAAGAGTCAATATTATCCCAAGAATAATTGGTTGTAATACAAGAATTCACAAACACGACCCAAAAAAGTTCATGTTTTTGTCAACCATAAGGCGAATTTGAGCCATGCTCAGAATGACTCGTTTCTTATACGACCACACGAAATTGCCACCTCTATACAAAGTGGATTTGGATATTTCCAAAGCCAAACCTACTCCACCAAATTGATGTGCTGGATTATGAACCGGTCCTTATCTGATCCAGTTGTATCCAGGTCCATCATTTGTAGGCTAAAACGTAATTTTACCACCAGGCTTACCCTTACAGGTTGGCAGAAAACATATATCGGGTCAGTCTCGTAAATCTGAAACAAAGCCCGAAATCTAAGACTGGATAGTTTGGTAATTGTGTTTTGAATAGGTTGGGCTACTTTGAAGGGCATCTTTGGTGTTAAAAGGTTGTCATTCAAGATAGTGGATCTCAATTTTGATAGTAAAACACAAACTATGACGAAAAAGCCATTGCTAAAAACAGGTCGGGTTATAGGTTGCCAACCATACTTTCAAGGGACATGGCGCACATCGATCAGGTTTAGATCCGTACTCACTGAACTCATAACATGTTAATCAAGTTAAGATACCATTAAAGTTAAAAAGTAAACATTATAGAGCAACAATTAAACCCGCTATATTATATGGTTCTAAATTTTAGGCAAGTAATATTTAATATATAGAAAAGATGTTTGTGCTAGAAATAAAGATGTTGAGATGAATGAGTGGCCACACAAGGAACAAGGAAATACCGTAACATAATGAAGTTATTATAAAACAAATTGAGAGTTATAGAAATAGATGAGAAAATGAGAAAAATTATTTAAGATGGTTTAGATATATAAAAATACATCAAACGAAGCTCTCTTTTAACAAGAAAGTAAAAAAAACTATGTTATGAAAATGTTAAAAGAGAAAGAAAAAAATAAAAAAAGTATTAAAAAATTAATAAAGAATGATATAGCTTATATTGAGTTAATTATTAGCATGAACACATGATCGGGTTGTATGAAAACAAAAAATCCATGTAATCGATCTCATCAAGTATGAAAAAAAAACTTAGTTGTTGTGTGAATCTTATTGGATGACCGGGGTGCATATAACAACTCCAATTTGGATCTGGATTCTGGATTCTTCCATTAGGCAAGATTACATTGGGGTCCCATATGTTGACATCCTTATCTATGTCATGCTAATGACCGCATGAATCGTATACCAGTTATCCAGATCAAGGTTTGAACATGTTGCAAAGTCAGAGTTCAGATCACGAGTGACAGTGATCCAGTTCTTAACTTATCACCATTCGAAGAAAAGTCTACTTAGATGTTAGCATCACTTTTTTAGGCACCCTAACTCCAATTATTATATACATATATATATATATATATATATATATATATATATATATATATATATATATATATATAATGTTTAAATTGTATGATCTTGCATAAACATCTCCGGCATTTGATCTTTGAAATCAATGCTGAAGATTTGAATTATTTTATATTATTAATACAAAAGTACAAAAGTACAATGCTATTTTTACTTCAAATCTCTATAGTTGATCTCAAATTGATAATAGTACCAATTGTTCCGATCATTCATCAAGGATAACCAGGACAATATTATTCATACACACACGCATATATATATATATATATGTGTGTGTGTGTGTGTGTGTGTGTGCACGCACGCTTTGTGTTCAACTTCAAAACAAACGGAGCTGCTTGTGGGTTCGGCTTCGGCTTAATTTGGCTGGTCGTGAGCTTGTTTGTACATGACTATGTGAACCAAGCACCAGCTGTCCCATTAATCTATTCGAGTTATAATTTCATCGGCTCCTATAAGCAGGTTTATGTATGTTAAATGTTTCAATCTGTAAATAAAGGATGCAATAAACAACAACAACAACAACTAAGCCTTTTCCCATACTAGACGGGGTCGGCTATATGGATTCTTTGTTTCCACAGTTTCCTATCGTGTGCCATGCTAGGAGTTAACTTCCAATAAGCTAGATCATTCTTTATTGTTTCTAAAAGGATGCAATAATAAACGTTTCATATAAATTACAAGGAATATTAACTTCACACATATGTGTGTGTGTGAAAACTGGATCCCACAACCAATAGCATATGCAAACACATGCATTCTCCTAAACTCTAAGAAAAATTAACAAGAAATTGAAACAGTGGAAGAAATTATTATAAAATAAGGGCTTTTAACTTAGTAGTAGAATAAACACATAATATATAAAATACAAGTTTCATTATTTGATCACATAATACGATTCAAAGCAATTGACAAATTGATGAAAATGTCATATATAGAATGGTCATGTTTTTTGAGTTCCTACAATAAAAACTTTATTTTTTCATGTACTTAGGCTTACCAAACAGTTATGAGCACCGTTCTCTCGTATGTTTGGTATGTCTAGACTTCCCACAGAGTTTACATTTCAACATATCTCTTCCTTGTGTAGTAATATCACCACGTTCTCTGCATATGATTCCTCCTCAACCTCTTGTAGTTTGATTATAATTCTTTCCAATAAAAATTGTCTTCTCAATTTTATGAATATTGTTTTTCTCTAAGTTTTTTCTACGATCTTCTCTAACCAATAGTGTATATTGTTCCAAGAGTAGGAATTTCTTCACTTGTGAAGATATTAACCTTTACATTTTTATAATTTGAGGAGATATTGCGTAATAGATTAAATACTTTTCTTTTTTCGAATTCATTTTCTCTTTCCTTAACATACTGCTGCACTATTCTATAATATGCCAGCTCATCCCATAGTTCTCCCAACTCTATATAATCTTCACTCATAGTCCTTTCTCCTTGTTTACATTTCTAAATTTTTTCTAAAAGTTCATACTCCTTTGCCATATTTTTCTTTCTTAATTAGGCTTCTTTCACTATCTACCAGATTTCATGAGTTATTTCTAAGTACCGAAAGAATGCCCCACATTAGGTATCATGGAGTTGATTAATGAGGTTGCAACTAACACATTCTCTTTTTCCTGTTTAGGGTATTTTAAACTCCCTACTTCTTGCTTCATACATTGACCGGTGAGATATTCAGTCTTACCCTTTTCCCTAATAGCAAGTTGTATGGATTTTGACTTTTTCATATAATTTTTCCATCAAACTTTACATTAGTTATGAGAGAAAAATATCACTCTTATCTGTTTGGGTGATTTGGTCTATTGTAATCTCTCTCCAAAATCCTTTATTCATTATTAGGATTATAAGACAAACCTAAATAGGCTAATGCCCTAAAAATATTGATGATTGAGATCAGATTTGAAACTGCAACCGAATGCAACGATCTGCTGCGGCGACGGTTG
Organism: Brasenia schreberi; assembly: GCA_036023115.1. NCBI lineage: Eukaryota > Viridiplantae > Streptophyta > Magnoliopsida > Nymphaeales > Cabombaceae > Brasenia > Brasenia schreberi. The sequence continues at coordinate 2,476,108 of JAYKKT010000088.1, read as the reverse complement.
GGACAATTAGAGGCAGCGTCAGGCTGTTTGCATGCCTATTGAGGCTATGATATCATTTGCGATATTGAATAAAAATGAATGTTTATTGAATGGAACAACTAATCAATCAAGAGTAATTCGACCTTCTTGTTGGAGTCGACCTTCTCTCTCTACTGTTTTTATTCTAAAACCCTAAAAAAAGATTACAGCAATATAAGTTTATATATATAATATGCCTTCTAACTTAAAAGACTAAAATACCCTTAATAAGTAATCTTATCTCAAGTCTATCTTAACGTGCAAGTCTCCTCCTTCTTCTACAATTAAGAATCCATGTATCTGGCTACACTTAATATGGGACGAGGTTTGGTTTTGGGTGGAGGAAGAACATTTTGCAGAGATGAAATTCATTAACCGAACCGAGGTGTTTTGTCTGGATTTGTTATTACCAATCATTTCTTTACAATGGTATTCCCATGCATCAAGAGATCGCCAAAAGTGCCTTGTTTGTGTTGCAAACTATGTAACATTTACTGACAAACATAAATCGTAATGTACAACAATGGAGATTACTTGCTTGTAAGGTTTCAGATTTGCGTTCTTACAGTTATCTTACAACGCAATACAGCACAGACTTCCCAGGTTTTCAAAGAGCTCATCCTTTCATTAGTTCTATCCGTAAGCTTGAGGAATGCACTAATACTAAGAAAATGCCTACACAAATACATTGGCCTCATAATCATGGCTGTGTCATGTCATCCAACAATCAGCAGTAAACTTTGCCTGACAGTTGGAATTGAACAAAGCAAGGAACCAAATATACCTGTTAATGCATAAGCAATTGCACAAAATGGTAAAGCTTCAGGTTCCTTGGCTGATAGTGCTGCGGTTCCCAATCCATGAGCACTAAATCATATGAAACAAGAAATGTCAAACTTTATCTAGGTGACCTTCCTAAGCAACTGATGCATCAAGTAGGAGTATTTTAAAAGGAATACAGATGGACTGGTCTGATTATTGAAAATTTATTCAATTATATGAAGGCTACAACTCAAGTTTGATGCTTAAAACACCGTATACAACAACAACAACAACAACTAAGCCTTTTCCCATACTAGACGGGGCATATGCTAAGATACATATGCATTTTGGTTTTCATCTATTTGAATGATTTACATACTTCATTTTGAGTACTTATTTATTTTAATCATACGGTGTTTTAAGCAACGTATGATTAAAATGAAGTATGTAAATCATTTTGAGTGCTTAAAACACCGTATGATTAAAATAAATAAGTACTCAAAATGAAGTATGTAAATCATTCAAATAGATGAAAACCAAAATGCATATGTATCTTAGCATGCATTCATCTAAGCAGATCATATTTCTAGAACTTGTAAGAAATTTCACAATCTAGTAAGGTATTCAACCATAAAAGGAGCCTTTACCAGCCTCCAACAAGGTGAAGGTCTCATGCAGTTCCATACCTGTATATGTAAACTCGAACCCATTTGTCTATTTGATTAACTCATCATTTTCAACTGTATGTATTGATTTAAAGCCAACATAAGTATAAAATCATGTCCTAACAGAAGTGACTAAAGCATCAATCAGCTAATGTATAAAAGCCAATATAGACTCTTTCATGACAGAATAGTTTAATCCAGAAACCAGCATTCTTTCATGATTCCAGTTGCAAGCGTTGTTATAACCATCAAAAAGTCAGTGAGAGGATGCATAGCATATGTCTCAGAAGGAATTTGAAGGAGATTTAGAAGAAGCACGTAAAAGGTTCCACTAGTTCTTATGGTGTTCAGATAAAATAAGCGAAGGCATTGCTAAAAATTATAATATTAAAAGGAAGTTACACACCTAGAAGCAGTTGCTATTCCTCGAGCAATAGGGTCATACAGCCCAAGTTTGTCAAGTAGTGTTTGAACAAAATTGGCACCAACAAGGCCCGTGAGCACAACCACAGCAGCTGTCAATGATGGATTGGCAGCTGAAACATAAAAAGTAGCAATGAATTCCTGTTCCTCAAGCCTTTAGCTCTCATTACGAACATAAAATGCTGTAAAACACAAAGAAACTTTAAGCAGAAAACTTGCCATATTCAAGAGCTTGCTGAGCATGAAAACCAAGTTTAGTTTGAGAATTTTACAGAAACGCTGAACTAGATTAACTTCTTATACTTGACAGACATTAAGTATTTCTTACCAAATCCTCCTAAAAGGTACTTCATCTTTAATAACTGTTACATTTCATTTCATTTCAACATCTCCATCCGATTCTGACCCAATAGATAATGATGGCAATGGAAAGGCTGAAATCCCTTCATGTAGATACATGTGGCTGATATCCCATGCCCTTGGAGATGAAAATTATGCATAACTATGCGTTCCATTTTCATATAATTCTTATAGTTGGCATGCTTCTCACTTAAAATTAAGGTAACGAAGTACTAACTTTTTGAGATTAAATAGTCCCAGAGAGTTCAAATCTTCAGATATTTCAGATTTGAAAGAGCATGCCTCATGGCATAGTTGAAGGTACTTTACTTTAAATTGTGCATATAATAGCACGTGCCTACGTCCTCAGTATTATGAGGAGGAAAATTGAGAACAGAAGAAGAAATATAAAAGGAAACCATCATATCTGACAATTGTAAGTATCTGATTTCGATCTACATAAAGTGATCTGCCAAAAGAAAGTAAAGCATGAATGCCAACAACCAAAAACTACATATGCCATAATGCTTCACAGACAAATTCCAGTAGGAAGAGAAAATGCTTTAAGTAAATTCAAAGTAACCTATACATTTCTAAAGTTTTCCTGAGATGCGTGTACCTTCAAAAAACGAGACTATGCTGAGAGCCAAAGCGACTGTTATACACCTTGGTAGGATTGATATAGTTAGAGTAGATTCCAAATTGAGAAGGCGCCCAAAGATGGCGGTAGAGTATAAGGAGAAAATTGTTGAAATCATCACGGATGAGAATATCTCTGCAGCATGCCTCTTCACGAGCTGGAAAGAACCAAAAGATAAGAAAGTTTTTGGGAATAGATCATTACTTCGGTACCCTGGGTGGGGTCAGCTAAACTCTATTCTGCATTTGGAAAAACTAAAAAATTAAGAAAAGGTTAAATAAGAATGTAATATCATGCTGATAGCGTTTACACCACAAGCTTGTAGCAGGCCTTAAAACTATTGCATGGACAACGATCTTCAAATATTTCAGAAAACTTTCATTGCATGGCTTTCCAAAATACTACATGATTAGTTTTTTCTGCTAACCTTTCTTTGTTTGAACATTGAAAAGGCAAAGGAAATGATGACTGATCCTAAGAACCCCATGAGGATGTCACCAGCTCCAGGATTTGATGAGGCTTTGGTGAGATAATCTCCTGCATAAAGCCACAGTATGCCAATGCTCAGATCTTCGGAAACATAGACTATTCCATCTAAAATTGCAAAAAACATGTGCCTACAACAAGTTCTGCGGTCAGTCTTTGAAGGAATGGAGTAGAGCTAGTCTGTACCTAAAACAGGTTGGAGTCCAGATTTTGATAGATAGCCATAGAAGAAAGCTGCTATGTCTGCAGATAATGCGCAACAGATAATTGGATGAAACACCTTCTTAACACCTGGTGACAATCTGAAGAGTTACAAAATAACAAGTAATGAGACTTGAGTGCAAAATCTTGAACCTTAGTTTGATGTGACAAGATGAAAATTGCAAATTACCCTGAACCAACCATGTATCCTAAAACAGTTGCTGCGAGTAAGAATGGAAGGGAAGTCCTTGCACTGGTCCCTAATGCAGTCGGAGAAACTAATGCCAAGAGGAATGACGAAAAGAAAATAATTGTCCACGACCATATCTCCAAAGTTGAAAATGGAGCAGGCTTTGACATAGGCTCTGCTGGCATCATTTCTGTCTTAACCATCTTCCTAACAGAAACGGCAGTGTAGCCAGCAACTGAAAGAGAAGCCACCCAACCGCACACTGAGCCCGCAACAAAAGGGCAGACTTAGAATTGCTGATAGATGTAAAACAATCATAACGTAGATAACAAAATTCAGAAATACAAATAATCTCCAAGAAAATTATCCAAGACGTTTTAGTAATTGACGACCTAGCTCTTGGGGTTGAACTGCGGCTGCATGCACTATGAATTTGGTGCAAAGACAAAACTTCTGAGGGAAAAAACTATTGTCACATTATGGAAAGCTATAAAGATCATTAAGTTCTTAGTATACCAATTCTTTTCCAGTTACCCAGACGAAAAAGTATGTGAAATACAAAGCCAAGTACAAAAACAAATTGAACAGCTACATACCCAAGATGATGAAAATCTTGGCACCAGAAGCTGCAGGTATATCTTTAACTGCCAAAGGCAGTACAACCAAAGATGGTACGTAGAATAGAGGTAGCCATCTCTGGATGAATAAAATTGCAGGCTCAAAGAATCTCATCACACTAGCGGCAGCAGCGGGCACGGTAGAGTCCAATGCTAAAAGAACAGAGAAGATGCAAAACATCCCAAATAATGCGCTTGGAAACTTAATGGCAGCTGATGCGAATAGCTTTTTCAGAACCTTATCCATTGCCACAATGATCCCAAGAGATACAAGCAGGTGTAGGATTCTTACCACCTGATCAAGGAAGAAGCAAACAATTACACCGTAGTCGCTCTTCTATTCAAACTATTCAGACCATCCAAAGGAGAAAGTTGTTCACCCTTTTGATAATTAACACCAGTTTGTACACGAAAACTCAATCCGACTCATAATGGTGATCTTTGATTCTCGAAATTTAGCAACCAAAATACGTAGAATAGGCAACACCGTCTTCCTAGTACAAAGAGATAATGACAATTCTCAAGTCTTTACACTATCCAGACCATCAAAGGAGCAAACTGTTCACTCTTATGGTAACTAAACGCACCCGTTTCAACAAAAAAACTCAACCCGACGCAGTGGTGATCTTTGTTTGTGAACATTTATTAATCAAAATCGCCAAATAGGCAACACCAACTTCCTAGTACAAAATAAAAATGACACTTCTCAACTCTTTAGACAATGATTGAACCGGAAACTTCTAAAACGCAAAGATGACGATCAATGCTGACCTTCTGAAGGCCACTGGCAGAAGCGGAGCTACCGGAAGAGGACGCCTTCACAAGAAACCGATAATTTCTGCTACCTTTGGGAAATCCCATCTGAAGATAACCCGGTTTAGCGCCAAATTTTGTGATGGGTACGTCGCATTTTCGAATTTGAGGGGTTTTCTTGATCATCCGAAACCCATGGAACGCAATGGGCCTCAATTCAGGCCTAGCTTTGAGTCCTTGACAATTTGGAGGGCTTACACTGGAAACCGCCGTTAAGGAAGCCATGGAGAGACGCGGAAATATTCATGATTTTGAAGAGGACGCTCATTTATGGATTTGAATTGTGTGGTGGCACCGTCTGATGTATCTTTGTCCCATGAACGCAGATCAACGCCACTCTTATGCAAAAGTATCGGGTTCGGGTCCAGTGGATCTCCAATCCAGTTCGACAACTTTGCCCTGAATTGATGGGATCTCCAATATTGCTGGAGATAAGGTAAGGCTTATCCTGCTCGTTTAGCCGTTGGATGGAAGAGGACATGAATTCCAACGGTGAACAATTGCTACCAAGTTGACCATAATGATCCAAAAGTAAGGTCTCAACGGGCCAGAACTGACCCAAACTCCACTTGTTTTTAACCTATAAGCATCAGGCTTTCGTCACAAAAAAATTATCCAAGTTGAGTGCAGCAGGATGATTTACAAATATTTGGGTCGGATTTGAGTACCAAAAAGATGTAGGAGATTATAACCATACATTTTCTCCGACATGCTCGGAATTGTCTTGTGAAGGCGAGAGTGATAAATGGCCTCGAACCTCTCAGGGAAGGCAATATCGACTCAACACAACAGGGCCTGAATGAGGCTGGGAATAATACCAGACCCAATCAGGTTTAGGTTTGGGTACAGATATAGGGATAAGATGTCTCAACCCGACATATACATACATACATATATATATATATATATATATATATAGGAAGTGATTCATGTTCAAACCCATTCATGCTTTAAATTTATTCAAGGATCTATACCGTTAGATCAATACGATGTAAATTTAAAAAGTGAAATATATCATTGTACTGTTTATACTTTATATTTAACATACAGTGATACATTTTACTTTTAAATTCAAATCTCTATTGTTGATAGTGTCAATCAAACAATAACCATGTTTGAGTAGATTTGAACATGAATGCTTGTGAGTATACACCTCTCTCTCTCTCTCTCTCTCTATATATATATATATATATATATATAAGAACACATACAAATTCCCCATTTGTGTCTCATAAGAGAAAAGAAAATCTAAACTCGTGCCTGCCTCATTACGGTTCAGGTCGGGATTGAGGTATAGGTATACTCATCCCCAATGGTAGATCTACATTGAGCCCCAAATTTTGAAAATCTATAGTCGATGATGAGATTGATGAATTATACATAGTTCGTCCCACCTAAAACCATTCGAAAGACCGTCTGCCCCACCCTAAAAGAGTTTCTAGATCCACCACTGCCCATCCCCAGTCCGCTCCCGTTACCATCCCTACTCTAACGGCACTCTGCTGATGAACTATTGTGGCTGTGCATGAGTGTCATCCATAGCCATGGTTATAACCAAGGAATCTTTGGAAGATGCAAGAGCTCATAAAATAGTGGAGGAATCAAACTTTAGACTTTAACAATGGTCATAATCCTTTACTTCTTTTTTTTCTTTTCTTTCTTCTTATAAAGAAAAGCCAAAGCCTATCTATCACACAAAATACATGCAACAACAACAGACTTAACAATAATTAAGTTTTTTTTCATACTAGATGAGTCGACTATATGAATTCTTTATTTTTAGAAGTCCTATCATTTGTCATGTTGATAGCTAACTCAATCTAAACTAGATTCTTTTTTATTATTTCTTTTCAATATTTTGTATTTTTTTAAATATTTATCAAAATGTATCTACCAGAAATGCACAAATGCATGCAGCTCCTGAGAATTGAACTCCCCACATATACAGTAGAGGAGTCACAGGCCCTGACGCTTCGAGTGAATTCTGTTTTTTCAGAAGTGAAGGCGAGAGTCGGTTCGCCCCGATGTAGATCTGCCATTGCTTGGATTCTTAGGTTCCGATCAAACAAAAGAAGAAACCAAAATAATCAAACAAATTGCCTTTGAGGGACACCAATGCTTGGTTGGTTCAGATTGTTCAGCACTTGTTCCTGCCTCGATTTCGAATCTTGTGAGAAGAGAAGACCGGCCTTGCAAGACCCTCCTAGCATTGACCCTTTTCCAGGCGGGTCCTTCAGAGCTTTCGGATACTGATGGTTTAGAATAACTGCCAAAAAAAAGTTCAAAAGATCAATAATATTTAATCCATGTGATGAACTTTTGTCATGCTATCAACGATCGTCTCAAAGATTGCCATACATCGTTCTCACCAGATTAGCCGGAGTCCTTGTGAGCTTTCGGGTACCCATGGCTTAGACCCAAAAGAAAACAAACAACAACTAAACATTTTCTCATATTAGACGAGATCAATTACATGGATTCTTTGTTTTCACATGCCATATTAGCAATTAACTCAACATAAGATCGATCATTCTTTATTGTTTCTTTCCAACACTTTTGTGGTCGTCCTCTACTACCTCTTTTAATGTTTTCGAAATCTAGTTTTTTGTATCTTCTTTCAGGCGCTTCTTTTGATCTTTTTTATATGTTCAAATCATCTTAAACGATATTCTCTACTTTTATCCTCTATTGGTGTCACAACAAATTTGTTTCTAATAACCTCATTATGTATACAATATTTCCTTGTATGACCACTCATTCATCTCAACATTTTCATTTCTGTTACGAACATCTTTTATATATGTTGATGATTAACCAGGTCTAATTGTTGCTCAATAATATTTATCTTTTAACTTTATTGATATCTTATTGCCACAAAGAATACCTGATGCTCCTCTTCATTTTAACCAACCTGCAATAATTTTATGCGTAACATTTCTATCACTCTGAAAAATTGACACTAGGTATTTAAAACTTTCCTTTTGGGATGCAATGTGTGCCAATTTTAATTTTTATGTCCTCTCAAGTAACCAAATGATCTAACTTACATTCCATATGTTTTGTCTTTGTTCTACTAAGTAGAAAGCCTTTACTTTCTAATATTTCTCTCCATAGTTCCAATTTTCCATTAACTTTTTCCTTAAACTCCTCAACTAACATAATCTCATCTTCAAATAACATACACCATTATAAATAAAGTAACTTTCTAACATACTTCATCTTCAATATGTTTTGTTAACTCATCAATCACCATTATAAATAAGTATGGACTTAAAGTTGATCTTTGATGTAACCCAATATTAACTTCAAAGAAGTTTGTCATTCCTTCATGAGTCCTCGTGCATGTTTTTGCATCAACATACATGTCTCTTATATGGTTTATGTATGTCAATGGGATACCTCTTTTTTCCAAGGTTATCCAAAGAACATCTCTTGGTACCCTATCATAAGCTTTTTCTAGATCAATAAATATCATGTGAAGGTCTTTCTTTTTTGCTATAAAATATTGCATGAAATGTCTGAAAAGGTGAATTGCTCCAATAGTAGATATGCCTAGTATAAATCCAAATTGATTCTCTATTATACTCGATACTTTTCTTAACCTATGTTCAATAACTTTTTTCCATAATTTAATAGTATGACTCATTAACTTGATACCTCAATAATTCACACAATTTTCAATGTATCACTTGTTCTTATATATGGGTATAAGTGTACTCGCTCTCCATTCTTTGGAATCTTTTGATTTCCTCATATTTCATTAAATAGTCTTATGAGCTAAGTGATTTTTTTCTCTCCTAAGATTTCCAAACTTCTATAAAAAAACGTTTTGAAAAACAACCAAAGTTTTAAATGAAAGAAGTTTGTCAACTACCTTTAGTAGGGTTAGTTATAGTCTAAGGCTTATAAGGTTTTCTACCCTAAATTTGGTCGGTTTTAAAAATACAACTAATAAGAAAATCTTTTCAGCTGAAACAATAGTCGGAAAAAGATCGAATGGCCAAGAATACCAAAATAGTACACAAAAGTGAGTTTAAGTCTTATTAGATGATAATACCAAGGGAATAGGAGTTTGTGGCCAACATCTACCTCCCGCTACTGAAGGCTTCCTCTAGCTCTCCTCTCAAATGACGCTACCGTTTTTTTCTCCTCAACCTCTTCGCATTCGAAGCACCGGGTCTGGCCTTCAAACTGCAAATGTGGGTGGTAAGAAGCCTAGAAATGGCGGTTTCCTGCAAATTTCCGAAGAAGGGATCTGGAGCTTGGCATCAGGAGACGTGGCCGGAGTGGTTCTGGTAGACAGAACCGACCGTCAGTGCTTGGTGGAGATCAACGGAAGTGTAGAAATTCTCGTAGTTAAATGGGACAAAGGCAATACATTTGTGTAGTTTGGGACTCATTAATAACGAAAGCTTGTCTATGTTTAGTAATGAACTTTGGGGAGTGAAAGAGGAGCCACTGATGATCTTCAGGATCGAGATGGACGGTAGGGAGGATGAGATGGAGTTGCAAAGGCATGATCAAGAGCCGTGTCTCTCCATGTTTTCCTTTTTGATTCAGTGGAATAAAATTTGGTATGCATAAAATGCTGCTAATTGTACATTGTGGCAATTGAACTCACGCTAACTAATGCCTTTGAATTGCAATCTAAGTTCTTATTTAGACAAAAAAGACAGCCCCGCACAAACTAGAGAGAGGGGGGGGGGGGGGGCGGCGGGGGGGTAACAGGAAGAACTAGTTACAGTAGAACTCAACAGCACAATCTTGCCAAATTAGAGAGCAGAGTGAGAGAGAATATCTTCCATTAGCAACAGCACGCCGAGGTGTTGAGGTCCTATTCCAGAAGGCTCCTCCCCATGCTTCGCGTCTGCTGCCTTTTCAGACCTTCTTGAACGCGGTCCTTAATGGCGGTCTCCTGTGAAACAAAAAACCATCACGTAAATGATGTAATGGAGTTCGAAAGGATCATGATATCATGGTATGCCAAAATACAATAATTATTCTCAGAACCAATACTTTTTAAATAAAAGTTAAAAGTATTGGTTCTCAGTGATTCCAGACTCAAACCGGAGCTGCCTTGCAAGAGTTAGTTCTGTTCCGATTCCATATTTCGAGTTAACTGGAGGTAGATATATATATATATATATATATATATATATATATATATATATATATATAGAGAGAGAGAGAGAGAGAGAGAGAGAGAGAGAGAGATGGAGTTATAAATAAATAATGTATTTTGATGCATAATCTTATATTAAACATTTTCAATATTTAATGTTTGAGATGAATGGTTGAAGTAATGAAATAAAAGCATTTAATACACATAAAATATTAAATAAAAGAACAAACTTTTAATTCAAATATCTACTTTTGATAGTACCGATCAAACAATAAAAATATTTATGTAAGATTATGTACCACATTTAGTTATATATATAAGTGACAGCAACAAAATTGAAATGTTAAGATAAATATGGTACATGTCTGAATCTCTAACAAGGTTTTTTTAAAAAATCGTGCAACAACAATTAAAAATAAGAAAAACACACAACGTGAGTAGGACACTTGAATCATTTTTTGTGACAAAACGCTTGCAGAAAAGGTGAGAAACAAATTAATGCATCGCTATAAAGTTAACAACAAATAATTTTTAAATTAAATGTTAATAGGGATAAGGTGTTTGGCTACGGACACGACATGTTCCAGTTTTCTTAGAACCAGGAACCAAAACCGACCCAAGACTCATCCGGTTCTAGTTTTGGTTCTGCTTTGAATCCTAAACCTTTCGGAATCGGAAGAAATCATTAAAAGTTTTGAAATAAAAAAAAAGATGGAACCAATGATTTGGAACCGTTGATTAAGATTCCTATCCGGTTCCATGGAACCAGGTGGTTTCTGGTCCTATTTTCGGTTTAACCAGTTTTGGTTCCAGTTCTTAATCCGATTGAAACCGCCGACCCAATTTCAAATAGGCCAGGTTGTGTATTTAATTAAATAATCTATTATTTATAATTTTAACAACACCGATATTGTTTTTCTCAGAAATTGATGTAGTCCTTGTCCCTCTACCCAAGACACTTGACCTCGATTATGTTAATTTTACGTTAGATACATTTATTTTATTCTAAGTAGCCACGGTTTCAAACCGATTCGATCCAGAACTAGTGAACCATAACCGAACCAAAGAATCTCATATTAGCACAACTGAAATTGGTGTTTTAATCTACCAATTCTGGTAACATTTATAATTTTCTTTTTAATCTTTATTTCAAACTTTAATCAGCACCATGTGGAACTTGGTTTATCTATAGTTCATGGTTCTAAATATGTCGGATCGGTAGTTCAAACTAGGTTCGACCTTGTTTCCGATATTCGTAACCACCGGTTCTGATTTACCTGAAACGGATCATGTCTAGATCCAGCAGCAGCTAAAACCACTAACTTTAGGTCTCTGAATTTCAAACTCATCATACTTTTATCATATCAAATTTAGGTCCCAAACTTTTAAATCGCATGCAATTCCATAGGCTTCGGAATTTTGAGACTTAGGCCCCAAATTTTAAGTTAAATAAGATATCCGATTTTATTTTGAGGCCTAAACTTGTGTTGTGCCAGTCCTGTATGAATCCATTAGTTAATGGTGATCCATGACTCCCATAATAGCTACATTTTTATTAATATAATATAATCAATATAATTATGTATAACATGCTACCACGGCAGCATGATATTTTTTCTTTGCCGAGAATAATCTTGGTTCCTTATGCTTATACCACAATTAGATAAATTTTTCCTTAGCATTTTAAATCGAACATTCTTCATTTAAATAAGTGGAGCAACACCACACTTGAGTATGGCAATCTTTAGACCAGTCTCTAATGAAGGGTGGATCCACCACTAAACACCTCCAAAAGCCGCTACACAGGCCGACATCGAGTTGCTAAACAACCCCATTGATAAGAACTCTAGGTTATCATCAACCTGTAATCCCCAGCGTATATTCTCTTAATTATCATAAAATCAAAATAAATAGAGAATTTTTGCTAACCAAGAAAGGGTCATGCACATCATCTTCGTAGGGGCAGCGGCGAACTTATTCATAGAGGCAGACTCAAAATCAACTTTCGTGTTGAAGGTAGGGGTGTTCATGGTCTGGTCTTGTTTGGTTCTAGTCTCAACTTCAACCAAAACCCATTCTCAATTTTTCGAGAACTGAACAAAGGCAAAGAGCCAAATAAAGCCAAGCAACCCATTCCGGTTCGATTCAGTTCGGTGCAGTTCCGAGCCATGGTGCCGTACCTTTTACTGTTGTGCTAACTTTTGACAGTTATTGTAGAAAATAATCAATATGAAGGGTACTTTATCCAAATTATGACATGATAGATGACTTAGGGTTTCGAGAATAAAAACCCAAGGAGTTGTATTTAGCATTTGATCCCGAAAAAGCCTCCGGTTTCTTTGTTTCTTTCCAACACCTTCAGAGTATTCTTCTCACACTTTCAAGTATTTACTATCTAATTTTTCATACCTTTATCACTCGAGACCTCTGAACCATCTTCACATGTAAATGGAACTTGCATGTTTCATCTCATTTAATGAGCAAAGCTCATTCCGGATCTCTTAGCTCGGAGCTCATACAGGCTCTTGCCAATGTCCAGTTCAGATGAGTAATGAGAGACGAGCCCGAGAATGGTTCCGTCAGTGAGACTCGTTTAACCGCCTTAGTTCCAGCATAAGGTATGTCAAAGACTTCTGAGAAGAGGTTCTTGCCCCCTCAAGTATTGGGCTTCAAATGGGATCCCAACATAATGCTCAAAAGAAGTTTCAACTAGAGGCATCCTTACCCATCCAAAAGCCGGTCGGCCGTGACTTTATTAAAGGTTCAAGACATGGTGAGGCTCTCCACATGGTTTTGGATCATACTAAGATAAAAAAAAAAAATTGAATAACAGAAAGAAAATTGAAGGCATGATTAGAGGTACAAAGGAGACCAATAAGAACCAAGGTTACGTCCCATTCCTTCTCTACAACTTGACAAACAAATTGAAAAGCTTGGCACAACGAAATAGCTCATCACCAATAACTAGGATCATGTCGTCAAAGGCATCTACTCGCATTTGATCGATCGATAAATGTGGCGGACGAACAGCAATGATGCTCGGAAACCAACAGTGCCCAACATGAGGAAGAACCCATAGCATATGCAGGCCATGTAGCCAAAGAAATAGGATGTCTGCATAAAACCTGACATAACTGATCTAGCATGAAAATAATAGATGCAATAAGCATAGATAAAAACCCCAGTAGATCCTCCACAGAGAACTGACCTGCAATGCGAAAATAGCCACCATATGAGATCTCTTTTTTTGATTACCAGAAAAAGAAGAAAAGATGTCTTGGAACATGTGGATGGGCACAATTCAAAATCCTTCTTATTTCTATATTTAATTTCAGATGAGGCTATGGACCTTATGAGATATCTTGGAACATGTGGATGCGCACAATTCAAAGTCCTTATTTTAATTTCAGATGAGGCTATGTATCACATGGGTTTACTTGTTAGTTGATGGTCAAGAAAGTAGTGAAGTTTATCACCAGGATTTGCAGTCGCTTACGAAGAAACTATGAGTTCTCAAATGATGAAGATTGTCATACACGGAATCCAAGTAACAACAAATGACGAACTCCAAATGGTGATCAACCAAGTTCACACAAGAAAACTTGAGATATTTGCTAAACAAAATGTTACAATGAGAAAACCAGATTAACTGAGAGGAAGCAAGGAAAAATGGTGGAATTAATTAGGAGTCTCTGTAAAATCTCACAACCATACCATTTAATCTTTAAATAGGATTTCTTTTTCTTCTCGATTTATGACTTGGAGGGACAGCCTTTTGAAAAGTTGGAACAACCAGAGTGAAACTCCGAGGCTAGAACCTGCCTCTGGGGATTATGCCAGGATTTGGCCTGTGATGTGAGTAGCACCCATGGGAGTCAAACCCATTTCACTTGTTGCATCCTTGCCCTTCACTGATACACACAACGATATGCTACTTGGCACTGGCCTCTTACCTTAACGAATTTATTCCATGTTACCAGCTGTTATTACCAAGTGATCCAATTGCATCTGCTGGAACATGGTCTGAGGACTGAAGGAGGATGCTATCTAAATCTTTTTATTTCAGTCAGAATTTTCTGGAGCACTGAACTTTAGAATGTTGTAAATTTTTAAGCTTCAAGCAATAAATAGAAACCAGAATTATGGAAAAGTGGACAGCATATTGTCTCACCTGCTGCTAGGTGTGTCATTCTAGGATGGGAGCCACTTTGTGCAAAGAACAAACAAGGTACCATGAAACATCAAAATATCAGAGGAAAAAGCATTTTTTGGGAAGTATGGTCCCAACTTGGTCAGTAACAACGTTTGGTGAGAAATGTATCCCATTTCACTTCAAGCTGGTTGCCCTAAGCCACAGCCAAATGAAGAAGAAAGTTTCTCCTACACTAAGTGCCATGGGGCACATGGGTCTTTAGTCAAAATTGTGCTTGATCATGTTTCGTATTTGCATTTAACTCCAAACTGACAAGACAATGTTTTATCTTTACATACCAATATTTTTGAGGCCTTTATAACTCTAACCCTGTAAGAGATAGCTCTTGCATAGCCGGTCTTAAGCATGAATAAAGGACGAGGGTTGCTTTCTTCAGGTAGTCAACAACCATACTAAAACTTTGATGGGTCTCAAGGGGTGCAACATTTACATAATAAATGTGCTGGATCCCATCCAAACTGTAAAATTAAGCATGTTTGTGTGAGAATATACTAGGATGGGTGACCTCCTAGGAAGTACTAGGGTTGCACCCTCTAGCCAACCTCACCTAGTGTTGAAAAAGGCTTAGGAAGGTAAGGTACTTTTGAGGACTTTATCTACCTCCGTTAAAGTGTTTATTGTCTATTTCTCACATCTTTTTTCTTTTTCTAGCTCTATCCAGCTGCTTTCCAAATTGAAGGGCAAATATTATAAACCTCAATGAGAGAGATTCTCATCGGCATCACGCAAGCACAGAAATGGAAAATGCTTTGAACACCAAACAATAAGAGTGATATCTGGTATCAACTGGTCATAAATGGAGTCATATAGGAACCTAACAGGAATTTATGAAAGTTCATATTAGGGTATGAAGCTTCAGGTATTAATTGTCATCTGATAGAAACATAATTACCATGAAAGATTTAGCCAATATGACAAAAATCACAGCAATATTATATGATAAACTTCAATATGAGGCTTTCATATGATCAAGTGGCTCATGTATCAAATTGCATAATATTCTGTGATATTTACCAGACCATAGGCAAATAGGTATTTGGAACACAGCTTTTTAATTTATCTGTTTTGGTTTTTACTAACGTATTGTTGACCACATTCATGAAATGACTCTCCGCTTGTTTATTATGGAGAGGGAGGGAAGATCACTTTCTGCAGATATGTGAAATGGTATCAAGCAACCTTTGCATGAAACGGGGCAGCAACAAGAATTGGAAGGAACCATTTCATCATGTATGAACGATATTAGGATGGAAGACAGAAATGAAATGGTCTAGAAGAGGCTTCGATATTTTCATCTTATTGTAGCAGTCTGATTGAAAAAAAGATACACAGTAATTTTTACAACTACAACTTGTAATTTAATCAACAATAAAAGCTGTCCAGCCATAGCATACAAGTATCTCTGGTAGTAATTATTAAATAAATGGTTGAGAAATTACTAAGCTATCTACTTATTGACTGTCCAAGTAAATATAATTATCTAACAAGGGCAAAAAAAGGAAATTTTATCAAGCAGGTGCCATAGAAATGACATCTATGACAAAAGCTGGAACCAACAACTATAAACAATGAAGAAAAGATAGAAAGTAATAGCATCACTCAAAGCCGATCAAATGACGCGTAACTGAAAGGCAGCTATAGGCATAAATAAATACTTTGGAAACTTTTCGACATCGAAGATGAATTCAACTGGTTTACCAGAAAATGACATTAGATCTTACCTCCACCACCACTCATGGTCCTCAACGGCAAGTTGGAAGTAGGTCAATGCCACCGTTATAAATGCGGTGACAATGATGAGGATGATGAAGACTATAAATAAAATACTGTAAATGGTATAGATTCTGTGTCCCCACACACTTGCAAAGATATAATAAAGCTCAATATAGATAGCACTGAAAGGAAGGAAACCAGCCATAGCCATCTGAGGAATGGTTCCCCTGTACCATGGCAATGGAGGTATTTCTCTTGGGTACTTCTTAGTGCGGCAGGGAGCTTGGAATTCAGCCTTGCTGTTCTTACCAGCAATCCCTCCCAATACAAGCAATGGGGAAGTCACCAGTGTCCATATAAGAAGAATAACCAGGATTGTGCCGAATGGCAAAGCTGCAGTAGCGCTATACACAATAGCCACTGTATTGAGGAAACAGAATGTTAAAAGGAGAGGACCACAGAATAAGCATCCTGTCAGCAACAAATTCCTAACCTGAAAAAGAAAAGTCCAGTTCAGTCACTAGTCTGGTATCAGATGCCCAGAGGACCACACTGAAAAATTTAAACCGTTACCCAATTTGTTCCTTCAAGTTGCAAATAAGTAGAGGTTGCTGTGTAACCTGCGATTCCAGAGGTAAGAGCATATATAACCACTAATGCTGTAAATAAGGCCCCTCGGTTATATGGATAAAAGACGCCAATTAACGCAAGGATAAAGATGAAAATTGCCCTGTATAACATATAGTAGAAGTATTTAGTTAAATATCCTTTTGTATATCCTGAAATATGAATTAATGACCAAACTTAGAAGGAATGCAATAGTGAAGATTACATACAGAAACAAGAGCTGAGTTCCTGATCCAAGAACTGCAGCAAATAAAGATTTGTGCTTGGGGAATCGGAACACATCGCCATGGATATTCTTCCACCCGGTCTCTTCTTGGTCATCGGCTGACTCCTCATCATGGGTGTATCTTCAGAAAACATTGAAAATTAGAGGTCAGTACGCAAGAGAGACAGCCAGTTTAATAAGATGATCAAACTGATTAGTGATTAGAACATACTTGATAAAGTCATTCTTAAGCACACGCATGAGAATGGT
Source organism: Brasenia schreberi (assembly GCA_036023115.1). NCBI lineage: Eukaryota > Viridiplantae > Streptophyta > Magnoliopsida > Nymphaeales > Cabombaceae > Brasenia > Brasenia schreberi. The sequence goes on along the minus strand of JAYKKT010000088.1, from coordinate 2,458,804 downwards.
AGCAAGAAACCCAGTTAATAGGAGAACTGTAACACATGAGTTTATTATAGAGAACCAATGAATTTCCAAGTGCTGAGTTGTTGAAGAAGACTTTGAATATTTATCCATCCTTTTCTCAAAAGGAATATCAGTCTCTTTCCATTTGACTGAATATAAGAATTCCACTTCCATTTCCTTCTCCTCTGTTATGTCAACAAGCAAACCGGTATCTGTGTGAACATTGACCTCTATGACACGATCATTGTTGTAAGATATTTCAAAATGAATATGCCTAAAAAGAAAATATTTGTACTCGCTGGGGTCATTTTTGTCTTCTCTATCCACCTTCCCTATGAATCCCCAAATAGGCAAATCATCATAGTACATCTGGAAGTAATAGTCTTTTGAGACAGCGTCTTTGAAAGTGGCAACCTCTTCTTTTGTCAGTTTTTTCTTACAAAGGCGTTCTGATTCTTTGTCCACTCTAAAGTCCATTACATAGGGTCCCTCAACTAATCGATCACCATTTAGAACTTCACCAAGATCTTCCTTTTTCTCCTTCACATGCTCTGCAATATTGCAAAAGAAACCTTAGATGCTGGGTTACTAAATACTCAGCTCACCAATCATAAGATCAGTTTGGCCAAGAAATAATTAAAAGCAAACCTGGCATACAGAATGGCAGATCATAATAGCGGTATGTTTCACTGCAGATAGCAGAGGAGAACGATATCTATCAGTCAATTGTGTAAAAAAATTCTACAGGAGCTACTGAATGGATATAGAAAAGTAAGAACATCTATAGGATAAAGCCAGGGATGACACAATAATTTTTCCCTTGACTACAATGGATTCCACCATCTTCACTGGAGAAATGAATAAAGAGAAGTATAAATTACAAGCTCGGAACAGTCACATGTCCTTTATTTGGCACAATCTCTAGTGTGCACACAATTGAGAGAACTTGGGGGGGAAAGAAATAATAACAATTTGGCATGCAGGAATCAGATTAATCAAAAGACCTACAACCATGGCAGGAAAAATCACAAACATCAAATGCCAGCCTCAAATTGATATAACTCAATCAGCTGGAGAAGGAAGCAAGTCCACCTATGGTGAGCGTTCACCCTTACATATCTGTTCTAAACCCCACATAAATAGGAGATGTACTAGGTAGCCTACAATCGGTGTAGAACTTTTCAGATCTTTTACCAGGGCTAATTTCCCAGCATCAATGTACCGGATCCCTTTGATGTTAAGCATGCGTATGCGAAAGCAATGCTAGGATCGGTGAGCTCCTAGGAAGTCATTTATTTCAACCTCTAGCTGGCACTATTAGTGTGAGAGAGCTTGTCTAAAGTTCAGGTAATCTGGAGAAGTAAATGTGTCCTCATTGGTATGCGCATATAGAGAAAAAGGTTCAACACCAACATATTGAGATCGATTAGAGTATCAACAAGAAACCTGCAACAAAGAGCACCTAAAGTGTGATGTTTCCTGAATTTTGATATCCAATTAATCGAACAGTATAAATCTATTTCCATCTCTAGACCTCATAAACCCTTAGGATCGAGGTAATGGAAAATGTTATGATGTCACATATAAATAGAGTGAAAGAATGCTTCTCAAGGGTTTTTAATTAACTGTCAGACCATCATACGGTTGCTGGTCCCATCTTCCAGTAGTGGTCAATACCATCTGGGATTCTGATTTTCCTAACCCGAACACACATTTCTTCTTAGAAGAAACAGAGTAGTACAAAATGTAAGCCCTATGTAAATTTATTGCAAAAGATGTGTTGAGTGAATCAAGGAGATGATTGAAATTACACAAGTACAGCTTGTGACATGGAAAAATATGGCCAAGCATGCATATCAGGCAGGTGGTAGAAAATGTGTTACGTGAATCTAAGGGAGGATTAGAAGTTTGGTGGTAGAATAAAGTGGTGAAAGATAAAATTAAAACAAAAAAAGGACGTATTACAAACTCCATTATCATAGGCAAAAGACAAAAAAGAAGTGAAAAAGGTTGTTAGTGAGGTAAAAGTCAAAACTTAAAGAGGATTTATACAAAAAGCTTAAATCAAAAGAAGGTAAAAGAGATATTTTTAGGATAGCTAAGGCTAGAAATAAGAAAAAATAAGAACCTTACTTCCGTTAGATGCGACGATGAGAAGATTATAATGATAAGTGACGATACAAAAAAATAGTTGATTTTTTTTTTAAAGCTTTTTAACGAAAATATAAGCACTAGTATTAGCTTGAGAGTGTCAACCAAATCAAAAGAGTATATCAACCATAATTTCTATTGATGAATTCAAAGAAACAAAATTAAAGAGACTTTTAAACTTATGAAGGTTCGTAAGTCTCTAAGTTCATACAATATTCTATACAAGTAAAAATTCTGGGAGAGGCAGGCTTAGTTATAAATAGTGTGCTATAGCAAAGCGCTATAGCAATTCGTTGTTAACTAGCGGCCCATTTTAGCACTAATTGCATTGTTAACAATGATATAGCAGACTGCAATATCCATATAGCATACAAGATCGGGTCGATCCGATATCCAATTCAAACAGAAATAAACCTAAAAATGCCACTCTCTGGCTGCATCTCTCTCTCTCGCTTCTCCTCCTTCTATTTGTCTCTCGCTCGCTCGCTTCTCTATATGCATCTCTCTCTCCCATACGCTTGCTTCTTTGTCTGTATTCCACCCGTGACAACCCACACCATAGGTAACTCTCTCTCTCTCTCTCTCACTCTCAGAGCAAGCAACGTGAGTTGGATACGACTCTCTCTAACCCCTCTTTTGTCTGTGGCTCTCTCTTGCCCCTTTCTCTATATGCTTTTGCGTCTCTTTGTTAATGCTCTATGTCTGCGTCTTTCTCTCTATTAATATTATATGGCTCTTTAGTGTGTAATCTCTTTTGTGTTCATTATCTTACCAATTAGGCAGTTACCATTAATTCTTAATTTGTTAGTCTCCTAATTTATTTATTTTACTTTTTTATTACAGTGAGTATGGAATCACGAGCTAGTGCTACTCCAAGTTGTCTAAGTGGTAGTATAAAATATATAGCTTTTTTGGTTCATCTTAAACAATTAAGTTTATATTGCAATCACATTTGATGGATGTTATGTTTTGGACTTAATATTTGTTAAGTTGTTAGTTGTTATATTTGATGCATGTTAAAGTTGTTACTTCAAAACTATTATAAATATTTTGATCATTTGGTGGATGTTATATTTTGATTCTTAACCGATGATTTTTTGGTGAGTGTTATATTTCCTTATGGATCTTAAAGATTTTTTCATGTTTTACAGTATTTATTTCTCTATCCTAGTAAGTATAATATGTTTCATTGTTCAAATTAGATTGGACCATAGTCACCATACTTAGATAAGTATAATACATATTAGTTTCTTTTAATTCTTCTCCTTACTGCTTAAAATAACTTGGTTATATGTATGTTTCTGTTTTTTAATTTAAGTTTAATAATTCAATATACATATGCCACATGAAATTTATTGTTTGTCTTCTTAGAATTTATTTATTTAGTTTGATTCATATTTATAAAAGTAGTGGTTATATATTTCTTAGAAATTAGAGAATTCATTATGTATATAATTTTTTAATCGTAAATGAAAGTGTATCACTAAATCCACTATATCTCCGCTACCATTATATTAGGGTTAATGCTAACAGCCCGCTAACCACTATTGAAAACATAAGGGACTAGTATCACTTTCCTCACAAGATTATTTAATGAAATGTAGGGATACCAAAAGATCCTTGAGAAACGAAAGAAAAGTACAATTGTACCCACATATAAGAACAAATGAGACATACAACATTGTGCAAATTATTGGGGTATCAAGTTGATGAGTCATACTATGAAATTATGAAAAAGAATTATTTAACGTAGGTTAAGGCAAATATCGAGTATAATAGAGAACCGATTATGATTCATGCCAACGAGATTTACTATTGAAGCATCTTAAAACAAAAAAGAATAACCTTCACATGGTATTTATTAATTTAAAAAAAAAACTTATAATAAGGTGTCAAGAGATATATTCTTCAAAGAATCATGAAAAGGTGAGGTATCTCATTGACGTATATAAATCTTATAAGAGACATGTATAATAGTGCACAACCAAATATTAGGAATAATAAAAGAATAACAGATCGTTTTGAAGTTAATATTGGATTGCATCAAGGATCATATTTAAGCCCATATTTATTTATCTTGGTTATTGATGAGCTAACAAAATATATTCAAGATGAAGTACTTTGGTGTGTGCTATTTGTGGATAAAATTGTGTTAGTCGATTAGTTTAAGGAAAAAGTTAATTAAAAATTGGAACCATTGAGAGAAACATTAAAAAGTAAACGCTTTCAACTTAGTAGAACAAAGACATAACATATGGAATGTAGGTCAGATCATTTGATTACTTTAGATGACATAAAATTAAGATTGACACATATTGCATCCTTCGTAAGAAAAGCTTCGTACTTATGTTCAGTTTTTCAGAGTGACGTGAAAATTGATGGAGATGTTATGTATAGAATTAATGTAGGTTAGTTAAAAGGATACCATCAAATTTGAAAGGTAAATATTATAGAGCATCAATTAGACTCGTTATGTTATATGGTTCTAAGTATTGGACAATTAATCATCAACACGTAGCAAATGTCTGTGGTAAAAATGAAGATGCTAAGATGGATGTGGGTCACACAAGAGAAGATTGTTAATAATGAGGTTATTAGAAACAAATTGGGAGTGACAATTGACACTAATAGATGATAAAATGAGAGAAAATCATTTAAGATGGTTTGAACATGGAAAGGTGACCAAAGAAAGATCCACTAGATGATGAAAATGTTAAAAGAAGAAGAAGAATATCATAAAAGTGTTGGAAGAAAACAATAAAGAATGATGTAGCTTATATTGAGTTAACTATTATCATGGCACAAGATCGAGCTCTATGGAAACAAAGAATCCACGTAGATGACCCCATTTAGTATGGGAAAAGGCTTAGCTACTGTTGTTGAAGGATAAACTTCTACCATTTCACAAAGATTTGCACAGGATTCTTTCGCTGGTGCAAAATGATTCGAGTAAAGCACAAATTCAATGCCATCATATCAATGTGGTTGTCAGAAAATCCTGGATTTGGGAACAGGATCCTGGATTTGGGAACAGGACTAATGCAGCTGGGCCCAAAATTGTTTTCTAAATATTTAAAAAGAATCGGCGGTGCACCATATAGCACACCAAGATGAGCTAAGCTCAGGACTGGAGAAAGAGAGGCGTTTCATAACCAAGATAAATCCCATGCCTGTTCTGATTTTGGCAGACATACTTGCATTCTAGAACCAGGAAACAAGAATAGCCTCAATGCACACGACAAGGACACATATCCAGTGCCACAAATGCACCCAACCGTCTAAAACTCATGGTGTCTCAAATTATAAATGGTACTGAGGAGAACCAACTGAGAATAAGTTGCAAGGAAAATCACAAGCGAAACCACCTTTCCTGACACTAGGTATGATCGGATATCGATTCTTAGTCTTCCTTGTGCTCTATCTTGGGCATACCCACATTTAACCCGAAAATAGAAAAATCATGGTTCCTTTCGACACGTTTGACGCCTTTCTTATCCACTTTTAGTATTTACCATCAACGTCGTCCACCTTAGCCAGATAAGCATTGCTTGTCTTGAAACGGCAAGAACTTGAATAGATCCACTAAGCCAGATAATCACAATTGTGAATTGAGAATCAACAAGCATATAATATGAACAAACTGGAAACGACACTCTCGAGTTGCATGGGTTTGCACGTGATTAACTCTATGAAAGAATAAAAAAGCAAAAAGCCCAATTACAAGAAACGAGCTATCAAGATCCATAATTCTCGAACGAAATACTCACCTTGGATTATGGAAAGGACCAACTTTGTTAACATACAAGGGGACCTTATCTTTCTCGTTGTATATATGATCTGACTCGTCTGCTTCAACTTTGGCACCAAAAAGCAGGAAAACTACCAACACCGAGACTCCCACCATCTTCGTCATTCTAAAAAGATGCAAGCTACCCATTTCTCCACACCCTGCTATACGCACAAAATATCAATTCTCAGCTCGAAACGTCAACAATAATCTGAAAATAGGAACCCAACCTTTCAAACCCATTCAGCGGAACCCGCAATTTAAACCAAATTATCAGAAAAGAGAGAAATGGAGATCGCAGAGAAACTAGAAATACATTTCAAAGAAAACGATTGATGAAGATCTGAAGCAGAAAGCTACCCGTCTAATCGGATAAACCTTTGATGGCTTCCAAGTTCCTGCAGAGATTTGCTCTCTCTCTCTCTCTCTCTCTCTCTCTCTCTCTCTCTCTCTCTCTCTCTCTCTCTCTCTCTCTCTCCGTGTGTGTGTCCGCGGATTCGTTTATGGTTTGACAGTCACCAAAAATGGTTTTGACTTTCAAGAATAAAAACGAGATTGGCGATTTGTTTTAGAGTTTAGACTTTACACAGTTGGAAGAGATTTAGGGTGCAATAATGACAAAAAAAATATATGTTTTTCTTTTTTGTTTAGTAAAAAAAGAATATTTTTTTGTTTAGTAAAAAAAAAAGAATATTTTCTGTTGTTTAGAAAGGGAGACCCAAACCTATTCATTTATGTATTTGGTAGTTGTTGCATTGTGGGGTTGGTGTTTTCGAAAGTAGACTGTGAGTTGATATGATCGGATCCTAATTGGCTAGGTAGTTTCAATCGAAATCAAACTGGCTATACCTGAACCCGAAGATAATCTAGTTCGGTTTTGGTTTCATGTTTTGTAAAATGAGAACTGATGCAGGCCGTTTTAAACAGTTGTTCCAGCTTTTTCTTATAGTTTTTTAATTTTTATTAAAATTATTGATTTCAGACTCAAACTGGAACTGCTGGAACTAGAACCGACCAAGACCAGCTTTGGTTATGATTTCAAGTTTTGGGCTAACTAGAAGAGACTGTTTGAAACTGTCAATTCCGGTTTATCTGAAACCGAACATATATACTTATAGTACAAGTGAATTGATCAAAGCACACTACAAAAAGAGATGAAAGACGTGAAGGAAATCTTGGCTTTTGACTAGGATTTGAGTGTAGTTTCTTGATCAAGTGTTACGTTGAATGGCTTGTCCAATTTGAAATTATTGTGTCTTGCAAATTTGCGGAGTTTTTTTTTTAAGAGGGGAAGCCTAACACACACCCGCACATGCACCCTCTGGGAGTCGAACTCTCCACCGGCAGCAGTGGTTCTAGAGCGCCCTGCTGTTGAAATAACGCTCTAGGTGTTCTTGTGGAGTTTCTAATTGATCGACCTGAAGCTCGAACTCATTCATAAGTTCTAACGATGTAGACGAGCTTGGTCAAGCTTGTGAAACAAGCAACTTCAATGAACCGAGTTTGAGTTTAGCGTTGTTTCTTGGGATGCTCGAAAACTTTGAAACCAATTTTCCTTCATTTTCTAGTAACAACGTTTATAAGAAAAAAATTTAAGACTTCCCATTTTGAATTGTTATAAATCATATTATTTAGTTAAAGTTTTAACCATAAACAGTAAGAAAAACAACGTACAGGTACTCTTGTATGACACCTATATGGGTGTTCAAAACACACACATATGCACATATATACTCTCACATATATGTATGTGTGAGTCTCTCTTCATATATATATAAAGATAGAGAGAGAGAGTTGTTAGATACTTTATCATACATTGCTTGATCATCATCAATCAAATTGTGGTGATTAAAACACTCCTTTAGGATCACATTTAATGTACTATTAAATAACATCGATTTTTGTGTTAATGTTGAAAGACAACTTGATCTATTGTCCATACGGTTAGTAGAGTTTAACATGTAAGAGCGTCTAGCAACTCTTAGTTATATATATATATATATATATATATATATATATATATATACTTTTATTAGGAATAGGGTCTTCTTAGGGTTTATATTCTCAAAAGACTATCATTTGATTGCTTTTGATGAAAGAGGATTAGTCGAAAAGGTGTTGTCTTGTCTTATCACATGTGAATCTCATTTGACAATTATGACACTTTGTTGGTATCATTTTAAATCATTCATTAAGACCGATCAAACAATGATCAAGAAATAATATGTCTACCCAAATAGACCTAACATTGATATACTTTTATTTGACCCACTTTTATATCGACATTTAGGCCTTGATACATTTTTCTCTTCCTTACTTTTTTAATGTAAAATGTAAGAGAGGATATGAGAGTGGATGTGTTCAGTCTCGAGTAGATGTGTTCAGTCTCGTTTACCTGGAACTGTAACCTAATCGATCCAGGGCCACTTGTGGTTGTGGCACTGGAACCAATAATTTATAAAAAAAGCTTTAATTAATCTTTTTTTAATACCAGAACCAACGGTTCCAAACGGCTGGTTCCGGTTGTGGAAAAGGTGAAACCAAAACCGGACTGAGTGAGTCCCGGTTTCGGTTTCACTGGTTTCTGTTGGTACGGCCAGATCGATTAGGAACGGGTTATGCTTATATGAGAGGCCTTAAGACCCATTTATATGTATATATATATATGTCGTGCAATTACAAAAGCACATAAGAGAGATAATGAGAAGCACGCAAAACATACATGCCTCTCTCCATATCTCTCTCTCAAAGAGATCTGATGGTTAATATTGAAATTTAAAAAGCAAAAAAGAATATTTTTATTTAGAAAAAATTATTTAAAAAATTATTTTCAAATTTGAGTCTTAATCGTCTGATCAATAGATATGATGGCTTAAATTTAGTGCGCGAGAAGTACGACGTTCCTCACCATGTATCCCCCCACGTTGATACGACGTTGACATTGAGAGCAATTGCTGCATCCCGTGGCCGAGATAAAAAGTGCCGTATGATACGCAGAGTTTGATCCGTTCCCCCTTTGTATGTTGGAAAACAATTCCTGGTAAAGAAAAGGAAACGCAATATTGTCGAACAGATTTACTGCACTCCACCAAATAACTGGTAGTGGTGGAAAAGCAAAGTCATAAGTAATATATCATCAAAGTATGGTCGATACGATAATAAATATAGCATTGTTATTTTAAATATCTTAAAAGAAAGAAGGAATCCTTTTCCCACCCATTCAATTCAGGCCAGCTGGTTTAGACTGATTCTCACCTCTGTTTGAGGAACTTACAAGCTATTTTCACACAGGACAGGTCATTTTAGTGTATATATATGTGTGTGTGTGTATATATATATATAGAGAGAGAGAGGCAGTGCTAGGTGGTAACAGTTTAGAAATTGGCATTGGGTGGGGTGAATAGCCCCCATAAACTTGCTTAGGTAGGGCAAGATACATATACAACCATGGATTCAACTTAGAAACTACAGGCTTCTTCATTGATGATTCAGTTTTCAGGTGGGGATCGCTCCACCTTGACTATGTAGAATCGTCTCTCTCTCTCTCTCTCTCTCTCTCACTGTATATATAGTGTGTGTGAGAGAAATTGGATCCTGGAACCTCTGATATATATAAGAGAGAGAGAGAGAGTAAGTGCAAGAAAAGATGTATCAAACTGAGACATTGACTTGAGAAATGAAAGAAAAACAAGAACAGAAGACGATGGCTGCATCAGATAGCGCATTACAAATTGGTTCATAAGTGGGTTAACATTAAGATTCTGTAGTTGAGGATCCGCGGTAATGCTGAAGCACCATGCAAAAAATATGATCTACCAACCGAGAAAATGGAAATAATATTTCTTCTAAAGGTGCAACTCCCCCAACCATTGAACCATGATAGGATATGGACCAGACCCGCCCCCGCCTCTCATTGGATTTGATAACCAAATCTCTGTGTGTGTGTGCATATTTCCAACGGTGTGGGGTTTCTAGATTCATATAACGAAATGATGGCACGATATAGTATGGTGCCTAACTGTTGATTTTTTTGCGATAATATCTCTAAATGGAGAAAGAACCCAGAAGAATACTTCAGCTTTGATGCTTAAGAAAAGTTTGGGTGCATCCCACCTAAGTTGGATGCACATCTAGTGCCTTTCAACCTGAACAAAGATTAGAATCCATCAGCAGACCTAGAAAATTTTCCAGGGTGAGCTGAAGTCCACCACTTGGAAGATTCAGGTGTTATTTCAGATTTCGGGCGAGGGGTCCTCACTGCTCCCATGAATGCCTCTGCCACTGCTGAAAACCCTTCAGTCTATAAGACAGACGATCTATTTTGAAGCGCCAATAGGGAGGACTCCATTACATGATAGATAGCTTGTATAGAAGTTGGTCAGATCAATATCACAGAACGATCTTTTCAGCTAATGCATCTGATCCTAATTGAAGTTCTAAAATTGAGCATGTTTATGTCAGGATGGTACTGAGATGGGTGAACTATTACCAAGTCCTTGTGGAATCGGTTCCACTTAAAATGGAAAAAAGATTGGTTAAGCCTAAGATTAAGGTGCGGGTAGGCTACCAATGCAATCTGGCCTACAAATTTGAAAAGACATGCCAAATTGAGCCTTCGTTAAAATACAAGCACGAGAAGAACAACAAATCCCAACGAGTTCAGATAAAAATATCTATATATCTATATATCTATATAGTTATATATCAGAAAACAGTTACCTTCTTATTAGACTAAAATTCCATGGATTTCACGTGCAAGAGAGAAGCAGATGGAATATCAGAACCAGAGTTTGAGGAATTGCAAGATACAACTGTGGAAAGCAACATGCGACCGAAAATGAGTTTTAAAGATTTTATCACGGCAATCACTCTTGAGTTTTCACTGGCAGCCATGGCTGGTACCTGGTCCAGTCCCTCTGGCCAGGGTTTAGTGTGTGACCTTTGGAGTGGTATATGTACTCCTCACCCTCTCCTGAGAAGTTTTCTCTGTGTTTGACTGCATACCTCTTTGGCTTAAGCATCAATACCTGAAAATTCGCACAGTAAATGTTAAATTTGTACTACCAAAATGAACCTTCACACAGAATATCTTTTCTTTTTTAGGAAAAGCAAAATATTATGACATATAAACGCTTCACAAAGAATATCTATGTTACAATACTTTAAATACTGTAGTCCAGATACAGCAATATGTCAGATTATTAATATGATCGCAACACAGGGAACGAAAATTATGGCATCCAAAATCAAATATCGCCAAAGACCATATCATCAGATAGTTCCCATAGAGAACCGTGCATGCAGAAAACTTACTTCATCGCCGGTGTGGTCTGTCATGTAGTGTAGCCAACCATGCCACTCGGCCGGAACTTGAGATGCATTATATCGGCCCTTATCCGCGTACACCACCCACCGATGTCTTCCTGAATGTAAAAGGTTCTTGCGATATTGGTCATGCAAAACCTTCCAAGACATGAGAAACGCTATGCTGCATGCTTTTCTATTCCTGTATTGCTATTTGGGCCAACTGCTTGAAGTCCTTTCTCATTTATAGGAACAGATAAATGCTTTTTCCATCGTTTTAATCGGAAACTAAAAATACAGTGAATACACTGAAGGATTTGAAGCCCAATGTTTCAGATTTCTACTTGGTTTTGAGAATTTTAACGATAACACAAGATGAGGATTTAACAAAAGCCACCATGATTTGATGGATGCTCGACTTGTTACTGAATAGAATGCCCAAACGAAAAACATCAAAATCAAGTAACAAACAATAGCTCTTTCCCCAATCATTAACTACAACCAAACACTGTATGGTCATCAAGTCACGTCTTGGGAAGAGAAGAACATATTCTGGTTAATGTCCATCCTAAGTATGACACTCTTCCAGTTGGTCATTAGGCTTAGTGAAAACATAAATGCAATTAAGTGTATAACAAGAGGCCATCCACTAATTTACACAACTCTACAAAAATAATGATTATATGGTTAAACCCTCAATCTAACAAAGTTGATGGATGAAGGACTTCATACAAACTTGGACAGTGGAGAGAAACCATAGAAGCAAAAGGCTTTCAACTTAGAACCAAAAACAAATATTTAGAATGCAACTTTGATATGTTCACCAACAAGGATGATATAGAGGTTAAAATTGTATACATTACCTACCAAAAACACATAATTTAAATAACTTAAGGTCAACATTTCAAACAACACAAAGATTAGCTAAAATAGGTATCCAATAAAGGTATACTTTGTAACAAAAGAAGTACCACTCCAATCAAAAGTTAAATATCGTAAAGCAAGAAAAGGCAAGCAATGCTATGTTGTGTCAAATGTCAGTTAGTCAACCATTGATATTTGAAAAATATTCAGGTGATAAAAATTATAGTCATGAGGTAAACGTCTGGCAAAACAAGAAAATATTGGATTTGTGTTGAGGGTAGTAGAGAATAGTTATGGCGGCATCAATAGAAAATCAAACGAAAATGACATCCTTAAGGTGGTCTAGACATTTGCACGTACTCCCACGTGAAGGCCTTAGAAATTAGATGGTACATGCTTCAAAAGAGAGGAAAAGGAAGGTCATCAAAGTATGTGGAGAGAAAATACAAAAAAAGATATTGCCTTTTTCAAGTTAAATGTATTTGTGACACAAGTTTGAGCACAATGGTAACTAAGAATCGGTGCAAACCCTGTCCAGTGTGGAAGAAGGCATGGTTTTCATGTAGTCTGGTTGATTTGGTTTTGGTTACATATTCAATCTTGACAAAATTGTCAGCCATTAGACATTCAAAACAAAAAAAGGACAAGATAATATATATTTTCCAATAATGAAAAATCTGAGTGAAGAATGAACCAAATTGTGTATTCTCCATCCTCTCATAATATTTGTTCCCGAATTGGTCGATGCCAACAACCTTTGCACCTATTGTATGCAACTTGGTTTGCCTGAAATAAAAAGGTCCATGTAGAAAGAGGATTAAAAACAGAGTGATGCCTTTTTGAAATGAAAAATATGAACCTCATAAATGCAGAAGACAATAAAAAATTAGGCCACAACAGGGTTCACTTTACATGCAGGGGAAGACCAAACTATTGACATTGCCAAATTGGTAATGCAATAAACAGATCAAGCCTATGCTTGTGAAGAACTATAAAAGAGAGTTCACCGTCACACCAAACAACAATGAGGCATACATGATCAACTACAGCATAACTTCTTGGAAAAGAAGCATATCCAAATGTCTCCCAAGCTAACGCTTTTCGTCTTAATGGAACAAAAATAAGTTAAACACATAATGTGTCATAATTAGCCAAACAGGAAAGTATGGTAAATAAAAAAAACTCCTCAGAATCAGCACATCCCCCAAATCTCATTATTCGAAAGTGATCAACACATATGAAAACAAGTATATAGCCTCAAGGTACCCTAACTAGGGAACACTGAAGAAATTAGTGTTGTCTGTACTGTAACGTAACATGTATCGTTTTTCTCCATGAGACAAGTGTATTGTATCATAATTTTTTAAAATAAAAAAATAGATAAAATCAAGAAAAATCAAGAACAATTCTTTTAAATCAAAATTTGGCTAGATATTCATCAATGGAAATTAATTCAAATTATAAGCAACTTTCATCATTGAACAAGTAGAAAATATTCTTTAAAATTACAACTTTCGTAATTAAATCTCTCTCTCTCTCTCTCTCTCTCTCTCTCTCTCTGAGATCAGTTTTCCTTGCCTTAATTTTTTCCGCCCTTTCTCCCTTTGCCAAAAAGGAAAAGGTTTTGTCCTCTTTGCCTGTAAAATTATGTGCAAGATCTAGAACACTAAGAAAATCTACGTTACCAGAGTTCTGTGTGTGTGTGTCCGATCCGTGGCTACGGTTCCTGATGATGATGGTGAACAGGTTGGATACTTAGTGCTTCCCCAAGGAGTAAATGAAGCAGACAGTTTTCTTCCTTGGACATACATACCAGAAGAAGGATAGAAAGCTTAAAGTTGTGTTGTTTCTTTTGCCTGCATTCAAGGGAAGAAAATCCTAAGCAACAGACACTCCTAGATTAAAAGGTTTAAAAGGTATCTAATTTCTTGCTACTTTTTCATCTTCCTATTTCATATTTTAGATGATTCAACAAGGTAGTTTGACTTCCAACAGGGAGGAAAAAAGAGAATCGTAGAGCACCAATCTTTGCATGGCCGGTCCCCAGCCCGGATAAAGGAGGAGGGTTGCGTTAGGTTTCCGACAGCCAGCGTAAAACGTTGTCGGACTTACTATGGATTCTACAAAAAAAATAAAGAATCCATGTAGCCGACCCCATCTAGTATGGGAAAAGACTTAGTTGTAGTAGTGGTAGTAGATAGAGCACCAATCCTTCTACTTGAGCTTTCTATCTCACAATGCCTCCTACCCCTATGACAACGGAAGGTGGTGAGATTTCATGAGCATTTACGCATTTGGGAGTCCTGATGCAAAAGGATGTGTCACTAACTCCATATAGATAAATGGGTACCAAGTAACCTAAACAAGAAAGAGTAGGAATTCCTTGGTAACATAAGATGCAATGTGAAGTAAACAGATGCCAAGGAGAAAGACTGGTGTGGGGAACTGGGCACAAAATCCTTTAAAGTGGAAGATTCAAGAATTACTTGACCACCACCATATTATGCAGAAACAGCAGGAAGAAAAGCTATAAGATCTCGGAGACAAACCAATGGCTTGAAAGTGACCTAAGCTCTAGTTGCAGGTACTTTTACCAGGGAATGATCATTTAAGCTGGCCATGGGGCTTACTCTTGCATAGACCGTTTAGAAGCATAGCAGTATTTGTGATGGCCAATGATTCATAAAGCACAAATTTTGACGGACCAATTTCAACACTTCAAAGGAATAGCTGTTATATGTAGAAAGGGTATTAGAAGAGTCAAAAAGGTTGGAGACATAACCTGCATCTAATTCTTTTTAGAGCAGCAAAGGATTGGATTTACAATCCTAGTTGGGGATATGCAACTAATTCTGGGCAGCACCACCAACAACCAATGCCAGATTGATTTTGACACGAAATGTATCTTCCTTCACCAAAAATGTTTACACAGGATAACATATGTTTACATGGGGCAACAATCACCATTTTACCACCAAAATAATGGGTTAGGGCTTATCCATTTTTATATACTATATTCTGCAGCACAGAGTCATTGCTGGAGCTAGAAATTTGCATAGGGGATACAACTCAAACTGAGCACATTCCATAGCACATAATGAAATTATAAATCAAAGAAGACACTATGCATCTGTATTGCAGTGCAAGTAAGCACTGGGTATCATATTGCATATACCATATGGCATCAATATGCAGCAGAATTTTTGTTCATTTTATTTTGATATTGGTGTTATACCTTTAAAAAAATCAATATTATTATGTATTCTTAACTTGCTTTCAACTTCTCCCAAACCCAAGTGCTTTTGGAAGTTCGCGAGTAGAAGTCATCAGTGTGTTGTGAAATTGCTAGTGGATTTGCACTTTACAATTATAAAGTACAGTTCCACACAATCTTCTTATTAGAAAAAGCAGAAGGCAAAAGACCCGCCACACACAGAGACACAGAGTCAACCGTCAACAACACTAAAGAATTGACACGTAGAAATAAGGAAAAGAATTTCAAGTTTATTAAGCCTTTTTATACCAAAAGTAGCAATCACCTTTTGCTATTCCATTGTGATACTCAAACAGACCTTTGTGTCCATCCTGTAAAGCATGCTCATTGGAAATACAGGATGTTCAATCCTTTTACCAGTGTGATGGTGCCCATGTGAGACAATCCAAGCTCATATCTGGTATTCAATTTCAAACTATAAATGGATCGATCGAACTATGGTACAGCTCCAGGTTACCAACTTTGCAATTCAGCTAATTGCAATAACAACAACTTTTCACATACTAGAAGGGGTCTGCTACATGAATTCTTTGTTTCCATAGAGCTTGATCATGTGCCATGATAAAAGTTAACTCAACATAAGCTATTGGCTAATCACAGTAATAAACAAAAAAAAAAGTAAAATTGATGAAAGGGAAGAGAATATGCCATAACCCTTCCCCAGTGATATCATTGCATCCAATACTTCCAAATGCTTCAACATGAACTAATAAAAATCTGCTTCTCAAACAGCACATCATTTCTAAAAGATCATATGCATGTGAAACTATAATAGAAAAGGAACAAGTGAATCATTATGGCCATTTATCTGGTGTATATATCTGAGAAAGGATAGACAATGACAGAGAAAGAAACAAATACTTACAAAAGGTTTCCATCCCGAAGGCATTTCCTGAAAGCAATCCAATAAAGAAAGCAGATTACTAGGATGCACATGAACAGTAAAAATTACCTAATATCAAAAAAATGATCTACTTGTTTTGTCAAAGATTAGCAAGATAAACATAATTGTCCAAGTACCAGTTCTTGCAGAGTAATGAACAACACTCTCAAAGTAATCTTCCAGTGTTTTTCTGAAGAAACTTACCAAGTTGAAAATTATGGAGAAATTCAAGGATTTTTAAAGAATAAAGATGATAAAATATTGTATATCTTAGGTTATATATTTTGTTGATTCTATGTTGTTTTTATCATATCATCTGAGAGTTGTGAACATTTTGACAAATGCACCAACCAAATTGCAAGAAACTCATCAGCTTATACCAGAAGCTCATTGCTGGGAAACAGAAAGATAAACAATGCAGCAGGCATCAGTTAGTAGATGCATAAACTTCATAAAAGCTTGTTTCGAATGTGAGATCTTTTCATATACCAACAAGCTTTAAGACTAATTTCAAATTCACCAGCAAACTTGTGCCAGTTATCAATTTTCCTAAAAAGGTATTTGCTACTTGATCAAATGTCATTTCTGTAACCCGTTGATGCCCAAATAAGTACTCCGATAAATTTGTTTGATTTCATACTTATTATATCTTTAGCAATAAAATAAATTACACGATTGGCAAGATTTAGTAAGAAATGCTGTCGTTCATGAGAATTGGTTCAAGAAGAATCAAAACTATATGAAAAGTCAATGACAATTTGGAGTATGGCTGGTTGCAATTAACACCAGAAAAATTATCTGGCCTGCCAATAACCAGTTAACAAGATATCATAACAACGGTAAGAAAGTAATAACGCAAAATTCGCAGCATTAGTTAACTACAGTGACATCCAAATTGAACAGCAAAACCCTCTTACAATATAAAATTAAAGTGAAGGATCCTTCGCCTACAAAGCACTTAAATTTTACAAGACAATCAAATTTCCACGATCTCAGACGCATACAAAATCGATAATACTCAAAGGGAGCGGCAAAATACTTGAAACGATTAATATCATACGATTCTAGTCCAAAATCTAGAATCTCAAATGGGAGAGGTCAATTCCTGAAAGTGACTAATTTTACACGATTATGGCCCTTAAAATATCATGATTCACAAAAGGAACGATGAAATCAACAAATTTCCAGTTCAGGTAAGAAATCCTATGAACAACATAGGTAAACATAAATTGGGTGTACCCCAATCTTCAACCTCAGACTAAAATGTTCACCATCGGTGTGAGATATCAATGATCATCAAAGCGGAATGTGAGAAGAGACATCCACCATAATAAGAGTAAGGGAGGAGTGGATTACACATAGCCTTCGTCCTTGAGGTCTCGCAGTACATTGACGACACCCTTTTCCCTAATCGCTTTGAACGCAGACTTCAACAGGGAGGCCATCTCTCTCTCTCTCTCTCTAATCGGGATTTCAGGGGATGGGGGAATGCAGATTTCAGACCCGTCGTCGTGTCTGTCTGGTCATGGTATTGACCCGGACATAGAGAGACCCGATCCAGAACAATTTGGGCTCCAAAACTGGATCTGGAACTGAACCCCGGTACTGAAACGATTTGCGTGGAGAAGAACAAAAGAGACTAAATGTTTTGAACTAGCGATAGCTCATCTGGCTAGTGGTTTCTTTCACAAGTTCAAGGTCACGAGTTCAATACCCCGAGCGTGTGTTTGGCTTCAGCCTCCCAATTGCACATTGATCTTCGACCCTGCTGGTTAACAAGTCTTTGGTGCCAGACCTCGGGCTCGCGAAGAAGCCGAACAAACTCAATCTTTTTAGATGAGATCAAACAATGGTTCCGAGCTAAATGAGCTGACCCCAAATAGCCTGTTTAAGGAAATGCATTATTGAAAGTATAAAGTTAGTAAAGTCACAACATTAAACATTATTTAAAAACATTATTGGCAGTATAAAGTTAGTAAAGTCACAACATTAAGCACTAATTAAAAACATTATATTAGCATTTTATATTTAAGTATAGTCTCAATGGTTCAATCTACGTCAAACTCGGCCTCCAAACAATCCTGGAATGGACCAAAAACCTAACATGAATCCATTCAAGTCCTATTTGAGTCAGGGATTCAAATATGTCTAGTTCACTGCCCAAAGCTAGATATGTTATGGTTGGATCCAATTCAAACTTCAAACGGTCTCGAAATGACTCAAAACCCAATATGAATCCATTCAAGTCCTATTTGAATTAGGGATTCAAATATGTCTAGTTCACTGCCGTTGGATCCAGATCTATTTTGGTTTCAGGACACGGTCTCACAAACACTGTCGTGTTCAGCCCAGCCAACACAACATGATGCAGACGTGCCCTTACTTGCCACCATTTTCAGATTGAAAACCGCCATTTCTGGTGGGTTTTTGCCCTGTTGCCCCAGTCTGGCCAACCTTTTGGGTGCAAAATCGGAGCAGATGGGTAAAGGCTTATAACCCGAAATAATTGACCTTCAAAGGGTCAGAAGCGATCATATAGGCTCTAAGTCTAGGACTCTCACCCCAAGAATAAGAGTCAGCTCGTGGGGAGTGTTTGCATAGCAGGGCCAGGCTAGACCAGACTGGACTAGTGGGGCTGGGTCAGCATGGGCTGGGCATGCCAGGCCCCGGTAGTGCCGGTTCAGCGTTTGTGTGGAAGTGGTTGTACTGGTGCCAATGGGATCTATCTGGCCAGACCCACCGAGAAATAACAGCAGGCATAGCTTAGAGACTCCTGCTAAACGTACACCTAACCGTAGGTCGAGCAAGCCCGGCGACGGTATACGAATATCCGGCCTCATATGGGTATAGAGTTGGGTCTTTCTTTCTTGTAAGTAACAAATAGTGGTGGGGGTCATCAGGTTGGATCACTCTGGGTTTGGGTCAAAATAGGCTGACCTGAATCGGAGGAAAGCCAACACTCAGAGATTCATACTAGACGTACACCTAACCGTATGTCGAGGAAGCCCGGAGACGGTATACGAATATACGGCCTCATACACAAACCTCAATTTTGTGCTCGATGCTGCTCCATTAACTGTCTAGATGGGTATAGAGTTGGGTCATTCTTTCTTGTAAGTAAGGAATAGTTGTGGGTTCCATCAGGTTGGGTCACTCCGTGTTTGGGTAAAAATAGGCTGATCTGAATCGGACCTGATTTTTCAGGTCATATTCTCTAACGTGGACCCAATATGGGTCGGGTTTAAATCAACTTCAGATCCACCCAATATGTATAGAAACACATTTTATATATATATATATATAGAGAGAGAGAGAAGTTGGATCTTGCAATGTTTCAAAATGCATACTTATATCTACATTTTACATTGAGTTTCTCAAACACCTTTATAAAATTTAAATAGTATTTATATTCTTTAAAAAAATAAAGGATGAGCATGATTTTGCATGTTTTACACGGTATATAATCCAACTTTTACACGTGTGCATGTGCACATGCACACACACACACACATATATATATAATGTTAGGAATGATATAATCCTTCGAAGTAGATACTCCTCGAGGACCACCATTCGATGGCTTTCGATGGACACTCGGGAACGGTGTCAACAAGACTATGTCTTTATCAATTGTGGTCCTTGATGATCCATTGCAAGTGATTGATCAATACTCTTCCAGAGTGTATATTCTCGAAGGGATCCAATTATTTATTTATTTATATATAGAGAGAGCTCAATCTCTTGTTTCTCATGATTTAATTGTTTTAATTATTGATTACCATTTTCCATCACTTTTTGCTGCTCAACCACTTTCTACCTATTAAAATTGTAGCAATCACTACTAAAACTATTTTTATATATTAATATTTTTTTAGTTTTTAATTTTTTGTGTGATGGTTGTGATAGTTTTGACTCATGGAAGATGATTTTGACTAATAGAAGAATAGTAAGATGTTGTGGGAGTGAATTCGCTTAGAAAAACAATATGCTTAATTAGTAATCTTTGGCACATGCACATTGTTTTTTATTTTAACATGCATGAACACCATTTAAAAAGTTATAAAAAAAATTCAAAAAATATAAAACATATGAATGGATGAGAGCTTGAAATATTCAGTCACTCTCTCATTTTATATATATATATATATGCATATATAAAATCATCTTTTTGGGCTACTTGGGAGGACACAGGTGTGGTTCGTGTCGGGTT
Source organism: Brasenia schreberi (assembly GCA_036023115.1). Taxonomy (NCBI): domain Eukaryota; kingdom Viridiplantae; phylum Streptophyta; class Magnoliopsida; order Nymphaeales; family Cabombaceae; genus Brasenia; species Brasenia schreberi. Next base: position 2,438,334 of record JAYKKT010000088.1, on the reverse strand, counting down.
CTTGTATGTGTGTTATATGACTTGGTCTCCGTTTGCAATTTTGCGCGACCAACCCACTTGATGACGTCGATCAAATATGACCGTCGACTTGTACCTGTTTGACAACCTAACCTCATCTCTATTTAAACGCATAAAAACAAGACGGAAAATTGAATTTCCAAAACAATCCCTGATGCATACAGAAACTCATCTTGCTGAGGGTATTTCTTGGGTACGAAAAGAAAGGTTAGGTGGGGCGGCCAAAAATTCTTCCTCATAAATTGGACAGTAGTTGAAGGCCTGAATTGGCCGCCAGCGAAAGGTCTCGGCTAACATGGGAGCAGCAGATAGAAGAGAAAACGAAAAAGATGAAGCGTACATCTCTTTGTTGTATGAGGTAAACGGTTTCCTTAATCTTCGCTCTATTAGATGCTTGGTGATTTCCCGAGTGTGTAACGAAGGGGGGAATCTGATGATTCTTTGTGGAACTGTTTGTTGATTTCATGATTTGATTGCGTCTCATTGATTCCCGCAGAAGTCTGAAAATCAGAATGCTCATTTTTCACTAGAAATCAAAAGCTCATATGTGTATTCAGTCTTTCAATCCGTTTGTGTTTTAGATACCATTCGTTGGGAATTTAATAATACGACGTGATAGAAAATATACCGGAAGAGACCATCGATTCGATGATTCGACGAAGCAACCAAAAGAATCGGCAAAGTATTTTCATCTTTTCCTTGGGGAAAACCTTGGTTTCTCCTCCGAGTAGTGAAGTGGCACGAAGTAAATACTGCCCGAGAGAAGGACCGAGCCTATAATTCTCTCGTTTTGGGGTTTGCTTGAATTCGTGACTGCTTATTGATTTCTGATGCTCATTTGGAATTAGTTTGGTTTAGTAGAGCATATGAATCAAGTGGGGGGTTGTTTTTTGGCAACCAAATCAGGGGGCAGCTGCAGTGACCCCAGTGTTCCCTGTTCAAAATAGAAAGAATATTCCGGCAACAAAGCAGGCGCAAAAACAGGCATGGGTTTTCTCTCAATTGTCGCAACACAGTTTTCTTAATATAAGGCAGTTCAATAATTTTCGGGCATTGCGCAACATGCTTTTCTTGCTGGAGGGAGCAATTGCCTGTTCGGATGCCTGCTGCCATTTGCTTGTTCACTGTAGGGGTGAGGCTAAGGCGTGGCAGCTTGGTGCTCGTCCGATTCTCGGTTTTTTGTTAAAGATGAAAATAAACTTGTCACACAATCATGCCAAATGAGTAAAGAACAGAATTTTGAGCAAGGGAATAAGCTCTATAGTTGATATCTGTGCAATATATGAGTTTAAAGCCACTTCTCAATAGCTCTCGTAATAGAAAATTGGCTAAAAGGGCTCGATCCTTGGAAGATAAGTAGAAAGATAAACAACTTGATTGGCTGCCTGGTGGCCAGCATTGGAATTAATGTAAATTTTCTCTCCGGGGTTTATTTGAACTTATGGACCATTTAAAAAGCAAGAAACTCTGCTCTTCTTTGGGAAAAGAATACACAATCAGTGTTGATTGATGCGTATCGTATCGTGTATCGCTGGGCTCCACGATACAGGTGGATCGTATCGTATCGTGCTTTAATATTAAAATAATGTAAAAATTAATTAAAAATCAATACAAATTAGTAAAAAATAAAAAAAATCGAAAAAAAATCAGAAAAAAACCAGGAAAAATCTGATAATTACTTTAAATTCATATAATGTAAGTTTAGTACAGATTGAGCATTCAACATTGAACAATTGCATCCAAATTTATATATTTTGAATCCAAAAAATAAAATACAGACACAGTTTACACTACAGTTACATATAATGTTACATTTTACAAATTGTAATTAGGATCATCAACTAAATAATCTTCATCTTCTCCTTGTTGCAGATCCTCCTCCTCATCATCATCATCATCATCATCATCAGCCACGCCCATACCTTCTTCTTCAAAATCAAATTCTTCATCTCCATAATGTTGTTGCATTCCTTCCAAATTAATCCAGGCAATGTTTTCTTCTGTTAGGAGGGTATTTTCTTCAGTATCTTCCATAACCCAATCTTCTAATATATCAAAATTATCCAAACTTATTGGATCGAACTGACTTTCTTCTCTATTTACTTTTTTTAATTGCCTACGACACAAACAAAGATAAACAATTAGTAAGTAATATTAACAATTGAAAACTGAAGTTAAACAATATTGAATTGAAAATTTGAAAGTAATACAACATTACCTTTCACGAAGGCGCATGTTACAACGAATATAAACCAAATCATTAAGCCTTTTGTGTTCCAACCTGTTGCGCTTTTTTGTATGGATGGCACTACAGGTTTGGCTTAAGACTCTGACTGTAAAATCTCTAAGGTTTAGACAATCACTTCCAAACCTGTTCCACCAAACATCTGTAAAAAAATACAAACATTAGAGACATAATAATCCACAGTAATGTAAGATGCAACTTAAATATGAAAATAAACAATTTACCTAGATGCATCGTAGTGCGGTTGCGAATTGCAACAGGCAAATCCATCAAGTGAAGAGCATTATCATATATCTCCATCTCTCGATGTATCGCATCTGCTATGCTCTCATCAGGGACTAATCTGTCGATACAATCAATGATTCCACGATTAACCTCACCGTCCCTTTTGAAGGTTCCTGAGTACCTGAATGATGGGTTTAGATAATATGCTGTTGCATGAATAGGCTGATGCAATTGTTTATTCCATCTACTATCAATTATTTTCTACACGGGCACATAATCTCTCTTTTTTTTCATTAAAATTATTTCTGATGGCTTTTTTTGCCCTGTCCATGGCTTCATAAAGATAGCCCACAGATGGTTTTTCCTCGCTATCAGTCAATCTCAAAACTTTCACTAAAGGACAAGTAATTTTCAATAATTTGACACATGCATTCCAAAATGAACTTCTAAAAATTGTTTCTGCAATCTCATTCAACTTTCTATTTCTTCTGTTTTGAGGCAACTCTGCAAATTGTTGCCACTCATTTGAGGAGAACATTATCTTCAAAGCTTGCTTCTATCTCACAATACTTTGTACATATAAGAAGTTTGTTGCGAACCGAGTTACAGTTGTGCGAAGAAGCTCTGCACCTTCTGTATATCTCCTCATCATACATAAAACAAAGGCATGGTTGTAAATGAATTTTGTAATATCTTGGCAACACTCAGTTGCTGCCTTTATTTCATCAATCTCACCAATGTCCTCAAGGATGATATCTAAACAATGGGTTGCACATGGTGTCCAATAGAAAGTCCCATAAATATCAGCTAACTCCTTCCCAGCTGCTTTATAGTTAGCTGCATTATCTGTAATCAATTGGATCATATTCTATAGCCCAACCTCCTGTATAATCTTATCAAATTCTTCTTATAAGATCTCTGCAGTGTGCCTCTCCTCTGACATGTCTAGAGATCTCAAAAACATGAGTCCTTTAGGACAATATACAAGAAAATTTAGTAATGTCCTTCCTCGCCTATCGGTCCATCCATCTGTCATAATAGTGCATCCTGTTTCCTTCCACGACTGACTCAAAGTCGAACAGTATTGTTGCACTTCAATTACGGTCTGATTTAATATCTTCCCTCTCAATTTTTGATAAGAGGGCATCTTATATCCTGGACCAATGTTTGTAATTGTATCTGCCATTGCTTGAAAATGAAAACTGTTTGCTTCATTAAATGAAATGCATGCATCATAAAACCATATTCCTACTGTAAGGTCTGCCTGATCATGCAGTTGTTCTGAAGCTATAGCAGCACGAATTCCTGGTTGAGCACCAGGTGTAGTGGAAGGAGGAAAGAACGAATGTATGCTAGAAGAAGAAGCTCTTCCTCTACTCCTTTCTGAACTTCCTCTTCTGCTACCTCCAAAGTCTTCAGCTGCAACCATCTTTCCTCTAGTAGGTGCTCGTGAACTGCTACTACCAATCTCAGTTCTAGCATCTAAAGGCAAACTATTAGTGAATCCAAATCTAGTGGCAGTAGCATCATCAGCTTCTTTATACATATGAAAATCATCCTTTTGTTGTCTCCGTTCTTGTATGTTTCATCTACAGGCATTGCCATTTAATACCTTCTGACAAACTTCTAACTCTGCCTGTGCATGGAGCAACTTCTTTCCTGGTTCCTACTAGGTGGTGTTTCAACCTTGAAATTCCACCACTAACCACCTTTTCACAAAATAAGCATATGATTTTTAACCCTGAACCCTCAACTGGTATACCCCACTGTCATGCCGGATCATTAAACTTTGAATGAGAGTCTCTACCACCCCTTCCTGCCATCTCAATTGAATACTTTAATTCAAACAAAAACCTGAAAATAAAAGCACTTCGTAAATCCCCCAATCTTCAAATAACACTCAAATCGAGTGTCTCCCACTTCATGAATGCAATAAAAATCGTATACACACACTTAATAACTTCATATTTTGTCATTAAAAAAAAACCCGAAATAACACAAAAAATAATAAATATAAAGAAAAAAATAGAAAAAACATTAAAAATATACCAAAATCCGAGTTTGAAGGCTTGCACGGACACCGTAGGGCACCATTTTGGAGCTTTGAACACTAAGGAGGCGAAAACCGGCTCTTAGGGAGCTTGAGGAACTCAAGAAGAGAGAGGAAACCCACGAAAAATCACGGTTTTCAGTCGGCCCAGGACCCTTTATAAGGGTCCCAGGGCGTATCGCCCGTATCGAATGATACGGTGCGATACTCTGGGTTTCACGATACGGGCCCCCGTATCGTATCGTGGTGACCCACGTAACACTGTACACAATCATGGAATTGAGCTCATTTACCATATTGTTTTCTCCCACTCTTGAATTAGGTGAACCCACTACGCTGGATAGTTTAATTTGATTGCCCATCTGAATCATCAACCTGTAAGCTAAACCTGTCCTACATTGGGGAGAGCCGATCAGGTGACACTGTTTGTAGTTGATCTCGAGTCGTGCTTGATCCCGGATCCCGCATCCAAATTGGAAATGAATCTTGTAACTTGGGATCTGCACCCGCCAATATCTCCATCAAAGAAGATAGAGGGTGGGGGTTTGAGTATCGCCAGCATGGGTCATGTACAGCATGGTCCTTGGTAGGCAGGTGGTGTTATCTTTATCTGATTATGCATTAATGATGTGTTGCAGGATGCTGCAGACGAAGCCACAGAGGACGGCTCTGTTGACATACATGGAAGACCAGCTATTAAGAGCAAAACCGGTAATTCAAGAGCAGCTAGAATAATTCTAGGTAACCCCTTAAATTATTTATATACTTTTCAATTTTGTTTAATTCATGTAACTAGGTCAAGATACATAAGATAGAGTACAAAGGTGAATAAGAATTCACGTAGCTGATCCCATTTAATGTAGGACAAGGCTTGGTTTTGGTTTCAGATGTCACTTGGTCAAGAAACTTGCCATGCTGAACATGAAGAAGGAATGGTTGCAAAGTGTTGAATTAAAACTCTGGGCTGATATTTTGAAATTTCACGTTTTAAAGTTTCTTCAGGAGAAATCTGAAAATAAGGTCCGATAACTATTGGCAGTGCAATCATATCATCATGCTCATGGAAGAAAAAAGGATCTTGACAATATTGGTAATGAACTAATAATCACAGCTCTGCAGGGGTTGAATTATTTGAAAGCCTAGCTAGTTTTGGTGTCTCCTGCAATCTACCGATATATCTGAAGAAGGTGCTCCATCAAGGCAATGCTTCAGTTGCATCAAGCATTACAGCTTTTACAGGGACCAGCTATTTGACACCATTCTTGGGAGCGCTGCTTGCAGATTCATACTTGGGAAGATACTGGACTACCTTCAACTTCTTTTTCGTATATGCTATGGTACCTCTCTTTAATCTTAATTAGTATTTTTCCTCCCAAAAGATGCCAAAATACAATAATTACTCATATATAATCTGCGAGCCTGATACTATTAGAATTTAGAACTGCCATAAAATATCAATAGAAGTGGTGTTTTCTGTATCAACTGTATAGGGTATTGTGGTTCTAACTCTATCAGCATCCCTCTCTTCGTTAAGACCTTCAACTTGTGAAGGCACAACATGCACACCTGCGAGCTCAATTCAAAAGTCTGTCTTCTTTGCTGGGTTATACCTTGTTTCGCTCGGGTCTGGGTGCATCAAATCTTCACTGTTGCCACTTGGAGCTGATCAATTCAATGATTTGGACCCAAAGGAGAGTGTGAAGAAGGGCTCATTCTTCAACTGGTTCTACTTCACCATGAATCTTGGTGCTCTTATTTCAAGCAGCGTATTTGTTTGGATCCAAGAAAACATTGACTGGGGCCTGGGATACGGCATATCGACTGGGTGCATTGCCATAACGATTGCCTTCTTCATAGTTGGCACTCCATTTTATAGGTTGAGAAGACCAGGTGGTAGCCCTCTAACAAGAGTCTGCCAAGTCTTGATGGCTGCTGTTATGAAGATAACTCTTGAAGTTCCTAATGACAGGAAGCTCCTCTACGAGGACGAAAAGGAGTCGGCCCCTGATTCTCACCTTCATCTTTCTCATACTGATGACTTCAGGTCTGTGTGTGTGTGTGGTGCGTGTCTGTGTGTGTGTGTGTTAGTTGTGCATATGAGCTAAAGGCTAATTTTGTCTGTGTGAACTCAGGTTCCTGGATAAAGCAGCAATTATATCTAGTGAAGATATGGATCATGGAGGTTCTAGGAATCCTTGGAGACTTTGTACAATTACACAAGTTGAGGAGCTAAAGTTACTTCTGCGCATGCTTCCAGTGTGGTTTACCGGCATCATATACTCCATCGTATATGCACAAATGTATACAGTCTTTATAGAACAAGGTAGCACCATGGAGAGAAAAGTTGGAGTCTTTGTTGTTCCACCTGCAATGTTATATGCCTTTGAGATTCTCTGTGTCATATCCTGGGTCCCAATCAATGACATGGTCATCACTCCGATTGCACGGAAGTTCTCTGGCAATCCGCAGGGGTTCTCGGAGCTGCAAAGGATGGGGATCGGGCAGTTCTTGATCATTCTGTCGATGGCAGTAGCTGCGATAGTAGAAACGATGAGGTTGGGGAGCAGCAAGGAGGGAAAATTGATGAGCATAACGTGGCAACTTCCTCAATACTTTCTTGTGGGAGTCTCTGAGGTTTTCAGTTTTGTAGCACAGTTAGAGTTCTTCTATGATCAGTCGCCTGATTCCATGAGGAGTGTGTGCACAGCCATGTCTTTGCTAACTTTGTCACTTGGGAACTACTTCAGTTCGTTGACTGTGTCGCTCGTGAGCTGGGTTACGACGAGAGGAGGTGGACCAGGATGGCTACCTGATGACTTTAATCAAGGGCACTTAGATTACTTCTTCTGGACATTGGCTGGGATCAGCACATTGAACTTGATTGCCTTCATTGTCTGTGCAAAGAGGTACAATCTCAAGAAGATAGCCCACGAACCCAATTTAATGTAAATTCACATACAGTTGTGTTGATATTGATCACAGAAAGCTTGTATACATCCCCAAGACAATAAGTCTTTGAATCTGCATGTGCACAAAAAATAGAGAAATTGGGTTGAACACAGTAATCTGGATTGACAAAAATCCACCATTTAGTGACAACTTTTGATGCCTGTGAATGTGATGGCTATTCCCAGTTCAAATGTAAAACAAAAGAAGGAAACACTAACAGAGTGATTTATGTAAGTATTGTTTCTCGATGCAGTTTTAATTTCAGAATCGAACAAGCTCAGAACCTTTGATTCTAATGAAAGCATAGATTATAGCCTAATGACTCCATGCCTTTTACCAAGTCCATTATGGTGATCTTTCCATCATAGTGATGTTCATAATTAAACGAGGCTGGTTCTTAACCGGTCTGACAGTTCTAACTGGAACCAAATTGGACTAGGAACTGGCTGAAATTGGAACTGGTGAAACCAGAATTGAAGCCAGGCCCGAAACTGAGGAATATCTGGCTCGGTTTGAGTTTCACCTTTTATAAAATCGGAATGAGAACCAAAGCAGAATCAACGGTTCCTAATCACCATTTCTTTTAATTTTTATTTTTCTATAGGTTTTCCTTTTTAAAATAAAATTAGCAGTTCCAAGCGGTTTTGGTTTACCTGGAACTGGACATGTCTACTATCTTATAAGCTAACTAAAATGGTGTTCGCAATTTACTCTTAAGGAATGCCATCAGCCTATTAGCAAGTTCTTATTCCAAAACCCATCAGCCTATTAACAAGTTCGTATTCCAATACCCCATGCTAAATCTATTTGAAGGAACCAACCTGTAACCAGTTCCGGTTTTAGAATTATAGGTTTTGAGACGGTTTCGATTTAAATTAGAACCAATAATTTTATTTAAAAATAAAAAATTATAAAGAATTTTAGAAAATACTGAAACTGCCAGTTTCGATTTTATAAATGGTGAAATTGGAACCGAAGTGGGGGGTCCCTGGTTTCAGGCTCGGGTTCAACCGGTTCTTGACCCAATTTGGTTTCAGTTAGAACTGTCGAACTGGTTAGAAACCAACCATGTTTATCAGGTACGACTAAACACACACAATGCACATGCACTTACACACCCATGCACGCACACAAACATGCACACCCACACACTTATGCATGCACACACCCACACTTATCATAGGTCTCGCGCACCTACTCCTATTAAAATAGGCTATGTGCGTATGTTGGTGCATGTGTGTGGGCGCACGAGAGAGAGAGAGAGAGAGAGAGAGAGAGAGAGAGAGAGAGAGAGAGAGAGAGAGAGAGAGAGAGAGAGTTATTGCTTTATATGAAAAGGGGCCACATACAGGTAACACTTCCATTGAAGTCCCATTTCTTTCAAAAGAAGATAAAGGTATGACACAGGCTTTAGCTCTCTCTCTCTCACACACACATTCGGCATGTATATATGAGGCTTGAAAGAGAGGAGAAACAGAGGACACCATGCATGGCAAGAAGGCCTCCTCCAAACAGAGGAAACAAAAGAAGTCCCATCTCCCCAGCCCTCCGAACACCACCAGCTACTATGGAGGCTTCTGCTGCAGCTGCAGACTCAGCATCTCCTCGCCCGAAGATACCGACTTGGACTATTCCCCGCCGAACTATTTGTCGGCGATTCTCCATGTCATGGTGCAGGAAAGACTCGAAAGTTTGATACTCGAGACGGCAAAACAAAGAAAGACGAAGGAGGAGAAGAAGAAGAAGAAGATAATCAACTCCTCGATGGTGCATGAAGACAGCAAGGTGAAAAGGATTGCTTTGGCTGTGGAGAAGGTCTCCTCTGATCCAAGAGAGGAATTGAGGGAGTCCATGTTGGAGATGATAAAAGCTAATAAAATGGAGGATCCTGGTGAGCTAAGAGGGTTGTTAGAGTGTTACCTATCAATGAACTCAGAGGCTTGTGCAGGCCTCATCCTTGAAGTCTTTCATGAGGTTTGCACCCTCCTCTTCATGGATTGTATTATTCTCATATAAGAAGGAGAAAATTCAATAATATTTACCTTTTCCTATTAACAAGTTGAATATTATTGAATATTTTTCCTTGTTCTTTGTCAAGGAAAATAGGAACCAGTTGTTTGGCAAATGATTATCCATCAAAACATTCTTAGTAAAGTGAGTCATGTTGGCTTGATTGGTTGGTCTACCTTGTGTTACATCAATGAGGGTATCAAACTCATGACCTTCAACTTGTTAGTTCAACTCCTAGCCAGTTGAGTAATTGCTCGTTGTGCTAAATGATCTCTATTTTGTACAAGTAGATCAAGTGATCTGAGAGATCACGATCTTGCACAAAAGAATGGGTAAGTTCGTGTCATCATCGTCATCATCATCATCATGATCTCGATGACATGTTGGTGATGAGATGACTTAAATGGCATGCAATTTTTGTGCTATACCATGATCTCCTAGATCACCTGATCTGACCTTTGTATTTACTTCTCCTCCCTGATGCGAGTTTCGTGAAGTAGTGTCCTTTATCAATTGGGAGCTGGCTTGTGGAGCCAAGGTTAAAGCATGCAGCCGGTTTTCCGAGTCAGCTCATCCTCGCGGGTTTACGCCCTTTGTCCTAGCCATTGTAGCAGGTGTGCCACCCAGGGCACAAAGGGGCACTATGGCTCGTAAATGGCAGTCTGTTCAGGGCTCCAAACTCAATGGTGGAAACTAAATACGAGGGTTGTACTCGCTGCTGGACTTAACTCATGGTCTTACGGCACGAGCTTCCAACAGCCATGCACCATGCCAAAGACAACCCATATGATCAATTTTATCATGATATTGTTGAGTTGCTTTTTAATAAGTTAAAAGCACAGCATAGTATCTATTTTTATAAAAACATCACATTTTCACGTTTTTTTCGGAGTATTTCTGCATTTTTAGCATAACCCACAAACACTGTCTTGCACTTTCCAGTATTCTCCTGAGAGTGGTACTGAAAAATATTCATGGTCCGAAGCATGTCGCGATTTGAACGGCTATGATGAGGAGGTCCAAACCAGATGCATATGCCCCAACTCATGACCTTCAACTTGTGACTCGACCCCATAGCCAGGTGAGCTGTTGCTTGGTGTGCTCGATGGAACAACTCCAATGAAGAGAGAATGAGTAGGATAAGTTTCACTAATATGGTGGTGGTGGTGGTGGCGGCGGTGGCAGTGATGATTATTTCCCAGTCTGGCTCTCCAAAGGCTTTGGTTGTCTAATTGATCTTGATAAGCTGGCCAACTTGTCTTGGCTCAACTTGGGCAACTTCCAAATAAAGGACACTAAACAATAAGCATGTCAAACAATCATCTCTAAGACAAAGATATGAAATTGGGAGGAAAGAAATACTTTGCAGGAATTTAGGGGGCATGCTTTGGTTGGTGACCCTAAAATTCTACTCCTTTTGCAAGCATTCAACACTTTAATTGAGTGGGTGCTTCTCAAAAAACTCGTTTGTACATCAAAAAGGGTCCCCTATTCCAGCATTGTTTAGGGTTTTAGGGCTCATCATGTTTCCCATATTCCTCAAAGATATACATTGCCCTTTCTTTTTAGAGTTCATCATCATAACAAGCATGATTAAAGCTACACAATCTGTTTATAATCCTCCATTATTGAGAGTCATGATACTTGTGATTGTAGTCTAAGATTAGGGATGGCAATTGGGCTGGGCTGGCCCGGGTTTTCACTCAACCCGCCCAGCACTACAAACTTCGTTGTACACCCTGCCCCGCTCCGCAGGTCATGGGATCAAACCTCGCACCATCTTTGTTACAACTTCACCCCACCCCGCCGTGCCCCCACTTCAATCTATAAAAGTGTTTTTTAGAGAAAAATAACTTATATATACTTGAGAAATTACAATATCATCTTTGTGGTATTTTATATCATTACTTTCAAAGTTATTATGTGTAAGTGTATACTTTTATATCTATATAAAGAATAAGAATATATATATATATGCATAGAAAATACTTATAAATATATATAAATACATAATACATACGTACACACATACCTATATATATATATAGAAGTGGGGTGGGGCAGGTTTACCTTGAACCCTACCCTGCCCCACCCCATAGCGGGATGGGTTTTTCTCCTTGAGAACCCGCCTCATGTGGGAGTTGGGCTGGGTAGATGATCGACCACCTTTCATTTGGACAGTGAATTGGTTTTGACTGATTCCAGGATTTACAACACCTTATATGAATAATAACTGTTTTAAAATTTAATTTATTATTACTGGGAATATGGAAACTGAAACATAATGCGAGAAAAAGAAGTTTTAATTGTAAGCATGCACATGAATGTATGCGAGAGAGTGTGTGTTTCTCTGGCTCTCTCTATGTGTGTGTGAATATATGTATATGGGAAAGAACTAGAATGAAGTATTTTTGTACTCATGGAGGGCCCTTTTATGTTTGGAGAAGGTTTTAGACAAGTACTCATGTATTGGAAAACGAAGAAAAAAAGTTACTTTTGCAGTCAAATGCTATGTTTTGTGGTGATTTATTTACAAAGTGATCAATTTTCCTTGATATTTTATTTTAATTTATTATCGTATATTATAAGATTTTATATTCTTCACTCTTAAAGATTTTCTTTTATGTTTTTGTATTGTTCTTTGATTATATGTTATTGTACAGTCTCTTTTTGCCTTCTTCTTCCGAAGTTCTTATGTTTTAATAAAAAAAAAGTTACGGTTAACGCTCTTTGATATTCATTGAACTTACTCAATGCTGTGATCATCCTGATTTATTGACCTCTTAAACTCATCTTTTATAGTTGATTATAGTCACTAATGCATCTGAACGGCTAGGATTGATAGAGGATAGAAAACCATCATATCTCAGATGCTGGGATCGATCGTTCTATATTAGGGACCCACAACTACCACGTAGTTCTTTCACAACAGATGAGTTAAAACGTATCACTGGATCCAAAGAGTGATTCTAATGCCCAACCGAAAAACAAAAACAGTTTTAAAAGGAAGAAAAAATAGGGCACCTCAAAATAAAATACCTGCCCAGCAGCAAGACAGGGCAAGACTTGTTATGACCCGCAAGCAGGGTAGGTTAAGATTTAAGGTAAACCCACCACACACACACAATATGTATATATGTATATATATATATATATACATATATATATATATATACATATATATATATATATGTATATGTATATGTATATGTATATATATATATATAGAGAGAGAGCTGCTAGACAACCTTTTAAACATTATTTGATCGTCACCATCCGTACAATCAATCGAATGGTGATAATCAAAGCATAATCTCGAATAATATTTAATGTACTCATATACATTAAATGACCTCAAACCTCATATTGATGTTGATGCTTAACTTCTAGCATAATGTATTTAGCATCTCTTATTTTCTCAATATATACATAGACCAAAAGAGAGAGTGGGAGCTATTACGTAGTCTCCATGCTATTATTTGATCATCTTCACCGTCCTTGTGATTAATCATATAATGATAATCAAAACACCTATCTCGAGTAGCATTTAACATAGTTATGTGCATTAAATGACCTCGAACCTCGTATTGATATTGATGGACAACTTGATTTGTACCATTTGTTCGATCACACGAAAGGCGTAGATCGCTTAGTAGAATCTAGCACGAGGAGATAGTCTAGAATCTCTCGTTTTCTTTATATACATATACTATTTATATATATACACATCCATTTTAAATATAATGTATGATATATTAATGAATTTGTTTTAAAATTTAATTTTTTATAGGTTGAAGTAGGATGGGCAAGTGCAGGGTTTGATCCCCAAGAAATGCAGTAGGATGGGGTATAATTGGAGGTCTTTAGAATGGAGCCCGCTGGTAGAGTGAAAACCCACCTCCACTCGGTGTCATCGGGCGGTTTCTGGTGACCCTCCCCTCATTATCATTCCTAATTTTTTGCATGTAAATCAGCATAAGGCATGACACGGGGTCAAGTTGAAGTGTCCTGGTGACGGAGACCCCCAACTTAGCTATCTTCTTGCTCCTCCCTTTCCCAACTGCAACAACTTAACTCTACAAAACTAACTCTTTAAACAAATAACACAAACAGCTTCTCAAAAATAGCAAGCAATCCTCTTACACTTCTTTATTTAAGCAGAAGCTCTCTCTCTAGTTTCACCAAACATCTCTCTCACATACACACACACACAAACACACACACTCACGATGGGTTCGCCCAATACTTGGTCCAAGCTCCTTGCTTGCATGGGGTTCCTCTTGTGCACACAACTTCCTCATGTCCTGCATCAAGTTCAAGCGAGCAGCATGAATGTCATAGACAGCTGCTGGAGGAGGGACCCGAGATGGGTATGGAACCGGATGAACCTCGCCAAATGCTCGGTCGGGTTTGCGGGGAAAATGATCGGCAACACCGGATCGAGGATCAAGGAATACAGAGTGACAACTCCGGAAGACGATCCAGTTAACCCACGACCCGGGAGCTTGAGATATGGTGCATGTCTTGGGCATAGGTGGATCACTTTCCAAAGTGACATGGTCATCAAACTTAAGATGCCATTGCTTGTGAACAGCTTTACGGCCATCGACGGCCGCGGCGTCAATGTCCATATAGGATATGGCCCATGCATATTGCTTCGTGACGTGAGCAACGTCATATTGCATGGATTGCGGATCCACCATTGTTATGGATCTAATGCAGGTCAAGTTATGGCACCAGGTAAAAAAATACATATACATATACATATACATATACACACACATATGTTTTGTGTTTTGCATCACGAAGTACTTAGGTTCATCCGGGAATTTGCAGGTAGAAGAGTAATTGAGCTAGGAAATTCAGATGGTGATGCGATCGCGATGTTCGGTAGTTCGAAGATCTGGATCGACCACAACACCCTGTACAAGTGTCAAGACGGATTGATCGATGCAACTCGAGGATCCACGGCGATAACAATTTCCAACAATTGGTTCAGAAACCATGTCAAGGTGATGCTGTTGGGCCATGACGATAGTTTCACTCAGGATAGAAACATGCGGGTCACTGTTGCATTCAATCGATTTGGTCCAAAATGCTTCCAGAGGATGCCCAGGTGATTCCTAGAACTTGAATAAATAAATTTCAATTATAATTGTTAGTTATCCCATTCTAAATGTTATTGGGTATTTTAAAAGTCATCTAAATGATTTTTACTTGTATATATGATGTTCAAATCTTTCGAAAACCAAGCCTTATATGACACTTAGCGGGATCCGCTATATCGATTCTTAGTCGCCATTGTGCTCTATCTCGTGTCATGAAATGAATGTTTCAATTAAAATTACGCTTAGCCCATGTTAGAAGTTCGCAAGGGCTACTTGAAAAATGGAAAATTTTGCTGGTAATAATTACATTTTTTAGCTTGATGATGATGATGATGAAATGCAGGGTAAGGCATGGATATGCACATGTTGTGAACAATTATTACCAGAGTTGGGTGCAGTATGCAATTGGAGGAAGTGCAGGCCCAACAATTAGAAGTGAAGGCAATCTCTTTTTTGCACCAAGAACAGGAAGCAAACAGGTAGACACAGAGCTCAATTAATAATAATACTTCTGTCATCAAAACAACAACAATAGCAATAACTATAATCATAATTACAATTATAATTATAATCTGGAGCCGCTTGTCAACAACTTAAACAGAAAGGCAGAGTTCTACAGATCTGCAAAGCACTGTAAAAGATAAAATTCACTTAGTTCTTGACTGTAAAAAGTTCTGTTAGAAGGTTATGTATTTTAGCTTTAACAAACAGCTTATGCTCAGCTTGTGTTTAGCTCAGCTCGAACGAGCTAACATTCTGAAAATGTTCAAAGATTTGAGTTGGCAAATAGTGACTGCGACTGTTTGGTTCGTTCCGCTCGTTTACGAGCCATAAGTGTTGTTTAAGGGTACATCCATGAGTATTAAAACCAGAACTGTTCAGCAAACAGCCAGAGGCCCTTCACTATAGTCTCTTGAGACAATCAACATGTATGAGTTGGGTATCATTTGCCTTAAACATCATGTTTAACATAAATTAATGCAGGTTACATGGCGCGAGGGTGTAAGCCAGAACGATGGATCATGGAATTGGATATCAGTGAAGGATGTCTTGGCCAATGGAGCTTACTTCATACAAAGTGGCAAAGGAGCTGCACAGCCCAATTACAAGCCAGATGAGGCATTCCCCACGGTCCACGGGAAGTCGGCATTTCCGGTAACTCGAAATGCCGGGGTGCTTCGCTGCGTGCAGGGATCTCCATGTTGAGCAGCAGAGGTTCTACATCTTAGACTCTTTAAGTGGCCAAATTTGTGAACAATGTAAAGAGCTATTCCTATGGTATTGAGGAAGGAATATTGATTGTTGAGCAACAAGGAGACCAAGCTTGGTTGATGCCTTGCTGAATTCCATTAGAAATATGTAATGAATGCAATCAAATAAAGAATTGTATTATATTATTCTGAGACAATATTCATATATTATACAAGATAAAGTGCACCCTGTATTTTGTATTTTATATGTAGCCAGCCAAAACCGATGATAATTCTGGATCCGGGGTGTTCAAGGAAAATCCTGTCTGTATGTCAGGTCCAGTCCAGTTGGATTGAGAGAGGGGGGGAGGAGAAAGAGAGAGTAGAGAATATTGGTATATTATGCAAGACAAATTGCACACTGTATTTTGTATTTTATACGTAGCCAGCCAAAACCGAAGCCAAGTCTGGATCCAGGCCGTTCAAGGAAAATCCGTCTGTATGCCGGGAGAGAGAGAGAGAGAAAGAGATGCCCCTATTCTTGGGGAGTGAGAAATAAGAGCCCAGGAGAAGAGAGCATAAAGGGTTTCACCGGGAAAGAAAAAAAGAGAGCAAAAGGGATTGGTGGCAGGGATTAGAGAGAGAGAGAGAGAGAGAGAGAGAGAGAGAGAGAGAGAGAGAGAGAGAGGATTGGTAGCAAGGCTGCATGAGAGATATCGGTGTCTAGAGAAAGTGGGTGTTACCCCCTCTCTTGAATTCCTAAGTGTGATATGGAAAGCCAGCTAGATCGGATCTTTCCGGGGCTATAATTTGCATCCTCTGGAATGATATCTCATGTATGAGAGGAAAGCTAGCTAGATCGAATATATCAGAGGCTCTAATCCACATCATCTGCAATGATGTCTAGTCTATGATCTTGTGGGTGTCGATTTAACCAAGAAACCAGACATGGGTCAGGCGTTCAGGAAGCTGTTCGACGCCTTCTTCGGAAACAAAGAGATGAGGGTGCTCCTTTTTCTCCCTTCCCCTTTCCACACTTTGTTGCTATTTGTTTTGACGGGTTTTGTTTTTAATCTTGATTTAAATTAGAGGTTAGCTTTGGTTTTGGTGATTTGCTATGTGTGCATCAAAAAATTCAGCATACTTTTACATCTTCTGGTTCTAATACATGTGATGTGGTTGTTGTTGCCAGAACAATAGAAATCTTGAGTGAGAATCGTGACCTTTATAAAGAAGCAGTTTTGTTGTGCTTCATTTAATAGCTATTGAAAAAATTGGGACTTTGAATACATGGATTTCAATTTTATTCTGGGCTTCATTTAATATGTAAGGATAAAATTGGGACTTTGTATACATGGATTTCAATTTTGTTCTGGAAAAAAGCAGATTCATTGTGTATCATTGAATTGGTTCTTTCGGTTTCCCATAACATTCTTAGAAACACAATTGAACGGCTTTATGTCGTTCAATTAGCTCAGAGTACTTTCCTTTTCTCTATTTATAACTCGGGGGTAATTCTCTAAGGTTGCAATACTCCAAGGCAAGCTCCCTCAGGGCGTATTCATTGGCTCGTGCACGAAGCAGCATGGGTTTCAAACCCTTGGGTGCCCATATAGTAGCCTAAGGCGCAGTCCACCCTGCTGACCTCCATTGGAGCAGTTAGCATCCCTCAATTGTATACTTTTAAATCCAAAATACAATTTCTGGCTTCCCTGCTATTCCAAACAGTTAAAATTCTACCTTCAGGTTGAACTTTTTGTGATCTGTGCTGTGTCTGTTGTCGACCTAATTTTAGGATATCTTTATGCGATAATTCTTTGATTTATTTTGATTCTATTTACTTGGTTAGGTTGTCATGCTTGGACTGGATGCAGCTGGAAAAACAACCATTTTGTACAAACTACATATTGGAGAGGTTCTATCTACTGTTCCAACCATTGGTAAGTCAATCAATACGTTCTGCAATCAATACGTCCTGCCCCTTGATTTCCTTCCACTTATAGTTTCCATGTTACTTTGTGTTCTAGGACAGAGGTGCCTTTGATTTTAGTTAATAGAGCAAGCAACTGAATGCAGAAAACAGCATTAGTTAAACCTTTGTTGGAAACTTTACACAAGTACATAAATTATAGATAGGGAGCTGCAGATGAGTGGATAGAGCATTCCCGGAGATGCTTGCTTTTTCCTTGAAGATTTATTCTATGTACGCTTTGATGTTGTTAGGCAAGACATTTCCTTCTACGGCTCCCACATTTCCACTCATTTTCCGAAATAGAGGACAAGTGGTTTTGATGTGTTCACTTTCTTTGCAATAGTGGCAAATAGTGTCTTTGTTGGGTCATGGTCTCATGAGCTTCTTTGATATGCCTTTATTGTTCTTTGCATGCGGAGGCTTGTAGGTCTTTAAGTTTGTTCCCAGCTTTGATGCGGCAAGCACGCCTTCCTTGGCCACATTCATATTATTCAATCTTGTTTCTTCCATAACAAGGTCGGCCAAAAAGGAATCCCCTTTAGGTCTAGGTTTTCTATGTATATGGTTTGATCTAATATTTTCAAATTTGTCTCTCAACCCATGCATAAATAAGAAGAAGTATTGATTGTCTAGAAATTCTTGAAATTCATCTAATTTGTGAAGATTTCCAAATTTGTCAAAACTTCTTAATTGAGTCCATAACTCCGAAAATTCATTATGGTAGTCTCTAATGCTTAGGTTCCCTTGTTTAAGCATAACCATTCTTTCCATTAGATCAATTTGGAAAACAAAGTCATCTTGAGAATGAAGTTTTTTAAGTATTCCCAAGTTTCAAAAGCGTTTTCAAAAGCATTAATCCTATTTCTAAGCTTTTCATCTACATTTTGACAAATAATCCATGTAATTTTTGCATTCATCTTTTTCCATAATTTCAAATCTAACTTGTATTTTTCATGAGCTTTGACGATTTCATCATCATCCAAACCATCAATGTTTAAAGTTGGTTCTTTTATGGTCCCATCGATGTAATCCCAAAAATCTTTCGATAAAAAATATTTTTTCATGGTCCTAGCC
This sequence comes from Brasenia schreberi, assembly GCA_036023115.1. Taxonomy (NCBI): domain Eukaryota; kingdom Viridiplantae; phylum Streptophyta; class Magnoliopsida; order Nymphaeales; family Cabombaceae; genus Brasenia; species Brasenia schreberi. The sequence continues at coordinate 2,419,493 of JAYKKT010000088.1, read as the reverse complement.
CAACTTTGGTAACATTTTGGGTCTAGGATACATCTAAACGACTCGTTTTTACCTTCCATTTTGTGCAAAATAAAAAATTATGAACTAACTTCAAGTTTGGTTCAAATTTTGCACCGGTGGCATGCTTCCCAATACACTCAATTTCTTCAATCTGAGGCTCTGATATCATGTAAATATTTATCGATAATCGAAGATTGATACTTCACGAATCAAATCCACCAAATCGCCAAGAGTCAAATGACATTCAAGTGTGAATGCCGATCTTCAAATACAACAAACAAGAGAGCGAAAGCATACACAAACAAGTCAAAAGCAGTGCCATAATTTATTCATGTGTTGAAGAAGTGAAAATAAAGAAGAAGTTAAGAGAGCCAGCACTAGCCGTTGGAATCCAACTCCAACGGCCGTTGGGGACATCCCAACGGCTGGGGTCCCCAACATTACAATAACAGGGTGTGAGGGATCTCTCCTTCCCACCAAATTAAATTAGGTGGGTTCGCTACTTGGCAAAGGCTCTAAGTACCTCCCCTTCTATGTTTCTTCATATTGCCTTTAGCACATTTTTATCTTCTCTTACGACGTGGAAAGCTCTGCCAATGTGCAGGAAGTAAATATTCATTTTGAGATTTCAAAGTATTTACTTGCATCAACTCCATTTAACAGAAGATGTAATAAGCTGAAATAGAGAAATCTTAGGTTCTTCAATCCCAAATGTGAATTTGGTAGGATCAAATAGTACGGAAGAATTTTCATATATTCCATACGTATGTTCCTCATTTTGGTTCTTGTCTATAACGAGCTCAGTTCAGGATTAACATTTTGAAACTATTTCACTTTGATGTTGGTGGTTTCACGTGATATTTTCATGTCTCACTTGATTAAATACGTAACCACCATATATAGTCTAATTGAGGGTTGATCTGGTGCAGGTTTTAATGTAGAGAAGGTTCAATACAAAAATGTGCAGTTCACCGTATGGGATGTTGGTGGCCAGGAGAAGCTTCGGCCTCTCTGGAGGCATTACTTCAACAATACCGATGGGCTGGTAAGCGTGGATGTTATTTTCCTTTTGGATGGTAATGTACTAATTGTGTTTAGTTTATTTTCCAGTAGATTTGAGAGAGATGCATGAGTTGTCCCAAAATTGTTCACACCTGATAACCTTTTGTATGCCTGATTGTAGTTCTCTCATTGTTAAAAATTAAATTGTGCCTTCTTTTTATTTTTCCTGAACATTAAGGACTTGGTTGTTGGTAAAATCGCATAATTTCTTTCTTACCTTTACATCATACGTTTCTCTTGATCTATTCAATAGCTTGTAGTATTAAATAGTTACTTGGCTTTTCCTTCTTTGAGAGTATATATTCATGAATTGTAAAACCAACTTAAGTAAAATGGAGGTGGAGTAATAAGTATGCGTTGAATAGAAATTGCTATGTAGCCAGAGGGAAACGGTATGTATCCCAGGGGCAAGTCGCAAAATGATGCCATTTTTTTTCGATACAATGTGTATTTTCATGGGGTTTAGTTAAAAGTGTTATAAGTGATATGCATTGTTATGCATGTCTAAATTTATCAGTTAATGAGCCAAATAGGGCTGTGGAAACAAAGAATCCATGTAGTCGACCCCGTCTAGCCTATTGTGAGTCAACTGTTAACGTGGCACATGATAGGGCTCTGTGGAAACAAAGAATCCATGTAGACGACCCCGTCTAGCCTATTGTGAGTTAACTGTTAACATGGCACATGATAGGGCTCTGTGGAAACAAAGAATCCATGTAACCGACCCTGTCTAGTATGGAAAAAGGCTTAGTTGTTGTTTTGTAATGAGCCAAATAGGGCCAACTATCATTAGATATAAAAGCAAGATAAGGCAACAAATGAAGGTTGTACTCCCATGCTTGTCTCTGTGTATTACCTTGTCCTCTTAAACTCGTTTCTTAGTTACATGGTAGGAAAAGCATGGAGGTATAACACTTTGCATTGAAATTGTATGCACTCTGCAGATTTATGTTGTTGATTCATTGGATAGAGAGCGGATTAAAAAAGCGAAAGCAGAGTTCCAGGTTTGCTAGCTTCTTGTTTCATAATCTCATGAGTGGTCTACTTGACTTTAGGAAGCTGAAAGTAAATATTTTATCTATATGTGGTGTCTAACTTGTTTAATCCTTTTTGCAGGCTATAATTAGAGACCCTTTCATGCTCAACACTGTTATCTTGGTATTTGCAAACAAGCAAGACATGGTGAGCCAATTCTCAGTTTCCAATCAGCCGCTCAATTATCCTCCTTCCTAATATTGATCAATAAATTATGTAGCATGCACCTACGCATGTGTCAATTCAGTTCATTTATACAAACCAATGCTGGAGCTCCAAAGCCGTCCTGCATAAAATGCTATAGTTCTAAGTTGATTGTTGAATAACTTCACTGTAATTCGCTGTCTTATTGTACGTCCAAGATGCTTCAGCATATGATCGAGCATGTTTCGACTCGATGCAGAGATTTCCATTTGCACAAAGGCCCTTTTTCAATGTTAATATTATCTAGGGGAACGGTGGAATCTCACCCAAGAGTTGAGACTGCCTATGTTTGGGACCACGAATTTGCGATACAGGCATGGCTTACCAAAATGGTATACAGCGTGCTTGGGGCGTCATTATGGTTTTGGGACAATCTTTTCAGTTTGTGCTTAAGTGCATCATTTATGCTCCAATCGATGGTTTTGGCAGAAAGTACCTTTATTTTCTTGTGCCAGAACACACCATTAGTGATCATTTGCAGAGTTGAAACCATCCCTTTCAACTACTGTGAAAATCCAACTACCGTGAACATCTTTTTACTTCAAGAACAGAAGCTTCTCCTAGTAAACAGCCTTTTATAGCTGAAAACGTTGTTTCCCTTTCCAGTGTTCACAAACACAGCACTAGCCTGACCCCTGGTAGTGTATATCCCCAACTTTAGGACCCTTGTTGCCAGGGCCTATGATGGGTTCAGCTTGCACAAGGAGTTACAACCCCTAAGACATAGAAGTCTTCCGTTCCATTCCTAGTTCCACCCACATTCTTTATCATTTAATGCACAAGAACTTATGCTTGCTTACACTTAATGTTGAAGAATCACTCGTTTTTAGCTTTCTGACTGTGCAATATCTGTGAAACCTCTAGAGAGGGGCCATGACACCGATGGAGGTTTGTGAAGGGCTTGGTCTGTATGATCTGAAGAACAGAAAATGGCATATTCAGGGAACATGTGCTATCAGAGGAGATGGTCTTTACGAGGGTCTAGATTGGTTGGCAAGCACACTTAAGGAATTACAAGCTGCCGGTTTTTCCACTTCTGCCGGTAGCTCCACATTCTAAACAGGTTATCCACTACTCTTTTCTGGTGATTTTTCTAGTTTTTGTCTTACCAATAAGTTTAATAACTCTAAAGCGTGATAGAGAACCCAGTTTGGATAACTCTGTTCAACCTGTTACTCCTGATGGAGAGTCCCATTTTAAATTCAACTACCGACAAATTGTTTGATTGTGCATAAAGAGCGATAGCTCACCTGGTTAGGAGGGTTGACTCACAAAATGAAGTTCATGAGTTTGATACCAGGGCGTGCATCTGGCTAGGGCCTCCCCGTTATACAAAAAAAAAAGAGTTTGTTGTTCTATCTGATCTCAACTCATGCTGTTCCTTGTGACTATCATGCAGGTTTCATGTTTCTCAGAGTACGTTTGCATCTGGATTACTCCTGTGCCTGGTGAAAGAGTTTCATGCTAACCTAATGGCCATCTGAATTCCCTTTTACCGTGAATCAAATGACAAAAGCACAAGAAGTTGGTATTGGGAGCAAAGATGCAAGAGGGCTCAATTTGCCATCTACCTTGATGATGTTTGGGTTAAAAAAGACTATTGCATGTGTGACGTTTTACTGGAAATTGGCAACAATAATTGGTACATTTGCTTGCAAACATATGTAGCATGTGTATTCCTATGTGTATCCAGCTAATATGCTCAATAGAAACTATCAACTTGGCATTCCTCTGAATTATTTTGCCGTTTTCCTACATCAGTTAATCAGTACATCCAAGTCTGACACTGTGCAACAATTTTTTGAAGGGCTAAATGGTGAACAGTAAGACTTTGTTCAAAGAACGTACCTTCTTAATGCCCTTAGCTTTTATAGGGGTGAATAACTCCAACTATCAAGATAGAGAAATGCTCAGGGGACATGCTTTTAGCACAAACTGTATCGAGCATACAAAGCCTGACAACTCATAGAGTAAATAAGGATCTACTGTAATTCACCTGACATCTATATGGTATTTTAGTTGTTGAATCTCCCGTTCCAATTCATGTTACTCGGTAAATAAAGACAGCGAAGATTGCAGTGCCGATCAAAGTGAAAACCCTCACAAGACTTAACAATGCTGTCACTAACACGAGCATAAGAGCGACAACGAGTAGGAGCTGCAAAGAAGCCTGATGTACATATGCCAGAACCATACATACCTTAGATCAGGTTCCCCATTAGCACTCAAAAGTGTGAAATCATCCTGCTGGTCGCATTATATCACATATATTTGCACTGAGAAGTCACAACATTACAATACAAAAAGAAGGAACATATTGGATACTGAGGAAAATGTTTGCTAATCATCACCATATGCTCGGAAACGGTAATGCTCCTCATATGGTCCATCAAATTGAAGGTCAGCTTCAAACCATTTAGGATACCTCACCAAATCACCAGCATTAAAGACCATACACTCCTTGCATCCCTCGGGAAATACTTTTACGCTCCCTTTAGTAATGTAAACCTGCTGATCCACATGCCAGTCCCATGGCAGCTTACATTTGCCAGTTTTCCAAACTGACCATCTTGAGACCTCCAACTTCTCGAGCCTTTCAGTTGATGTCTTCCTTTCAACTCGAACATTATAGAGCTCTTCTAGTGGTTTTCTGTACCTTGCTGAAACAACCCCAGCTGAATTTCGTTTAAATTTGGCATCTTTATGCATAAAAGATATGGTAGAAACAGGACAGGAGGATGCCATGAAACCAAGAGTGCTTGACATTTTGCCGCCTCTTGCTCCTACAAGCAGACGTATGGGATTCAGTACACATTATAATGCAATGGCAAGAAAACGATCCTTTTTAAAGAAGAGATCAAGCGATTTCCAACTTAAACTGCACAGCCGACCTTGTCAACGGAACAGTGGCAGTCCTACTCAATAGCACAAGATTACTACACATTAGCAGAAGTAATATGGATAAAGGAAGACGTAGGAAAACAACTGGATGAGAAGAAACTGATTCCATAAGTAGTTGTAAAAATTATTTAATGAACCAGCTTTTGAAACTATGAAAGAGCACCAATGCTTCTGGTTTACATAAACTTCCCATGAAGAGGGCGGGGTAAACATTCATTTGTTAAGTAATATCATCTAAGATTATTTTCTACTCGTGTTAAGGATCTCTTGGGGAACTACTGAATCTTTACTTGATTTAAGTACTGACTTTCGATATGTAGTTCTTCACAAAGAAGTTTCACCATAGAAGATGTCAGAGATTACCATGAAGAACCACATCATCGAGAAAATTGTTTGGCATAAGATCCTACAGCACGAGCACCGATTTTTATCATATCATCCTTTTCCAGAACCGGCCAATGGGTTCCATTCAAACATTTCATCAAACAGCTGACGAGCAGCTCCTATATCCAAATGAAATCTACGCAGGCCCGTCCTAATGTGGTACAGCAAAAATCAAGGCATAAATCAAAAAAGAAATAGTTAAAGAAAAAATCATCCAAATAATCCCTACCCAAAACAACCACTATCTTTTCCATTTGGAACTCTATAGTACCGCCAGCTCCAACAAGCACAAAGTTTGAACAGGCAAAAACTTGAAACAACCTCCACAACCCATCTAGATGTCCCAAAACCCAGACTAGTGAAGAGAGAGAAAGAGAGATGGGCGAGGAACAAGAAGAAGAAGAAGAAGAAGAAGAACCTGTGGATGTCCTCTTCTGTAGTACACCGTCCGGAAACGACGTTGCTGGCGGGAAAGTGATGCGCGAGACGGAGGGAAAGAATGAATGCCAGCTCTTAAGATAAACGACAGATCGAAACCGCAGTTCTTATTTTCCGGACCCATAGGTTTCCCGTATACTGGGTTTCCCCGATTATCCGAAATCCACTTTTTCTAGAAGACGTAGTCGGTAGTTCTTATTTGGGTCTCATATCCAGATTTTCGTTTTCCGGATATTGTGGGCCATCCGGACGAGGTAGGGTGAGCTAATAATTTTGAAGTTTTCAAAGGGATGGCAATGGAACGGGTCAGGGAGGTTTACCCATATCTGTCTCCCACTCAAACCTGAACGGGGCGGATATTATCTTTTCTTTAACAGGTAATGAGGTGGATACAGGACAAAAAGCGGTAAATAGAGACAGAGAAGAATAGTTCAAAATGCATGATATTTTTTATATATAATCATAATCATGCACAAACATTTCCAAATAAGTACAAAAACACAATGATACAATGTATATTTTATTTTTTTATTCAAATTTCCATCATAATTTGTTGATCATGTCGAACAGTGAAGCTATTTATGTATTTATTTTTATTTTTTAAAATGATTTTAGTGGTAGGAGAAACGGTTTTCATCAGTGAATGGTAAGGTGAGGGAGTAGTAGAAGACAGTGAACAGTAGCAATAGATGGTTAATGAAGTGAAACCATGTTAAATTGGAGTTCATGCATGATTATGCATAGAAAGACATGCATTTAAAACTATCTCATTTACGATGCCTCAAGAGAAACATGTGTGTGTACGTGTTGAACACTCAAATGAACTCACCTCTTCTGTTCATTTTGGCCAATACGTATGTATGTATGAGTCCAATATCACCTCATGTTTATTATGGTTGTTGCCTCAAGTTTTACTGCCCTAAAACTGCAGCCATCATCAACTTTTCCAGCCACTACCAAACTAAAGATGGCATCACAAATTGGATCAATCTTTGCATAATATGCTGACAGTCTAGAACTCAACCCGAATTGGAAACGGGTTGCACTCCCAGTTAGAATTTAACGATCCAATTCACATGCTAGTGCAAGTCGTAACCCGGTAAAAGGTACAGAAGATGTTCCAAATAGAACTGATATCCCCCATTCAAACTAGCGTCGCTTTCATTCATATGATCCACATATATATTTACATAGAAATGAAAGCCAAGGCATAGATGCATAAAATGGATTCCTCCATGCATCCAGAGTGTTAGCTCAACAGCAAGGCCCTTCAGCGCTGATGCTGCTCGTTGGGAGTTCGACTCCCGGGGAGGGGGGGTCTCGCGCATGTCAATATCTCTTCACTGCAACAGGAAATCATCTGAACAGAACTAGAACACCACTAATTAAAGTGGGAAGCCACAGGCACACATCAAACCACTGACCTTGAGGTAATCACACATCAACAGAAGCTCTTTCATTGCAAACCCATTCTTGAAGTGATCTTTGATCCAAGAACATGCAACAGACCAGGCAACGTTCTTTACTTGACTGTGGGACTTTGCTGCACCCTGAGCTAGGACCATGTCCCACCAAGTGCTTTGATCGTAAAATGACTCATCGTGAGGATTCTTGTCGCTGCTGCACAATACAGGCACCAAGGAAAAGCATTGCGCCTACAACAAAAACCATTGTAGGGCATAGGGGTGGCAATCTTAGATACGACAAAAACGGGTTCCGAAAAACCTTAGGTCTGGGTCAACTTTTAACCACTCCGGGTTCTGTCCGAGCTAGCAAGCAACCCAACTCGGCATCGTCAGAGGCACAAGAAGTCCAGTTCACTTGAAAAACACTACCATGAATAGGTAACATAACATATGGTTGGAGCAAAGCAAGCTCATAGGGGTGTCAAGAACTAACTGAAGTGATAATCAAGAAATAATGTTTCATTTATGTAAATGACATATTGTTGACTGAAAATGATAATGAGATAATTATAAAAATCAAGTCATAGTTAAACTAAAGGTTTAAAATGAAGATATAAGGGAAGCATCCTATATTCTAAGTATAAAGATTTCTCGAGATAGAAAATCTAAACTTTTATGTTTATGTTAGGAGAGAGATATTGATTATATCATCAAAAAGTTTTAAATGGGTGAATTCAAGTATGCATCTATAATCATTACAAAAGGAGTAAAACTTAGCAAGACTGATTGTCCTAGTGAAGGAGAGGTATGCAATATTATGTACAAGACCTCATATCAATTTTGTTGTCGGTCTTGTGAGTAAATATCAAAGTAATCCTCGATGACAGTATTTGATAGCTATGAAAAAGATTGTAAAATATCTTAAAGAAACAAAAGACTTGAAACTTTATTTTCAAGCATATGAACTTAATGTGATAGGATACTCAAATACTGACTTTGTTGGGAGCAAATTTGACAACAAATCAACCTCAAGACATACTTTTATTTGAAGGTGGATTTATTTCTTGAACATGTAAGAAACAAGGTTGTGTAGTATTCCATACACAAGAAGTTGAGTATGTGGTTTACTGCTGTCTAAATAAACCGCTTCGTACATGATTTGAAGCTGTGAACACAAACCCAACACGAACTGCATCAGGTTCTGACATGAACTTTTCTGCCTAATTAATGTCAGGTTTTAGTGTCATGTACAAAATTGTCCGCCCTAAACTTCACCTAACCAAAACCAAGCTGGTTTATATCTCAGGCAAAGTAGTCATAAAGATTCCTAGTCACCTGTGTGTTCTACCTTGCAAAAATAATTACGCTAGTAAACCCAAATAAATTCGCTTTTGAACATAACCAAGAATTCTCGGTTATGAAAGTACAACCAAACCATACAGCCACCTCCATCAACCTCGAGCATTTCGTCAAATGCAAACAAACACAGAGTATATATATATATATATATATATATATATATATGATCATTTAATGCAAAATAACATAGTACCAAGTACCCCAAAATCTATCTCAAAATAAAAGTTCTCCAAAATAGATAAAAACAAAGATGGCTAACAAAAGGCAAAGATATAGCAGGCTACCCAGTCGAGATAAACACCCTTAAAGCACATGCAAGGGGATCAGGTTCAAAGATGTAATCAACCAAAGAACAAATTTACATCTGATCGAATGCCAGAGTCAGCAATTCACAACAGGATGGTCTATTTCTTAAAGGAAAGCAGAAGGTATTTCAAATGGCATGACATACGATTAACATGAAACTACAGAGGCACTGCATGAAGCCCCACAAGAAGAAAAGAGGACACCAGAATACGTGAATTTGAAATAAGAGCAAATGAAACATGCAGCCTTTGTTCTTGTAAAACATTTTCACTCAAAGCATTCATTATGGACACAGACCAATATCCCTTAGGCATCATTCTCACACGTCAGAACCATCATCATTAACATCACCACGATCAGCTATGCATTTCAATGGTAACGTAGATGCCATTTTGACACAGACCAATACAACTCGTGCTTAAAAGACAATTAGTTACCAAAAGCTTCCGAGTATCCCTCATGTATCCCCTTAGATGTCTATAACATGACGCAAAATCGACAGTCATAATATAAAAGCCTGAAAGTGGGAAAGGAAATAAAGGAATTTAGGAATCATGATGATATTGAGATCATATACTGAATTCCTGTGCTTCCATCAAGGAGCCTAGGCAAGCCCACCTACAAATAATCTTCGTCTGCAAAACTTTATAAGGCCATACCACTGGTGACTTTGTCTTCATAACCAATATTTGATGCCAAGACGAAAAAACTCCCTTTCCCACAACCAAGAAATTTTGAATGCAGAGAACAAATAGGTGCCAAGGCAGTAACGTTGATTTCTACTTACCGTTGCAGCAGATAGTGACATTTTCAAGATTTGTGAAAACGATCCAAAATTGACAACCAAAGATGACCCTTACATTCCAGTCTTCCCGTTCTTTAGCAGCATGCTAAACCAACGCCAAATGTAACTAATGGAATTTATGCAAAATCACACACACGAGGAATATCTCTGAAAGACAAAGTGGAGCAAGAAGAAAAGTAAATTACTTTTGATAAAAGGTGCAGCAATTACTCGGTACCATGACTGCTAACATCAGCAGTCCAGCATAAAAATGTGACAATGAGTCAATGACAATATTGTTGATATATTTCTGGGAAAAAGATCATAACCGCAAATAGAAACAATAAACAACTATCAATCCCACATTTCACTAAGAATCCACATAAAGGATTGAGGAAAATAATGATAAACTGAAAGAAGACAGAACAGCATAAAGCAGCATCATGTAACGTCGCACCAACAAGCCAGCATCCAGTATCAACTAGGACCAGCATCTGGTACAAAATCTACATATCTTGGTGCACGATGTCACCAGATCCAGCAATGAATTAACACTTCATCATCCATTTTTTTCAGCATCTTGACTTAATACTTCATCAACCAATTTTTCAGCATCTGCTGCTAGCCACAGATATTGATTAACGCCGTCAGAGAAAAGAGATGAAGTTAATTTTTATAGGATATAACTAAAAAGGCATCCTAAAAAGAGTTATTACAGATACCAAACACACAATTTTTATCAACTCAGGATCTTGGGCAATGCACCTCACAAATCTCAAGTATTATCTCACCATCATCAGCATCATATAGTCCTTGTTCATTTGCACCACAGGAAGACTGACATTCTACCCGTTGTGCCATTTGGAAATCAACACTTGTTAGAGTGATCAAAGGCCTAACAAGAGCATCCGACAACAGGTACAAGGTTGACTGCTATAGAGAAGCAGAGTCAAAAGAAAACAGAATCCTAACAAAAGGTGAGAGTACCTCTGTGTTCAATTCAAAGTGTCAACATTATTTCACACATCTACACGTTGAATTCAGCTTACACTTACGAGCAGCATGGTCACAAAGACATCAGATGCTCATCCAACTTCGGCAGCAAGTAGAAGAGGCATCAGCTAGGTTTTCATCAACAGTTCAATCATCAGTGAGCACATACTACTGCTCCCTACAATCTTGATCATCACAGCTACTATGGTTCTTTTCACGACCATATCACTACCAAAGTGAAGGATATGAAACATCATGAACATAGCCTTGCAACTAAGTAGAACAGGACAAATCACTGAATGAATGAGAACATGCAACAACATTTGTTAAGACACATCCACCTAAAGATGTAATGGTGAGAAAAGCAAAACTAAGAACCAAAACTATGTTCGGTTTAATTATCTGGAAATTTCAAATTGCAAAGTTTCTAATAGTTTGATAGCACCAACTAGTAGTACCAAGACGAGACTTTGACAGTGTTACATGTGACTCCACAATAAGTACCGCAAAGAAAAGAAACCATGCTACTTGTTCCAGACCTTAATCCCCAACAAAATGATAAACATAAACCCAGCAGCAGAGAGCAGCACTTGGACTCATCAACAGATTTTGCAGAACTTTCATGAAAGCCGCTCAATAATCCTGCAATCGTATATCAACGCATAAGAGATGAATTCATCACTAACCACCATGTTTCATATATCACATATAAAAGGCATACTCACAGATGCAGGGGACCTTCCATTAGGACTTCTTTCAGCAGGACTTTGAGATGGGGACCTCTTGTGCGGGCTTTGTTTAGAAGGGCTTTCATTTCGGATGGGAGGACTCTTGCTGCGAGATGGGGTCCTTCTAGGGCTAGCACTTCGACGAGGAGAGACACTATAACAAGGTAAAATAGACAACTCGCAACATTAAATGACACTGTAAGAAACTAAACACACATTTCCATCATAGAGGAAAAAGGAAAAGATGATCCAGTATAGTGTAGGCACCTAGCATACGAGCCACTTCTGCTCCTTGGCTCATCATATACTTTTGCTTTATCACGCCCCTTATTGTAGCCTGGGCTCGCACTCCTGCTCCTGCTTCGATGTCGAGAGCTCCTCTCGTGCCCACGGTCCCGATGACTATCATATCTTTCAGCACTGCGGCTGCGGCTTCTCCGCCTATAATCCCTGTCACGGTCATCACGATATCGACTGGCATGCCTATGCACACATAAAAGATAAAACATGAGCCATGCTGAAACTTGAGGAACAACATCTTCCTAGGCGATAGACACAAGGTAAATATAAAGACATGACTGCAGAGGCTTCTTTATATGATAATTAATTCTCCTTCCCCGTGCAAGATGAAAAAGGAAAACGGCAGTTACTTCACATATAATACATTTAAGTCGAAATTGCAATTTTTCACCAAGTATGATTGCAATGGCAGACTACACTTAAAAGAGTACCTGGGCCTGGGGCTATAGCTCCTTGATCTGCCCCGTTTCTTTGGAACAAATTCCACTATCCTGCCCTTCTGTCTGAGAAGGAGCAAGAGTAATAGATTAGTCAGAACCAATGAACATGGAAAGTCAAAGCAAAATATTATCAAATTCCAGAACTGAACATTTAATCACAATCAAGCACAATTCAAAGATGACCAGAATAATATTCACAGTCTAGGAAGTGCATGTACTTTCCTTTTCAGTTTCTAAGAATTAGAATAAGGTAAGCAGTATTCGTGCATATTGATCATAACTGTACTATGGGGCTAAATGGGATAGGATTGCTGAAGCTTGGTACATGTTAACATTTATTATTTCTATATTCATGCCAATTATATCTGAAGTAATTACTCTTGATATAAAATGGGAACAGGATGCGCATGCTTCCAAGTGACAGTAAGAAGATACAGGAAGCGACATAACAGTGAAGCTCACTAACAACAATACAGTGGGTAAGGGCATGGCTTGTATTTCGACCCACCAACTACTCGTAGCTTAAGGCACAGTGTTTTTCTAAAACACTGTCTTAAGGCATAGTTGAGGCAATTTACATAATGCAAGTATAAAGGTAAACCCCCACCATGAGAACACACCCATGTCACACCATGTCATAACTGTGGTGTCCTCTGGTGTAAGATCTGAGAGTTTTACTGTCTGTGATCATGTTTAAGCAAATCTAACCGCCAGGTGTTAAACTTCAAGATCTTGTGAAGCAAGGAGACCCATTTGTTTCCGGTTATTCATAGTTGTTACTAGCACAAAGTAAAGGTCCTTTGCCAAACGTTTTGCAGCCTCAATGAAAAGGAAAATTTCCGACTGTTGTCAAGCAAGAAAACTCCAGCAGAACAAGAAAAAAGAATTAAAGCATAAGAAAAACGACCTAGACACTACTAAGACTCTTTCTTACAACTGATAGTCTGATTGTATACTTTGCTTTCATAAACCCTTAATTTTGTATATGTTAGCTGTTATTTGATGCTAGCCACCTAACCACTTGAAACAGTCAAATTAACAACAAACCATGAATGAAACCACTATGGACCCGAATCTGTGGAAATAGATTCATTTAATATCATTCTCTTCTAAAAGGAAATGAACTGCATTTGAAGGAAAACGACCTAGACTTTAGTAAGACTCTTTCCTATAACTGATTGTGTACTTTGCTTATGTGCGCCCTTCATTTTGTATATTTTAGCTGTTATTTGTTGCTAGTCACCTAACCCGTAGAAACAGTTAAATCATCAACTACCATTATGTACCCAAAACTGTGGAGACAGATTTGTTTGCGAATTTTCTTCTTGAAGGAAATTAACTGCATTTGAAACACTTACTCCAGAAACCCTAAAGTCCTGCCCCAACAGAAGAACCATGACCAAGAACAAAGAGTTCTCCCTTTTACGCAGATGCATGTACAGGATAGGCCTCACACATACGCTTGCAGTTGGACTCCGTTGCTGCTCAAAAATAAAAAGCAAGGGGGTTCCTGGCCAAATAGTTGCACAAGCTATAATGGCAACAGACTATCATAGAAAACGGATAACACCACAAAAGCAATTTTGTTCCACATGACCCCACCCTCTGTAATGTGAAACAGGGTCTTTTGAGCAACCACTGCTCACCTAAACATGCCCAAATTGGTCCATCATACACCTATCTTTAATGTCAGATACACTTTTAGAATAACAAAATAAGAAAAGCAGCATGTGAAACAGAATATGTCAAAGAGACCATCAATCAACAACAACAACAATAACTAAGCCTTTTCCCATACTAGAGGGGTCGGCTACATGGATTCTTTGTTTCCACAGAGCCCTATCATGTGCCATGTTAGCAGTTAACTCACAATAAGCTAGATCATTTTTTATTGTTTCTTTCCAACACTTTTGTGGTCGTCCTCTACCACTTTAATACTTTCAAAATCTAGTTTTCCATACCTTCTTACAGATTCTTCTTTTGATCTTCTTTCTATATTTATGTAAGTTTGATCATTTGGTTACTTCAGAGTATATAAAAATTAAAATTGGCACACAATGCATCCCCTAAAAGGAAAGTTTTAAATACCTAGGGTCAATTTTTCAGAGTGATGGAAGAATTGATGGAGATGTTATGCATAGAATTAATGTTGGTTGGTTAAAATGGAGAGGAGCATAAGGTAATCTTTGTAATAAGAAGATGCCATTAAAATTAAAAAGTAAATATTATAGAGCAACAATTAGACCTACCATGTTTTATGGTTTTGAGTGTTGGGCAGTTAATCATCAACATGTACAAAAGATATCTGTGACAGAAATGAAGATTTTGAGATGGATGAGTGGTCATACAAGAAAAGACCGTATACATAATGAGATTATTAAAAACAAATTATGAGTGACATCTATAGAGGATAAAATGAAAGAATATCATTTAAGATGGTTTGGGATATATTATGTTTTTGTTCTACTAAGTCGAAAGCCTTTACTTTCTAATGTTTCTCTCCATAGTTCCAATTTTCTATTAACTTTTTTTTTAAACTCCTCCACTAACACAATGTCATCTACAAATAGCATACACCAAGGTACTTCATCTTGAATGTGTTTTGTTAACTCATCAATCACCCTTATAAATAAGTATGGACTTAAAGTTGATCCTTAATGTAACCCAATATTAACTTCAAAGAAGTCTGTCATTTCTTCATGAGTCCTCATACATGTTTCTGCACTATCGTACATGTCTCTTATATAGTTTATGTATGTCTATAATGGGATATCTCTTTTTTCCAAGGTTCTTCAAAGAACCTCCATCGGTATCCTATCATAAGATTTTTCTAGATCAATAAATATCATTTGAAGGTCTTTCTTTTTTGCTCTACGTCTCAAAAGGTGAATCGCTTCAAGAGTAGATCTGCCTGACATGAATCCAAATTGGTTCCCTATTGTACTTGATACTTGTCTTAACGTTTGATAATTCTTTCCCACAATTTCATAGTGTCTCATTAACTTGATACCCCAATAATTCACACAATTCTGAATGTCTCCCTTGTTCTTATATATGGGTATAAGTGTACTCGCTCTCCATTCCTTGGGCATCTTGTGAGCCAAGTGACTCCTGTTTTTCCTAGGATTTTCCAAACTTCTATAGGAATATTATCTAGTCCTACCGATTTACCACCCTTCATATGTTTAAAAGCCTATTTGACTTCATTCTTTTGAATACGTCGGTAGAAATTATGGTTTATATACTTTTCTGATTTGGCTCACTCTCCTAAGCTAATATTAACATCTTTTTTTTATTAAAAAGCTTATAAAAATAGTTTTTCCATCTATTTTTTATATCATCATTTGCTACTAGAATTGTTCATCCTCGTCTTTGATACATCTAACTGAACTAAGATCTTTAGTTATCTCTAGCCCTAGCTATCCTAAAAATATCTCTTTCACCCTCTTTTGAGTTGAATTATTTATATAAATCCTCTCAAATTTTAGCCTTTGCTTCAGTGACGGCCTTTTTCGCTTCCTTCTTTGCTTCCTTATAAGCCTCTAAAGTTTTACTAGTTTTCTTAGCATAATGTAATTTATAACATGCCCTCTTTGCCTTTATTTTATTTTGCACTACTTCACTCCACCACCAAGCTTCTTTTTGTGTCGGTGCACCTCCCTTAGATACACCTAACACATCTTTCACCACTTTCCTAATACGATACACTGAAGTGTATCTTATTTAATCTATTATAGCACCATATCGTGCGATTCAGGCGATACACCCAGGGACCCTTATAAAGGATTCCCGACCGAACGGAAACCCGCGTTGAGTAAAGATGGCATATATATATATATATATATATATATATATATATACATATACATATATATATACATATACATATATATATATACATATACATATATATATATATAGATATATATATATATATATATATATATACTATACATATATATATATATATACATATACATATATATATACATATACATATATATATACATATACATATACATATATATATACATATACATATATATATATATATACATATACATATATATATATATATACATATACATATATATATATATACATATACATATATATATATATATATACACATATACATATATAAGGTGCAACACGAGGAATTTTTTAGGAGATCCACCCCAACCTGTTATTATTCTCGTCAAAGCATGCTTAACTTCAAAGTTCGAGTGGATGGGATAAGTTGTATTCATGCTGAAAACGTCACACCCATCCCTCAAAGTGCTTGTGATTCCTTAGATAGGCTGTGCGTGTGTGTGTGTGAGAGAGAGAACGATGTGAACTTATCATGGCCTTATACCAGACAGAAAGGGACAACTCCTAGTGTCCCACAGTTCCTTCTGGAATGGAGCATTCTTTATGAGGCCATCAACAATACGTGGAGAAAGATATAAAACTATCAGAATTGACTTTACCAAATTAAACTAAACTAATCTCTGCTAATCGGATTCCAAGTCTGATATGGAAGACCAAAACCAAATCAAACAAAAGCACTTACCTTATTTGGACATGGATACTCGAAAAAGCAAATTGTGAATCTGGATCCACTTATTTAATATGGATTCAGATTCCAAATCTCACAAATCGGACCGTGAATTGTATGGCGAAGAAAAACAGATTAATTCGATTCATGGAGATCCCTATGTAATGACTATCTTTGTTAATTATTGAGACATTGATATAAATGGAAGTCAATAACTATAAATGCGACGTCCAAAACTGGCCTCTCGTGATAATGAGTCGGCTACCTTGATGGGGATGGCGATGAGCAGCTATCGGGTTGGGTAATTCTCCCCGTCTGGTAATAGCGCAAGTACCGGGCTATACTACCCTAATTCTAACCCGAATAACATTCTTAAAATTATAGGTATTTTTAATTTAAAATCTAATTATTTGCAAACCTAATCTGTCTAATTGAAAAATAAATAGGTTAGATGATATAATTACACGCATAAAAAAATAACATATATTTGGGTCGTCAACGGGTTGGATGCTTCTTATCCTACGAATCAGTTCAAAGACATTCAGGTTTTCCGTGAATCAGAACCCCAACCCAGTCAAAACGGACAATACCCACCCGATTTGTGGATCAGGTTGAGTCCCCACGGGCCAATATTACCTTCCCCAGCTCTTCCTTAGGCGTGGCACATTTTTAATTAATTAAAAACCATATGGTACAAAACCATGTATTAAGTTACAGTGCATTTGATGAATTAATGAGTCGGCTACCTTGACGGGGATGGCGATGAGCATCTATCGTGTTGGGTTATTCTCCCCGTCTGGTAATAGGGCAGGTACCAGGCAGTATTACCATAATTCTAACCCGAATACCATTTTTAAACTTACAGCATTTTTGGTTAAAATTTATTATTTGCAAATAATTGAAAAGTAAGAAAGTTAGGTGGTATAGTTATATATATATACACACACACACACACACACACACACACACACACACACACACATATATATATATATATATTTGGGTTGTGAACGGGTTGGTGCTTCTTATCCTATTCCGCGAATCAAGATTCCAACCCAATCAAAATGGACAATGCCCACGCGATTCATGAAAGACTGAAATATTAAATTAAGATAGCAGGAAGGGGTGTCAGGGACTTCCAATCTCGGTATGATGATCTAGCATGACAATAGGATATTACAAATATTTTTTTGTGAGAAGGTGATTAGTGGTGAAAATTTTCATTTAAAACATCACCTAGCAGCGACTAAGAAAGAGGTTTCTCTTTATATGAGCAAAGTTAGGAAAATGTCATAAGTCATTAAATGGTAATGTGTACAGATTATTGAAAGTATAGTTGATAAGAGACAACAAAAGGATAATATAGAGATGTTTGAAGAAGAGGATGATACTATTGGACTTGGTGATAACATCTTAATAGTTCTCGACCACCAATCAGAGGAAAAATATTGTTGAAGAGGTTGAAGTGTAGAAGAGGAAGGAGTAGAGGAAAATCTTATTTTAACATACCATCGTTTTTTCTTCTTAGTATTAGACTTTGTTCTCAATTTAGAAATCATGGTGCTATGGTTTTAGAGTAATTACATGAGCAAACATATCTTGTAGTAGGAAGATGGTTTTATAATGCATGCAATCCGTTTAATGCATCAAATTCTTTTAATTTTCAAGCAATGATAGATGTTATTACTAACATTGATATAAGGTATAAGATGTTATCAAAAGTTGAGAGAGAAACTGTAACGCTTAAGCGTTACTGCACAGACTGTGCAGTAACGCCCGAGCGTTACTGCACAGGCTGTGCAGTAATGCACAGCCTGGAACACGAAGGGCCTTTAAAAGGGCCCTTCACAGTAGATTGTCCAGGGAGTTGGGGCAGCCTCGAACCAGCCGGAAAACGAGAGGAATCGGCCGGAATCCGGTAAGTTGACTTATTTTTCAGATTTTCGTTTTTTTTCCTGATTTTTGATGAAAAACTTGTTGAAAATCATCGTTTTGGGCTTGGATTAAAGGTTTGAGGTAGAACTAAGCGTTTTGGTGGGGTAGGTAGGCAATGGTGTCGATTTGGCCAGAAAACGGTTGTGATTCGCCGGAAACCGACGATGATGCTGAAAAAAAAAAAAAAAAAAAAAAAAACTTTTGGGCATGTCCCTCATTTCCATGTCATGTCGTGTCTGGATTGTCATGAACTGACACTGGTTCGTGTCGTGTCCTCGTGTCGCGTATTAAGAACCAGTTCTGTGTCAAAATAGGTTCTGTGTCGGAAACGGGTCCAGTTTGGGTCGTGTCTTGAAATGGGTTTCTGGGTTTAGAATAAGACCTGTGTCAATAGTTAAAGGTTCTCTATTGACACAATGACACAAGCTACCTATTGTGTCACTCATTCGGATCAGATATGAAATTGGGTATCGATTTGGGTCTCGGATAGCTTAAACGGATCCAAATTGGGGTTTGGGATCCGATTCGGATATAGTTTGTTTCGTTAGACTTATAGTTAAATAAATTTTAATGTTTCAATTATTTGTAATTGTTTAGAGATTAAAATTGGAGGATTTGGTGGTGATAAGAGTGGCCCAGCAGTTTGGGGACTGGATTTTAGCGCTCCTTCAGGTAGGGGGTTATGCATTCTTTTACAGAACCATGCTAGAAGTGATTTTACTGTTTTAGATAGATTTCAATGTGCATGATTGATAATTGTTTTATTGAAGTTTGTGAAATGTTATTCGCAATTATGGGTTATTTGATATGCCTTTTAAATAAAACATGTTTATGACACTGTTTGATAAAGAACATGTTTTGATATGCATGTGTTGTGTGAACATGGTATTTAAATGTTGTGTAGATATGAGTTTGATTTGGATATTCGTGGATCTGGATATGATTTGTGAATGTGATGAACTGTAATTGGTTTTAGAAATGTAATGATGTGTGAATATACGAGCCGTACTTGTGTGGTTTGTGTGGGGTCTCTAGAGACTTGCAGGTCCCTCGGGCGATCCGGCTTGGGGCGAATACAGGGTGTGTTCCCGGGCACTCTGCCGTGAGAGTCGGCGTGGTTACCGTCGTGGACGGGGTTACCGAGATCACGTTAGGGAGGGCCGGACGACTCCCGTGGCCTTTGGGGCAGACACAGTATGGGCTGTAATTATCGAAACTAATGATGTGTGTGCGTGTGTGAGTGTGTGCGTATGAATTTGAGATCATGATTTCAAGGTAAATATGTTTGTTATGAAATGATTGTGAAACTATGCATGCTTTTAGTATGTTTTCTGTTTAAAGATGTTTAACCTCCCTACTGAGCTATGTATAGGAGCTCACCCTATTGTTTTACAGCTCATCCTGAAGCTAGCACTTCGAAGGCACACGGAGCAGAGTAGGAGTTTGATAGAGCAACATTTTATTTTAGATGGTATGATAAGTGTTGAATAATTTAGAAAGTCTTTTATTCGGGGTTATTGTTAGGTGAGCCCTGCACCATTTTGGACGTGTTGTTTAGAACTTCGATATGAATATTTATTTCAGTTAGATATTTCTTGAGTTTGAATTAAATTGGTATTGTATTTGTTTAATGCTCACCATCACGCCCGTGCGAGAAGCGGCCACGTGGCATCGGCTCGGGCCGGGTCGTGGTCGCGACCCGTGCGGGTGTGACAGAAACTATTAGATAAAACTATTCTTGAAGTCCAAGAGTCTAATAAAACTATTTTTGAAATCTAAGAGTATTGTTCGACTTTGATAGAGTCATGAAAGGAAACATTGGCTAACAGATGAATAGATAGACGACAAAGGACTTTGTTAAAACTTCCTTTTTTGAGTCCCCACGAATAAATATTACCTTCCCTAGCTCTTCATTAGGCGTGGTGCATTTTTTATTAATAGGAAACTATAGGGTACAAAAGCATGTATTAAGTAATGACGCATTTGATGAATTAGGAAGCAAGCAACCCTGGGCATCTTTACCTCGAGAGACTTCTTTTGAGCACAGGCAATAGCGCAAGGGTGTGGAGTCCCCACAATGGAGGATCTTGGAGGGCACTGTCCTAAGGAAAACGACTGGAGGAGCAGCAATCACCACCCACTTGAAGGGGGCCGGGCTTAATAAATCACCTGCTCTTCAATGTAGTCAATTTGCACTTTGTCTCGTATCGTCTTTGACGTGACCAAGTTCACAGACTTACAGTGCTTGTATTGTACGACAGGTCTATGCTAAGAGATAAGAACTTCGCTTCACCTCAAAACTTGGACAGATAAACAAAAGCACAAGCCGATTGGGTATGATCATCGTCCATGGTTTAAACCGAGCCCTAAGAAAACTCGGCCATTATGCCTCGAGTAAAATTATGATCCATCTCATTCACACCTAAAGGATTTTCTAGATCCGGCAACCGATGATGTTTGGTCACAACCATCTGTTGCAGGCCAAAATGGTGGAAACTCGGATGGTTTGTTAGCAGTGAAGATCATTTTAACTTTTATTATTCTTGTTAGAAACGGCTGTTGGGGTGCTCATCCTTGGTATGATTTAACACAGAATGAGCCAATAGTCACAAGCTTCAGCTAATAATATCAAGGGAATAACAAAGGTGACTAGGTGATGTAGGGGCTTCATGGAACCGCCACAACCGAATAAACCGAGAGTTTGATTCGATTGTAGACATCTGGTGGCTGGATTTGGTTTGACTTGGTTCTAGTTGAGAAAATTTCTGACGGTTCCAGTATTGGATCCGAACTGAACCATCATATATATAATATAAATACTTATATGAATTTAAATCTTGACAAGTTTATATGTTTATATATGAGTTTTATAACCTCATATACATAAAACATGGACCTCATATCCAAATAATCTCATGACAATCCATTAGTAAAATCCTAAAATTGGATGGGTGGTTGAGTTAGAATCGTACCAAACGGAACCATGAACGGATCGACATCTCAAGCAAGAAAGAAACTTTTCAACAAGATCTTCCCTCAGGAGAACGTTGCATCCATAACGGCATGCCGCGACAAACTACAATTCAAAGACGAGTCGTCTCGTATCGCCTTAGTCGGCAATCGACTAGATTCGTAACCAAAAAGGAGAGAGGATAGAGAAATGTAGAGAGAGAGAGAGAGACACGTTACCACGACAGATGAAAGTGACGGAGTTGTCAATGTCACCAGAACAGAAACAGAGGCTCCTCTTTCCCACTCTCAATGAAAGCGAACCGTGATGTGACACCCAGGCCTATCATTGCCGATTTCTTTATATCCCAAAAATTCCCTCGGCTCCGCTTTCCAATAAAATATATCAATGTCAAATCGGGACCAAACCAAAACCCGTTTTCCCCTCAAGACCAGTCGCTCTCAGCTTTCAAAGACAACTGCCCACTTTTGTTTGTTCCTGTTTCTTTAATCACACACTCTCCCAAGCTCAGTGGCACGTTCTAACCCAACAGGCGCATTTAAATTACGATCCTTAGTGGCATCTTTCGCTGAATTTTGGTAATAAATTAAGAGTTCCCTCTGGCCCTCGTCTTGCTTACCAAAAGCGTCTCATTCTTCCCCTCCCTGCAAACTGACAACTTGCGCTGCGCAACCCGCACGAAATGACCAAAATGTCCTTGATTTTGAAGATCACGGAATGCGTACGGTAACTTCTGGATTGACGATTCTGTCCCCGGAGAGATGTAGAAACGTGTCCTGTACTCGATCCCACTCCGTTACTGTTGGTGATAAGTGGGTCCCTGAAGACTGGCATCGTCTGAACAAAAATATGGTTTGTACGCTCTCCCTTCAAATCCCAATGTCTTCGATTCCCAATCACAATAAATCCATCGGAAACAGAGGTAAACTAATAAACCCTCACACATCGGGATACTCCCGAAAAGAAAAGGAACTAAAAGAACTAGCAATTCAAAATATACTTAATGAAGGCGCCAATCAATCATCACTAACAACTACAGAAACCATCCTAGATTGCTTTGAAGAGAAAAGGGATCAGATGTGTTTGCGGATCCTAAAACAATATAAGGTATTCTTTGATGTACACGAAAAAACAAAAAGGTACGTAGTATAAAGAGCTAGCCTATTTACCAGGTAAAATACCTGAGAGAACTTTACAGTTTCCGGTGACAGAGGCCCGGGGAAGATGGGGAGGCGAGATACTCCAGGGTGACCGACAGGCGAGCGATCCATGGCTAAAAAAGGCGATAGTTGCTGCTTCAACTAGGGCCATCGCAGGCGGTTGTTGCTGATCAACGTCCCCAAATCGCGTCCTGGTGCATCTACTGATATGTTTTTGGATATCGAAGTAGAGTAGACATCACCTGGAAGGGGGCTCTGGGACTGGATTTGAAAGTGATGGATTCAATGGAGGAAGGGCACCATTGTCCTGAGGAAGTGGTGTTCCCCATTTCTGCTCGGCGTCGGAGGGCTCTATTACGTGAACCGTTCCATCACTCATGCCAAGAGCAACCTGGTTAGGCTCGGATGGATGAGATGCAATCACCGTAGGGTAGACACTGCTGCTGCTGCTGCAAAAGAAAAACAAAACTACTCAAGCTTCTGAACCATGGTCATGCCCAGTAAAACAAACCGAAGTCTTCTGCTTAGTAGTAAGGATCATTAGTACCCAACAGAAGAAATCAAATTATATACCTGTAGATGATGAATCCTATAATCGACACTATCTCAAACTCAAAAACATTTGAAACAAGCAAGCAACAAATCACGAAGAATGAGGTGCCATTCTAACTCAACAAGGGAGGCCAGGCAACAGGAAAATTGACCAAA
This sequence comes from Brasenia schreberi, assembly GCA_036023115.1. NCBI lineage: Eukaryota > Viridiplantae > Streptophyta > Magnoliopsida > Nymphaeales > Cabombaceae > Brasenia > Brasenia schreberi. The sequence goes on along the minus strand of JAYKKT010000088.1, from coordinate 2,395,839 downwards.
GCCACATAAATTTGTCGAAAAGAAGAGGAACAAGTAAAACGTAGAGCAGCTTGTATGTCAAAATTGTGTAAGGTACTACAAATTTTGGCCTCTGATGTGAGTTCAATGGGTTAATAGCTGATAACATGCAAGTTTGTACACTCACCTAGACATCGAAGCAGGCAAATAGGCTGAGGGTGCAATTCGACACCGTAGTCTTAAAGTCTCGGCATCAAACACGCCAACCGCTCCATCCCAAAATCCAGCATAGACTAATAAACTATCACATGAGTACATGGCAGTGGATATAGGCGCTGCGAGCAAGTCTCTTGGGGTCCACTGTACAACAAATAATGACCAGTAAGATTGGTAACTGCAGTCTTCTTGGAAAGAACTATGTAGCTTCAGACATGAGAAGACAAGGAGTACTTCTGCAGAAAAGATTTCAAAAAATAAAAAACAAAAAAACTAGAAAGTATTATATCAGTAATTCATTGGCATCGATTTATGTATTGCTTTTGATCAATTTGTCTGATCAGAAAATGTCCTAAACAAGGGCCTGCTAGTGGTAGTCAAGTACTTACAGATTTTGCAGTCTCAAGCTTTCCATCATATATGACTATCTGCGTTTCATGAACAACTAACAAGTGGATCTGATCATTGTGGAACTGAACTCTTGTCTCACCAGACAATGGCGATGGCCGACCAGGAGGAGGCTGTATGAACCTGGATTTCTTCTTGTCCCATGAATCGATGCCCCAGACACAGAGCTGCAAAACCCCCAGAAGAACCAACTGTTAGTAGTCAGTACCATGAAATATATACTCGTATCATGAACACACTATGTTGCAATTACCTGTGCGTCTGCTCCAGCAGAAATCAAAACATTCATGGACTGTGAAAAAGCAAGACCAGTTATCCTCTTCTGATGGCCCTTAAGCTTGGTTTTAACCTGAAAATATAAAACATAACCATGCATTCATCGTCTATACACGATCATCATAAATTCCAAATGTATGTGCTCAGCAAAAACTCTTCTACTTGTCCAAAGTCCAACATGGAAATTAGGGCCAATCACTTTGGGGAAACTGTTACTGTTTGAAACACATGATGCAGCATACAAGAATAATTATTTCATTGAACAATACGTGGAATCTCCATTCTCAAGAAAATGGAAGGAACGATAACTTGCAATTGAGCATGCAAGTCTCTTTCATCAACACATCAGAAACAAATGTGGTCCTGCAAATTCGTCCAAATCCCAATATGCATCTAGAAAAGATAAAGAGTTAACTAAATAATCTTCGGACATCATAAATATCATATTGCAATAAAAGGGAAACTCTAATATGTAGACAAAAGAACTTCGGTCATTTCGATCAAATATCATAGTAGTTACAAATGAAAACTGAAGAGTCCAAGGCTGCAAGAACATGGAGGCAATCATAAGCCACCCTAGTGGCGTACGTAAGAAAGTACCTCGTCTATTCTAACATTGTATATCTGGACTGTCGAATCTTCCATTCCTATGGCAATAATATTGTTGTCCTGAGGGTGGAATGCTAGGAACGTGGCAGCTGGAGGAGGAGGCATGAAAGTTGTCATAACCTAAGTAACAAGCAACAAAACTATGTTAGACAATTGGAGGTTATTTCCAAGAAATACAACAACAGGATGATTCTGCATATCCCAGACCTTGAATGTCATCATGTTAAACAAGGAAACCTTTCCCCCTGATGCAGACATGACATAGGAGTCATTCTTTGACAATGCAATACATGACACAGATTCTTCTGTTGAATTAGCGTCACTTGTGTCATTAGTCATGGGCGTTCCACTTGCAGGTTGCCAAAGTTGAGGTGCAACAGAAGCCGTAGACTGAAAATAACATGCATTAGCAACTATGAAGCCAAAAAGAATTGCCTTCTACTGAATAATAAAGAGTTTACCTTCCCAGAAGGGTTTCGATCACATTTCTGCCATTTCCACAACTTATGCACAGCATTGGAGACAAGGGCTAGCAGAGCTATGCCAGAGTTTGTGTACAGCAGCCTCACTATCTGCAAAATGCATGGCTTCATATTACAGGACTTCTATGGCGTAAGGACATTTCCCCATAAATGGCATTGCTGGGATACCAAACTCAGCGGTTGGAGGTGAGAATCCAAATTAGTGACGGTGTTTTCTTTTCACCTCAGCATTTGCATGCTATCACTTTCTTTTCTTTGGTTTGCCCTGGTCAATTGGAACAGCTTGCTTTTGTGATTCAAAATCAGTAGGCAAAGCAAATGTACTCTAAGATTTTTGGTTGAAAATTGTGGGTTTTCTGTGTGTGAGAGAGAATAAGAATGGGCGTGTGGGGATGAAAACCCTAAATGACAGATAAGACTTTTGGTTGAAAATTTTCTGCGTATGCGTGAGAGAGAGAATAAGGGTGAGCAGGTGGGGATGAAAATCCTAAAGGACTGGAGAACTGCAGAAACTATTACAAAATTTAAGAGATTTGGAATATATTACAGAGATCCACACAGTGAATTGAGTTTCTAGTATGTAGGCAATGAAGTACACATCTCAAAAAACAGCTTCCGGTGATGCTTAATGACATGAATTTATTGGTTAAAACCAAAGGTCCCAAATCCTTATGGCCTATTCTACCCTTTTGAGTAAATAGAAATTAGAATGGACAACTTTCGCAAAAACTGGGAAACATGAAACAGAAAACCATGCACAAATCCCTTTTCCACTAGAAAAATAGCCAAGAACATGGTTTTGCAATATCTCCAGATGAAGGGATATACTAAACCCACAAAAGAAAAAACATATGTGACCCACATTTCACTCAATCTGGAACTTGATTTTACTTTCTCCTGTTGTAGGTCTAAAGCTTAGATGGTTTTAATTTGTACCTTTCCTGTAGACAAGGGATCAGCCAACCGTAGAGCTTTGAGCTGCGCAGACTCAACTATATCAGCCAGTTTCCAACTCTTCATCTTGTCTAACCCATCCTCTGAAATCCTTGGTTTAACATCGGCGTTTCTAATGCTGTCAACTGCAGACTGCATTTTAAATGTACTTAAGAAGTTAGATCAAAATGGATGATGCTAGATAACCAAACATGTATCTAGCAATCTAGCATACCAAGTTGCCCAAAGATACTGCAGACGGAAGTCTATCAGAACGCTCGAGGACAGAAACAAGAGAAGGATTGACATTTGTAACAGCAGGCAATGCATTAACAACTTGAGGCTGCACAAATGAACATCACCATATAATACTTTATCAATATAGGACGGACAATTGGACAAAAAATTATGAATCATGAACCTGACCTTAGAGTTCATTGCCTCAGAGGTTGCCCTAGAGCCTTCAAAGGCCCTGTTTTCCAGCATCCTGATGAGTCTCTGCCCATCAGTATTTACCAAAATTTTGATGCCGTTATCAGCTGTTGTTACTGCAAGCAATGAGCCTTCTTTATTGAACCTCACTCGAGGACTAGCCTGTGAAAGATATTGCAATTGAGTTGTGGTTAGGCTAGATCTTTCCAGCATATCAAAACCAACAAAATATGCAGAAGTTCAAGATGCTGACCGCTAGTCCTCCATCAGCATCTGTTATTGTCAGAATATTGCTATTATCCATATCCCAGAACTTGATTTGAAATTCGTCACCTGCTGCTAAGAAGCGATTTCGTGTTGTGTCAAACTGAACAACACCTAAAGAACGCTTTCTGAAACCAGAGTATGTCTTTCTTATTGAACCTTCACTTTCATTCCACTCTACTAAGTGGGAGTCACCTTCCTTGCTTGTTCCACAGGAAAATAGCCTATCCAATAGAAATTAAAGTCACCAGGTTAACCTTTACAACAATTGGAAGGCTATTACAGTTATAAAAAGAAATAATTGAACAAGGTCATACTAGAGGAACTCAAATGGCAAGATCAATATGAATAGGTTAAGATGCTTCAAAAGGTGACCGTCAACTGGAACTGCAGAACAAAAGTTCGCCATGACAAAGGAACACCGGACAACAAGACTGACCTAGGGGATCTGGTTAATACACCAAAAGTAGAAGACAAGGAACATCCAAGGCTTTAAGGTTCACCTTGTTCCATCTGCACTATATGCCATAGTGGTACACCAATGGCCAGGAGCATCATAGTCAACTCTAGATCCCATGCTATCATACAGCCATGCTTTGATTTTCCCATCAACAGCGGTGGAGAAAATGAACTGCATATGACCAGAGAACCCGGGTTTATCACAAAATAATAGGCATGACCTCAAGGTTAGTTATGTGATAGATTTCAGAATTTAACACTTCTTGCACAGATCAATATGGGAACTGTTTGATAGACATGCATATCAATAGCCCATCATACCTGAATTGCTTCTTTATGATGTGGGCAGACAGAATATACAGGGGCTTCATGGCCTTCAAATACATGAAGCCTACGACCTCCAGAAGCATCCCAAACCTGTTAACCGTGAGAAGATTGGAAATGTGTGTCAGCAAATATGTATGTAGTGAAGAAACATAAAAGAAGCAACAAATACAACGAAAACAATCCATGTGCATGGAAGATGTCATTCAAGACATGCAAAGAACAGGATGAGAACCAAAAATTAAGATGTACACTGGATGCTTGAAAAAACTATGTTATATATGGATACATGACGCGTGCCAGCTCAAATGTGAACTAGTGCATGTACGGTGGAAGGAGGACCACAGCCACAAGCAGAGACAAGGTGCATTCATCATAAAGCTACTTGCAGACTCAGGTTCTTCGAGAAACACAAGACAGACTAATCTTCATAACCAAAACTTCCTTTTGGTAGCTAGCAGTGCAGCACCACTTATTCCATGTTGATTGTTCCAGCCCTCAGTTGAACATCGTATGAAAAATAAGTTTGTTCATATTTAGACCTCCCATAGAAGTCCAGCTTTAGGCAATAAATCTTACCTTAATTGTCTTATCATCACCACATGTGATTATGCAGAGCTGCTTGTTTGGAAGAGAAAAGGCAATATCATTGACTCCGCCAGCATGGGCATCAATCTACATGAAATTTTGAGGAGTAAATATTTACATTACTTACAAGGAAACAAGAGGACTTTATCCTTGGAAAGTACCTCTAAGTGCTGTCTCAGCTCACCACCACTAGTATATGTATACGTCTGAACAATATGCTTGGAGAACGCCACACCTATAAAAAAGTGCAGCAAATGGAACATAAGATACAATTCAGAAACAAAAAGCGAAGAGTCAAAGTGGGTTCATGTCCAACCTAGTATTGAACCATCTGGTCCCCAGACACAACGGTTCACAGATATGGTAACATCCTTCATCAGTGAGGCCTGGAAAATAAATTCAATTTTATATAATTTTGTTCATCTACAAATGCTGATAAACTTGAAGTCAGAGTATGAACCATGCACTAAAAAAGGCAATACCTGGAGGGTCAAAGAATAGGCTGAAACATCCCACACCCTGAAAGTTTTGTGTGCTATTCTTTCTTTTGAGCCTACTTCCCATATTGAAATATCTCCAACATTTGTTCCAACTGAAAGAAACAGAATGTGGACTCAGTGATCAGTATATCATAGTCATGTTGTTATATGATATGCATCTCCATAAGGCGTAAATTCACAGTTTGATATAATGATATTTGATTATTAAAACACTTACCTAAAAGAATGTTGTGCTGTTGGGGATGAAAATCCATGCTCATAACATTAGATCCTTGGTTAAGCACCCTCACAACAGTCTTTGGAAGGTCATCTAGGGAGTAAATGTTTTGAGGGTGCGTAGAGCTTGAGAATGAAACCTGATTTGAAATTAATAGTAAATAGAGAGTTATGTGCTTGAAACCAAATCATAAAATATGTATTTGAGTTAGACAATAGCTGAGGCAGAAACATCATTGCATCAGATCGAAAGTCAGTCAAGAAGTGAAATATCGTTGCCATAACAACTCTGAGTAACCACACTTTGTATACCTCATCAGATTGGCCAGTGCGCATCCGCTTCATGAAATGCTCAGAATCAGCAGATTGATAATCCATGCTAGTTGCACCCGCAGCTCTTGGGTGTTTTAGAAATGCAGCTGATGGCAGTTGTAAGGATTTATACGATATGCAGGAAACAGTTCCAAATAAGACAAGCATGAAAGGGAGAGAAGAAAAAAGAAAGGAATATCTAATATCTGCAAAACAGGTTGGAACAAAAAGAGAAATAACTGAGAAGTCATTCACCTGCATTTGGAGGTGGAACTAAACCTGCTGGTCCAGGAGCTACAGCAGCATGTTGCAAGGAGGGAGTAGGATTTGCCATCCAACCAATTGCGCTCGGAGCAGGAGAAACAACAGGTTGAAATGGCTGCCAGAAAAAAGATAATGCAATTTAGATGGTTACTGGTATGAGTTTTGCAATATCTTTGGAGTATTGGAAAAGTTGAGATTACATTATGTGCTCCAATGGCAGGAAAAGCCCCAGGTTTGGGCATTGCTCCAATAAGAGGGCTGTTTGCGGGAGGCGGGGTTCGTGTACCGTTGGTAGGGGAGCAAGAGTGATCAACAAAGAGAGTCTTTATATCTGGGTTGGGACGTGGGTTCTTACAGAGTTGATGCTGCCAATTTAGACTGAATACCAATCAAAGTTAGAATCTCATGATATCCCAAAACTGAAGATAATGCTTAGCAAATTCAGATGAAAAACCCAAATGAACTGAAACATCTCAAGTTGAACTCTAACATTTTATAACCTCTACACACAAACAGCTCAGTAAGATCAGACCTTTGGTTAATCAGCGTGCGCAGGCGAGACGTTTTAAATGATGGAAAAGCAAGCTTATCCCGGAATAGTGGATTTGCCTCTATCAGTTTTTTTAGCTCTATAAGCATGATATTCCTTGCTGACTTTGTATCTCCATATTTGGAAAGCTGCTCGTTTTGCCTAAATAAAAATTGTGTAAGCAAACATTCAAGGCATCATTTAAGAACATATTGATGCAATGTCAGGTAGTACCTAAAGTTATCAAGAGTAAGCAGCTGAGTGATTTCCTTGAAAAGCTCCTCGTTGAATGAGGCAAATACTTTAAGATCCTTAACGAGGATTTCAACAGCTTTTGACCGGTCCTGCCTGAAATGCACCATTTGAAAAGTCAGCAAATAAGCAAGTTGTTCACCCGAGCATTATAATAAGAAGGTTGTGATGTTGCTCCTTTCTCAACAGAAAAACATATACCATATAAGTATACATCAAGAAAAATCACCTACCGATCAAGAGCTTCAAGGTACTTTTGCTTCCTTATCTCGAAGAATATTTTCATAGAATATCGGTTATCTTCAACCTTTGTAAATCCACTCAAGTAGCGTTCAACCTCTTCCCATTCTCCTGCTTGAACTTGATCTTCAAAGTGTTTCATATTGAAAAAGAAACCAGATTCTTGTTCCAACCTAGCAGAAGTCCGTGATTCAGGAAAATGTCAAAATAAACGAAATACAAAGGAAGCATTCTGCAGATAACGAATTAAATAGAAGCAATAGACTTAAAGTGCACAGGAAAAATTAGCAGACAAGACTTACTTATGCACCGTTTCCTTGAATTTCTCTTCATCTAAGAATTGTAGGATAAGGAAAACAAGCTCCCTGCTTAGGGATGACATGTCTCCCAGACTCTCAATTGTGCCTGCTAGAAGATTCACCCGGCGAGGGAAAAAATTGCAACAAAGCTACAACCAAGTCACTCAAATAGCTTAACGATACTACCCTTAAATAACAAGATTTGCTTAGTGGCACTCTTGGGTTTGTAACTTCCCACACTCGTCCTTTCAGCTGATGGCATGCAAAACACAAAAAGAAGTGGCTCAGAAGTCACTCCTGTTCTCCTCAGCTACCCTTTATTCACTCCTCCAACAGCTCCTCCTTCGCAGTTTGACAAACTCAGAAGGAAACTGGAAGAGACAAGAGTAACAAAGTCTGTTCGCTTCCACTAGAACCTTATTCCAACTCCGACATCACAATTCTCACTTTTCATTTATGCACCTAAGCAAATAACAGTAAAGGATTACTACAGCAGTACAAATGAATAAAAAGGAAGAAGCGAAGATGTTAAAGCAAGGAATGTATAAGAGATATGACGAAGAATCATTTCATCGGAACTGAAAGGAAGACGAAAACAGGAATTTATGCATCAAATGCCCACATAATTCTTTCTGTACAAATGGATATAAATTAAGGGGGAGAGCAAACATAAGAAAAGCACAAATCTTTCGTTCCAAGTTGTGGCGCTTAGAAGTTTTGGCAGGAGAGATACCGAAGACAAAAATAGAAAATGAAACTCTTGATCCTTTACAAAAAGTGCTGCAGAAAAGCAGAAATAACAGAAATGGAGAATGGAAAACAAAAAATCCGTCCTCCTTCCCAATCAAAAGTGAACAAACAAAAGGCAAAAACTTCTTCCATCAAGCGAAGTAGGCCAAATATATCCGCTGAAACCGAATGAAGGTGGGGCTTTCTATCAAGATCTCTTGAATCTGAGGTTTAAACTCATCCGTCCCATATTCTTGCAAGATCTAGCAACAAAGGAAAGAAGAAATCAATATTTTCGTCGCCAAAACTACTATTCTTTTCTCGGTTCTCCATCCAAAACCCTAGATTCGATCTTCCTGATGGTCAACACAACACAGATCTTAGAGACAACCGGAACGAGAAAAACAACCTGCAGTTTGTCTATGAAAACAAGCCCTAGTTCGCAATATGTGTCAAAGATCTGACGAGAGAAAAGGAAAACTTAAACCGTATTTAAGAAGGAAAAAGCAAGCGCACTGCGACCCATTCTCCAAACCTCAACCAAGAAGAATATAGACCGTGAAATTTCTGCTCCGACAACGATACACCGATAAATCGCTCCTTCGCCGGAAACCCTGCGCCTCTTCCCAAAGAAAATGAAGGTAAGAAATCCGCTCCTCCTCTCGCTTGTCAATCTCTTTCTCCGCCTCCGACAGAACGGAGATCGAAAATATGTCAAATACGCATTTTAGAAAAGAGAAAAAATTATATAGAGAGGAAAGTTGTACTTTTTCTTAATTTTCAAGAGGCACGTCGTTGTTCTAGGGCCAAAGCTAGAGATAGAGAGAGAGTCTCTGCAGTACAAAAGTCTACCCTTCAAATAAACGAAAAAACCGGAACAGACACAAAGGCATCGAAGAGCGGGAGAGAGAGAAAGAGAACTTACTCGAAAAGAGAGCGACAGTGCGTCAGAAAGCGAGCAAGAAAGTAGAGAAAAAAAAAGCGAGCAAGAAACTAGAGGAAAAAAAAAAAAGAGCGAGAGAAAGGCCGAGAGGAGTCCTCTGCAAGCTTTCCTCTTCCCCTTTTCCCCTTCCTTCTCCTCTCTCTCTCCCTCTCTCTCTCTCTCTCTCTGTGATCCAAAAGGTAAAGCAAACGAATAACAACAGCAACCACCAACCACCACGACAAAGCTTTCTTCTCTCTCTCTCTCTCTTCAGAATTCCATTCTCTCCCTCTCTCTTTCATCTTCTCTGCGTGCCTTTTATAGGTAAACCCTCCCGATTAGGTCGTCCCCCCAAAACCCGAAAAAGACACCACCCCCTTCGAAATCCCCTCTTCCCCCCACCCCCCCCTTTCATTTACCATTCCACCCTTATCTCAAATGACCAAACTACCCACACACACCTCCCTCTCTTTAGAGGACACTCCCGTCATTCCGCCCTCGTCAACCTAGACGTGCGTGGCCCTACCTGTCATTTCCGTTCTTTTTCTAATCCTCGCGCCCATTTTCTTTTTTTCCTTTTTATTTTTTAAATCCGTCATTTTCTTTTCATTTCTGCATAGTGCGTAGTAGCTGTCCAATCAGATTGATATGTTGATCTCCTTATCACCGACATAGGGAAGCCTGTGATAAGTATACTTACAAATATATGATAAGTTTGATGGCTTATCGTCTTCCCTCTGGTTTTTAATGAGCGCCTATGGGCAGGGACCGGAAGTGCCGGTGGCTTGACCGACACGTGTACCTATGACGCGAGAGAACAGCGAGTGTTCCTGTTTCGCACGTGCGAGAGAGACTTTGACGAGGGTATGGGTGGTTAAAGAAGGTGGGTCCCCCGAGACAGAGAGACTCGCTCTCTCTCGCGTTGGACTGGGGCCCGCTAACGGCTGTGGGACCAGAGAGCGAGTCGGGTTGCGGGTTTCGGGTCCTTACAATTGGATCCGGATAGGATACCAAATGCGGGGCATATAGATATAGTACAATGCCGAGAATTAGCTCAACTGGTAGGTGGAGAGTTCGATTCTTGAGGCATGTGTGTTTGAGCAGAATAGCACATGGCGCGAGCTCGTGCGACAAGACTATCTGACTCTCACGTCGGAGGTGGTGAGTTCGATCCCCAAGCGTAACTCTGCGTGGGACGTTTTATATACGCACACATCAAGAAAGAGAAAGGGAATCAAGTGTATGTAAATTGGTTTGTATGCAAACTAACGCTAATATTGTTGTATAGTCCATCTCATATAGATGAATGATCCGGATTGCACTGCTACACTCATTTATAGAGTGATGCAGATACTTAGAAATGTTTTTGGAGTGAAGTATACATATATTTATATTTCATGTGCAACAAAACACTTGTATTTCTTTATATACAATAATTCGTGCACGAATTTTCAAATTTCGAGTCATCCCTCACTTTATCCTTTAATTGGTGTACTAATGGTTGTAGGTCTTTTGCCTTTTTTAGAAAAGCAAAATGTAAACTTTCACTATTTCAAATCTAGAGATGACTGTCAAAGGTAGCTATTTGAATCAACTCTCTCTCTCTCTCTCTCTCTCTCTCTCTCTCTCTCTCTATATATATATATATATATATATATATATATATATATATAGGAGAGAGTGATCGGATCCTTTATCATTGATGTTGTCAACTCATACTTTACACTTATTTATAAGGGCATCAATGTAAAATATTGTTCTTAATACTTTTTCAAAAATCATTATGCTTATGTCACAAAAAGGTTATGAACGAGCATATCTAATTTTCATATAAAGAGAGATAATATTGTCCTCAATGCTTTTGAAATAATCTCATGATAAAAAAAAATAATGAATGGTCATATCCAGTTTATATAGAGAGAGAGATTAGTCAATGCACGCATTCGTCAATGCTTTAGAATTCTAAAAGATATGAACTGTTCAATAAATAAGATCGACAATTAAAATTCAAAATTTAAAACAAAGAAATATATTGGTCCTTTATGCAAGTGATTAAATATACTCTCTTCGGTTTACTTATGCTTTAAAGATTTCAACTACTACTCTTAAAGATTGAACCATTGAGATCTTTAAGAAGATTAGAACATGAATGATTATGAGCTAGTGGACTTCCACTAGAGGAGACATGAGAGGGAGGCCAAGCCTCTCTCTCTCTCTCTCTCTATATATATATATATATAACCCATCCTCCCTGAGGATGAAGAGACAAGGCCGCTTGTGAAAATGTTGTTAGTATGGAAAGGGAAGGAGAAGACCAAATAATGGATGATGAGCATCTGTTTCACATCCGCACCAAGTGTGTCGGCATATGTTTTATATCACACAACCGGTATCATGTCAAATGAGTCACCTCGTTGTCGCGTGGTGCTCACCACGTCCCATACAATTTTTTTAAGGCACCAATGCATGCATAAGAATCCGAATGTTATATGCGGGCTCTATTACGTATTACGTTTTGGCACAAAACCTAGAGAAACCAGTTAGAGAGAGAGAGAGAGAGAGAGAGAGAGAGAAGGGGGGAGGGGGAAAGAACATGTACATGTTTGCTTAAATATTCAAATGGCGTGGCTCTATGTCTCTCAGTATGAGTATTATATAGCTTTATGGACGAAACATAAAATAAAAACATATATAATATATAATATGTATGCACATATATATACACACACCTAGAGAGAGAGAGAGACTCTATGTTGTTGACACATATTCAATTATTGTTTTTTAAGGACATGAATGTAATAAAAATGTTTTTTATCTTAAAACTCTTGATTTTTTTAAAAATTATACTCATACCACAAAAAAGCAATAGTAGATAGAATCAATTTTTCCTACTAGTATATATATATATATATATATATATATATATATATATATATATATATATATATATATATATATATGTGTGTGTGTGTGTGTGTGTATGAATGCATATGTAAATAAATAAAAAGCATGCTTTGGATGACCTGAGTGTGTTTAAAAAACGTTTTCCTAATGACTTCAAACTTTGATGGTGCATCTTTCTGAGTCGTAAATGCCTGGCTCGAAACACATTTCTTAATAAACTAATAATTGAAATGCATCTAGCGAAACATGTATTATAATAAAAAAAAAATACACACTTACATAATTCTATGAACTTTGTGTCCAACTGTTACGTAATGAAGGATTATAGAGCCATCCACATCATCGAAGCAATGTGGCATGCAGACAAAAGACAAAACTGCCTCTTTCTCTCTCTCTCTCTCTATATATATATTATATATATTAGATCTTACCTACCATCAATATGATTGATTCAAGTTCGATTAAAATAAGATTATTTTTCATTATTTTTCATATATTTTTATAATATTAAAATTAAACTCATATCAACAACAAGCAATAATCAAACATGAGTAAACAATTTCAATAATAGACATGATCTGATTTATATAATAAAGAGTGATTGGATCATGTATACCATTGATTGCTTTTCTATAGCATGATTATAATAAAAGTATAATTTATATTTTTAAACCTTTAAAAAAATTAAATTATACTTACACCACTCATAAAAATGAGAGACATGCAACATGTAAACAGCATCCAGTTTTCTAAAATATATATATTACTGTTTAAACTTATTGTGAGGAACAAACTTATGCACAGTTAAGAGAAAGAGGCCATGCACATAGCAGGAAGTGACCAAAAATCCTTTAAAGTTGCTATTGTGGTCAATGTTAAAGAGCCACACTTGGTTGACGGGAAATACACGTACCAGTGAAGAAAGGACGTCCAGTTGATTTGATCTCACCTTGAAATGACTGCCATGGAGTTATAAAATAGTTTCCCTTTTCATTAACCCTAGCCGTGGTAAAAGCAACTGCTCTCTCTCTCTCTATCTATCTCTCTCTCTCTCTCTCTCTCTCTCTCTATATATATATATATCACCATATTTTCAATATGAGACAGTTAAAATTTTAATTTGTAAAATAAAAGTATGCATGTAAATAAAGTATATTTAAATATATATACTTTTTATTTTTGAATTTAAATGTTAATTCTCCATTCCTCAAAACAAATGTCGAGATTTGTTTTGATATATATATATATCATGCTCTCTCTCTATATATATATATAAAGAGAATGTAAGTTGATGAACTTTGATCCCTTCTATACTATGCTTAATGATCGAAACCATCTATCTTAAAGCATCAAGAGTTTGAATAGAAAAGCAAAACGGTAAGAAGTACAAATTTTGTTTTGTATTTTTTGTTTTTACAAAAACAATTTTCAATATTTACTTTTTAATCTAAAGCATCAATCAAATATTCTGGATGCATAGGTCTAAGATGAACGAGAGTCCATCAAATCCCATTCACTCATATAGTGACTCTCTTTTTATATAGGTAGATCTCTATTTGGTAGACCTTTGGACTTCCACGTGAAAACCTCTCTGAGTTCATGAGCTCCCATGGACGTGCAACATTTCTATTAATGGGACTCATATAGTCTCTCTCTCTCTCTCTCTCTCTCTCTCTCCATATATATATATATATATATATATATATATATATATATATATATATGAAAAGTGATAAATATGCATATCTATGTACAAATCTACTTAAACATCTTAACTATTTGATTAACATATTCAGTGATAGAGATTTGAATAAAAAATAACAATATACTTTTCTACATTACATTTAATATACTAATTATACTAATTGTTTTTCATCTTAATTAATCATCGAGTTCATATAGAAAACTTTGTCAATAGTAGGCTCATTGGTTGTTCCGGTGAGTGTCACTGAATGTTAAAATGAAAAGACTCATCAACACCACAAATATTGTTGATGCCAAAAATAGAGGCAACGCAACACTAGGGTTGAATTATTTTGTTAGAGGATGAGCATCAAAGTGTTCTACGACAGTTAATGACAACTGATACCAAAAGAAAATTGGACCTATCTTCACGGTACTAGAGTAGCGGGAATGAGAAGCTGAAGCTAAAAAACATCTTGATGAAAACGAAGGAGGAGCATACTTGTTGCCGCTACCAAAACTGTATAAAGATCAATCGGGCATCAATCACCAAATTAATAACAGTCATTTAGTTTCATTTATTTTCTTTCTTAAGAGTAGTGTAACATAGCTTTAGTGGTCGCCTTCCATGCTTCTATCTTGCTTGCTTGCAACATTGTCATTTACTCGAGTTCGTAGAGTCGAAGTTGTTCGAATATTCTATACCATTGTTAAGCCTCATCAAATCCTTTGAGAATGAGGATTAATGTTCTCTCACATGTTCTATACTTCACATACACGAGTGCTACTCGAATCGAGTCGTCCCTCTCCACAACAATAAATACAAAAATAAGTTGACAATGCTCATACATTAAGAACCATGACTAGAAAACCTCATCATTTTAGCATTGTTTGCCAAGAGGGAAGAACTTAGCGATAGTCATTAGATGCTAATTAACATAACTCTTCTCCTTTATCCGACTATTATTTATAAAGCATATTTATGGGCTTCTTGGGGAGGCAGAGACCAAGTCTTATATGGCTTGGAGTGTAAAGCTACGTCTGCTCCATATCTAAACCTTGTCATGTAACCCTTGTTTTTCTCTACATAGGCATCATAATGGCTACATGCCTTTTGATTGATGATCTAGGATGACATCAAATATATATAAAGTATTGTCCTTGATCATCCACCAAGAGCAATTGGATGGTGGTATACTCTCAGAATACTCTATCATTCTTATAATTTGTACATCTAATCTAAGTAATAGGAAAATTAAAGTTAAATGAACATGTACTAGTCTCTTTCTGTTTTTCTCACTCTCATGCACATATATACACATTCACACGCATATATATATGTATATATGTATGTATATATATATGTATGTATATATATATATGTATGTATATATATATATGTATATATATATATATATATATATGTATGTATATATATATATATATAGTGAGAGAGAGATAAAGTAGTAGTTGCTTAAACCCAATTTTGCTCAAATCTACTTTAGAAAAAATTGATATGTATTTTGTGCTTTATCGAAATTCCACTTTAATACCTTGTATTTTACTTTCCTATGATTTAAAAGACGTATCACTTTAGTACCATATCATTAATGCAGTTAGCAGTGGGTTTAACATGATATATATATCTCATGTCATGTTTCATGCGACACTTACTTCACTGTTGGACATGGTATTGACTTAGTGTTGGTATCAAATGAGGTATTAAATCTTTACTTTAGTACCTTATAGTATCATAAAACTCTATTATAATATTTTGTCGTATACTGAAAACCCATTTTAATACTAAATTATTAACATTTAAATAAAAGCTTAAATATTTAAAAGCAAATTAGTATGCATTATCTAAATTAAGTTTATTAGTTCAAATTGTAATCAAGAAAACTTTATTAAATGTTTAAAGCATATATTTATAATTAAGTTATGACAATAACATTACTTTGGATATCAACTATTAATTTATGTTAATAATTAAGAAAAACTTCATCAAGTATACCAAATTAAATATTTGATAATTAAGAATTAATAGCATGAAAATTGTTTTCTAATAGCACAAGTTAATTATAAGTATATTAAAACAAATTAATATAGCATATCATCTTCACACTTTCTATTGTTGGCTGGTTTCTAAACTAATATGATTAATGTAAATTGATATCAAAATAATAATTAAATGTTCAAATAAAATTAAATTTATTTAGTAATTAATATATAAGTTAAGATTATTATAAATTAAATTTAAATATATGTTTTGAACATTTTTGTGAAGTTTTCTCAATTATAATATGCATTAACAGAACTTAGTTTGAAGGTTAAATATTAGCTTACTTTAAATACTTCATCTTTTAACGAAATATTAATTTATATTAATAATTTGGTACGAAAGTAGATTTTAATATACTAAAAGTACCAAAGTAGATTTTATAATACTATAAGGTATTAAACATAATATTTAGCACCATACTAAATTCAGTTAGAAGCGTGCATCGGTCAGTTGAGTTCAAAAACCGAATCGAAATAACTGAAACTGAACTTCCTTTAGATATGAAAACCAAATCTGAACCAAACTCTGTGGGTAACCATGGTTCTCTTTTTCGGTTTACCCTCGATGATTGAATTCTCTCTGTTTCTCCCTCTCTCTATATAGGTATATGTATGTGTATGTATATTTATATATGCATACATACATATATACATATATATATATATATATATATATATATATATATATATTTGTATATGTATTATATATAGGTATGTGTATGTCTGTGCATATATGTGTGTATATATGCATATGTATATATTATATACATACATGTATATGCATATGTACATATATATACATATATGCATATACATACATGATACACATATTTATATATGCATATATACATATATTTATATATATACGTAAACACCCATATATATGCATATACATGTAAACATATATATATATATATATATATGCGTATAAATATAAATAAACATATATATGTATATATTCAGTTTATATAGTTTTCAAGGCTTGAAAACCGAACCAAATAACTGATATTTTTAAAAGACCATGCTAATATCATCAGTACAATGTATTGAATTATGAGTTTTTCAAGCTTGGATCTTTTAAGTAATATAAAGTGAAATACAATGCACCAAAATGAATTTTTGGTAAACCACAATATGCTAATCTAAAGTTTTTTCATCTAGTTTATCAAATCTTTAAGATGAACAATTGAGGTAATAAAGCAAACACCATTTAATACATATATGTATTATGCATTAAATATAAAGTACAAAAGTTAAATGTTACTTCAAACTCAAAGCTCTAAGGTTGATCGTGCTAATTAAACATTAGAGATGTTTGAATAGATTTGAGCATTTACTACTATATATATATATATATATATATATATATATATATATATATATATATATATATATATATAAATACATTTAATACTTTTTGCTTCATCAGCTCAAACGAACCGTTAAAAAGATAAAGTGGATTCATGCGTCCATTTTCAATTTGCTATTAAATATAATGACAACGTATCCATGGGGAGTTGAACTCCCACCAAACCGCAATGGCAGGGGTGCTCCCTACTGTTGAGCTAACAATTTGTTCGTGTTAAAACGTTTTCGAGAATACATTTAAACCTAAATTATGACGGTTTGAGACTACCGGTGATGTCTAGGTAAATGCATAATGCATTTCAATACATAATCTTATATAATTATCTTCACAATTCGATTGGCATCGTGATCAATGTCCTAGACTTGAATTAATAGTATTGTTATACTTTGTACTTTTCATTTAACGGTACATTACATGCTTTTTGTTTTATCGCCTTAACAACTAATCTCAAAGATTGAAAAGTAGATATATTTATACAAGATTATGCACCAAAAAGTTATTATATATTTATCATTATATATAAGAAAACCATGTCATGTCCAACATTTTTATTTGTTGCTTTTCAGTATGAGTGTAATTTTAAGAATTTAAGTGTTTTCGAGAAAGAATGAAGGAAATATTATTACACTCGTTTCTCTAAAAAGAAATGATCGAGTGAGCAACACAAATGGTGGGCATGATCCAACCATTCTCTCTCTCTCTCTCTCAATATATATATATGAAAACAAGATCTTAGTTATCTCTCATGTGCTCTTCCTATTGTTTTTTCATGGTATAAATATAATTTAAAGCTTTTAAGAATATACAAAGAATTGTACTAAAAAAAACAATGAGTGAACATGATTAGGCAGATCCAATCACTCATATATATATATATATAGCAACCCAAAGTTTATTACATATCTTTTTTCATTATTATTTTGTAGTGTAGGTGGCAATATAGAAAATATTGCAAAGGCTCCTATAGTTTATTGTTAATACAAAACGATGGTGATATCGTATGGTCATACATGAACAAAGTTTTGGAGTTCGTGAAGCTCTCGAAATTGTGTCATTTACTCCCATCTTGTTCTAAATAAACAATGAGTGAACATGATTAGGCATATCCAATCACTCATATATATATGTATATGAGATGAAGTTGATACAACCCGAGGTTTATTATGGATCTTTTTTCATTATTATTTTGTAGTGTAGGTGGCAATATAGAAAATATTGGAAAGGTTCTTATAGTTTATTATCAATACAAAACTATGGTGATATCATACGGTCATACGTGAACAAAGTTTTAGAGTCAGTGAAGCTTTCAAAATTGTGTCATTTACTCTCATATTATTCTAAAAAACAATGGGAGAACATGATTAGGCATATCCAATCACTCATATATATATATATATATATATATATATATATATATGAGATGAAGTTGATGCAACCCAAGGTTTATTACAGATCTTTTTTCATTATTATTTTGTAGTATAGGTGGCAATATAGAAAATATTGGAAAGGTTCTTATAGTTTATTGTCAATACAAAATGATGGTGATAGCGTACGGCCATACCTGAACAAAGTTTTGGAGTCCGTGAAGCTCTGAAAATTGTGTCATTCACTCCCATACTTTTGTCCTTCAATAATTGTTAAACCAAAGTTCATAGTTAGTCGGGAACCCAAACTTCCAGTGGCAATGCTGTTATTTTCATGCACAACAAGGGTGTTCGTACTGCAGTGTACTTCTATTTTGGGTAGATGCTTTTATTGCTAGATTTATGGATCTCGTAAAACCCACCGAATTCGGGTCGTGGACCCAATCATGAGAATTCGTTTGGGATTTTTACAAGATCCCAAGAAATGCACGATATCCCGTTTCCCAGGATATCCGGCTTTGGGAATCGAGAAATTCCGGATTTGGAGTGTGCTTGCCCGAAGAGAACCAAGAAGCTTTAACTATGGTCGGGTGAAGATCAGAAAATTAAATGCAGTTTCATCGCATGCATGGAGGAAGCACAGGATTCCCACTCGAGCGGCGGTTCAAATGTCCACTTTGCCCATTCAGTAAAACTTGTAAGGATTGGGTTTCGTATGATGATATTGAACCGATCCGATCAGACGTGGGGGATTAGATTCGCATCTATAATGAACACGCGATTTCGGACAAATATGTCTTCTTGTCCGACCTGACATGATGCGTAGACGATAACTAGCAATGACAATATTGGACGGAACCGACCAAATCCAACCGAATAAAGTTCGGATGGAAAAGAAGTACCAGGCCTCAATTATATATTTATATATATAGAGAGAGAGAGATATTGAATAATTATCACGATTGACACTTCGCACTCATTTTCCTTTTGCTTTTAGGATAATATTAATACAATAATAATATTTTCTTACTTTTTAAATATTTTAAAAAATTTTGTATTATACTCGTGCGGTAAAAAAGAATTGATGAATATATATATATATATATATATATGAAGAGAGTGATTACACTCTGCCATTGATATTGTTTATTCGCATCATGTCCTTATTTTTTAAGGGCATGGGTATAATAATATTTTTTATAAACTTTTTTTTAAAAAATTAAAATATTTTAAATTACACTCATATTATAAAAAATAATAGATGGACATAAGTGAACATGTCACTGGTGAGAACATAAAGGAGTGTGTGGGTTGGTGTGGATTATCAAAAAATTATAAGATTTATTTTTTAGTCCTAAACCGTTTAGAACAAAAAAAACATTATAAGATTTGAAATTTTGAATATATATATATATATATATAGGTTGTGTGTGTTGGTTCTCATTTCACCTTCCAAACCAGGTGGTTCTTATTTTCAAGTATAGTTGACCAATTTTGGTTTCAGCTGGTTTAAAATCCAAACCAACCATGTCTAGTTCAAGTAATGGGCTCGGTATGTCTAGACCATCCAAAACTCTTTCCATTGACATATGTCAGCTTACCAATAATAATAAGACTTTCTTTACTTTTGTCTAGGCTTTGACCCTTTGTTGCACAAAAAAAAACTTTGAGAAGATGAGTGCACATTCGCACAAACTCTTCTAGTAGCGCACTCCGAGCGTTAGCTCCACGTCAGGGCACTCTAGCGCTGTTGCTGCTGGTGGGGAGTTCGACAACTAGAGGAAGCATGTGTATGTTAAGCTTCGTTGCTGCTGGTCGGGAGTTCGACAACTAGAAGAAGCATGTGTGTGCTAAGCTTCATTGCTGCTGGTCGTGAGTTCGACTAATAGAGGGAGCATGTGTGTCACACCCGCTCGGGTTGCGACCACGACCCGGCCCGAGCCGATGCCACATGGTCGCTTCTCGCGCTAGTGTGATGGTGAGCAATAACCAAATATAATACCAATTTAATTCAAACTCAAGAAATATCTAACTGAAATAAATATTTATATCGAAGTTCTAAATAACACGTCCAAAATGGTGCGGGGCCCACCTAACAATAACCGCGAATAAAAGACTTTCTAAATCATTTGATACTTATCATACCATCTAAAATAAAAATGCAGCTCTATCAAACTCCTACTCTGCTCCGTGTGTCTTCGAAGTGCTAGCTTCAGGATGAGCTGTAAAATAATAGGGTGAGCTCCTATACATAGCTCAGTAGGGAGGTTAAACATCTTTAAACAGAAAACATACTAAAAGCATGCATAGTTCGCAACCATTTCATAGCAAAGCACTTTTACCTTTAAATCATGATCTCAAATTCATACGCATACACTCACACACACGCACACACATCATTAGTTTCGATAATTACAGCCCATACTATGTCTGCCCCAAAGGCCACGGGAGTCGTTTGACCCTCCCTAACGTGACCTCGGTAACCCCATCCACGACGATAACCACGCCGACTCTCACGGCAGAGTATCTGAGAACACACCCTATATTCGCCCCAAGCCGGATCGCCCGAGGGACCTGCAAGTCTCTAGAGACCCCACACAAACCACACAAGTACGGCTCATATATTCACACATCATTACATTTCTAAAACCAATTACAGTTCGTCACATTCACAAATCATATCCAGATTCACGAATATCCAAAATCAAACTCATATCCACACAACATTTAAATAACATGTAAATACTATGTTCATACAACACATGCATATCAAAACATGCTCTTTATCAAACAGTGTCATAAACATGTTCTATTTGAAAAGCATATCAAATAATCCATAATTGCGAATAACATTTCACAAACATCAATAAAGCAGTTATCAATCATGCACATTTAAATCTATATAAAACAGTAAAATCACTTCTAGCATGATTCTGTAAAAGAATGCATAACCCCCTACCTCAAGGAGCGCTAAGATCCAGTCTCCAAGTCGTTGGATCACTCTTATCACCACCAAATCCTCCAATTTTAATCTTTAAACAATTACAAATGATTAAAATATTAGAACTTATTGAATTACGAGTCTAACGCAACAAACTGGATCCGTTTAAGCTATCTGAGATCCAAATTGATACCCAGATCCATATCTGATCCAAATGAGTGACACAATAGGTAGCTTGTGTCACTATATCAACACAGAACCTGTAACTACTGACACAGGTCTTATTCCTAACCCAGAAACCCATTTCAAGACACGACCCAAACTGGACCCGTTTCCGATACAAAACCTGACACAGAACCTATTTTGACACAAAACTGGTTCTTAACACTCGACAAGAGGACACGACATGAACCAGTGTCGGTTCATGACAATTCAGATACGACACGACATAGAAATGAGGGACATGCCCAAAAGTTTTTTTTTTCCGGCATCATCGTCGGTTTCCCGCGAATCACAACCGTTTTCTGGCCAAATCAACGCCATTGCTTACCTACCCCACCAAAACGCTTAGTTCTACCTCAAACCTCCAATTGAAGCCCAAAATGATGATTTTCAACAAGCTTTTCATCAAAAATTAGAAAGAAAAACGAAAATCTGAAGAAAAAAAAACATTGAACTCACCGGATTCCGACCGACTCCTCCTGTTTTTCGGCTAGTTCAAGGCTATCCAACTTCTTGGGAAAAGGCACAATGAAGGGCCCTTTTTAAAGGCCCTTCATAACCCCCGCATTGGGTGTTACGCTCAACGTTACAATGTGTGTCTTAAGCTTCGTTGCTGCGAATCTGCTGCTGGTCGTGAGTTCAACTAATAGAGGGAGCATGTGTGTGTTAAGCTTCGTTGCTGCTGGTCGCCAGTTCGACTACTAGAGGGAGCATGTGTGTGTAAAGCTTCAGCCTCTTCTTGTAACAAAAAAAACTCTTCTAATAGTTCATGTACTCTTGTCTCTCGTGTAATAAAACACCGACATGTTTCTTGTATAACTGTTCATACGTATAATAAATATACGGTCCATGTACATTAAATATCTTCTTCAAATAAATGCAAAGGACTGACAAGTTGCTCGTGAGAGAATTCCTTGATTGAACCCATTTAATGAATTTAATTTGCAAAGCTTTCAATTTTCTTAAATGCTCTACGGACAATAATTTAGTGGGAGATAGAAGCTTCAAGCCATGGGTGGCAATTTTATCATAACACGAGAACCCGACACAGACACGAACCGAAGGGTTTATGTTCGTCTAAGGACATGGCCTTCTTCCGGTTGTTGCCGTGTCGACACGAAGAAACACAGAAATTCTGCTACTGAACAACACAAAAGTATATGAAAATGATCAAATAAAACACGAAGTTTTTTTTCTTGGGTATAAAGAAGGTCATGTAGAGATGGTCGATTTGGAAAAGGTCTGGTGGTTTCAAGTGGAACCGAACAAGTTCATGAACCAGCTTGAACTGTAAATTGGGTAAATCAGACTCGAAACCGGACCCAATACTGTATCGATCAGCTGGTTTGCTTTCAGTCACACTTTCTATAGAACCAGAACCTGAACCTGAACTTGCGATTTTAAATATGACAAAAAAATCCACATATTTCTCCATAAATAGGAAAGATAGTGGTTTAGACATCAAATTATTAATTATTTATATAACTAAACATGACTAAAAACCAACTTGAACTGAAAAATGAGCAAATCAAACCCGAAATTAGACTCAATATTGATCACCTGGTTTAGATTTGATTATACTTTTCATGAAACTCGAACCGGAACCAGTGATTTAAAAGATGACAAAAAAAGAGAAGCCACATATTCCTCCATAAATAGGCAAGAAAGAAATCAAATTACTAATTATTTATACACAAGAGTAATAAAAAAACAAGTATTTATTATTAATTATTAGTTGTTGATCATATAAATCCTCTAATTTGCAGAAATTATAAACATAGGTGGGACCACATAATTATTAAGCTCGGCTCGGGATTGAGCTTGACTGAGCTCGAGAAATAGCCATAAGCCTATAAACGTGGGTGGGCTCACATACTTAAACTTTTAAGATATTATTATCGTAAAAAGCAACTTTTAAGAGCTTGTCACGTATCTTTCTCGATTTTCGAGTGACGAAGGATATTATTTATATGTATATTATAAAGCTCAATTAGTTGTTCAAAGGCAAGTTCGTGCTCGAGAGAAGATCGGGTTGAGTTCAAGTTTTTTCCGAGCCGAGCTCGAGTAGGTCGTGAATGTCTCGGCTCACTTGCACCCCTACGCATGAAAAGAGAAATATTTTCATAATTAATGTATAAGTTGTTTTAAATACATATGAAGCATTCATGGCTTCATCACTCCATGTTAATCGTTTGTTGGAAACAACGATTAAGACATAACAGCAATCACATCAGAGGAACCCTGTCATTAATTAAAATAATATTAATTATGCAGGACATAATACGATGGTGCCTGATTGGACATAAACTAAGAAAGTTTATAATGATCACTCAAGGCTTCTTATAGTATGGGTCCAAAATCAGGCTTATTATTAGCATGTTATTCATTAATTTTTGATGACATAAGTATAATTTAAAAATTTTAAAACATTTCTATAAAACAATATTATTACATTTATATCCTCTTGTACAATTATGAGCAAACATAATGGACAAGATCCAATCAATCAATATATATATATATATATATATATATATATATATATAAGAAAATCAAATCTACCCATCTCTCACATGTACAACATCAATAACGAGTAGATCCAATCTCTCTCTATATATGTAAAAGACCAACATTATTTAATGCCGGACCAAGTTAATAGAGAGAAGAAGCCCATTAAAAACCAAAACCACATGATGCATTTGGCTATCACATCTTGGTATGGGTGGCAAATCGGGTGGACAGGTCAGGTCACTTTGGGTCCAGTTCACAAAGCAATGAGAACCCAAACACGACCCCACTACAACCATATTGCTGCAGCCTACTTATGATTCGATTCGAAAGTAAAATATCGTATAGAGTTATTTTTTAATAATAATAACAATAATAATTAAGGTGGGAGAGTGATTCCTTGTTCAAAGTTATTAAATTTATTTGTGGATGCAACCATTAAATGGTATGTACGTATAAATAAGAAAATGAAAAAAGAAATAAAATGATACATCTTTATCTTGTTATCATTCATAGAAAAGTAGTCAAAATAATCAAAACGCTTGGTTGGCTTGAGTGGTTGAACACTTGTTCCCCTTAAATAAAGTATTGAAATAAGCTTTTTGTTTTGAACAAAAAATAAAAACTTTATTCATCAAAGAATATACATGGGTCTCCATAGAGCAATACACAATCAAAGAACAGATGTAAACATTACGTTATAACGAGGGATCTCCTAGAATACAAAAATATGACATCTTAGTTATATCATAATAAATAATATGATACTATTAAACTATTTACCTTCGAAAAGGGATCGATAAGAGACGTAATAAATATTGAAAGAAACACTTTACCAATGGTTTTGGTGACAAATACAAAATTACTCTTTACCCACTCAATTTCACCTAAGAGAAAGAGAGACGTGGAGAAAGATAATAGAAGAAAAGAGACTGAAGAAAGGCACGTGGATTTGTTTCCTCTTGCTTTTTGTCTCTCAAAGTCTTGTCACAATATAGGCATTTTATCAACCTTAAGGGATATATGCTGGAAAACTTGTTAACACTTCTCCATTTTAGAACCATTGCATTTAATAAACGGTTGTACGGAGGCATTTCGACAATAACTAACAAATTGTCCTTAAGTTAGTGTAGGTACAGGAACTTAATTTGATTGCATTGATCACTAAAGAATCAGTCGGATCATCATAAATTAATTAAGTACACACATATGTAGAGAGAAAGTGTTATATATATATATATATATATATATATATATATATATATATATATATATAGAGAGAGAGAGAGAGAGAGAGAGAGAGAGAGAGTTATTTATTATGCTGGTTCAGGCTTAGTTGGCAATATTGCCCCGCCCTAATCAGTTTTGGGTTCATGTATAAGGATAAGATCTCACCCAACTTTTAGCCCGACTCATATTCAACATATATATATATATATATATATATATATATATATATATATATATATATATATATATATATATATAGGAGTTGCTAGACACCCTTTTATGCCAAACTCTATTAGACGATTTATGCCCTTCTTACAATTATACGGACGATGCAAATCGAGTTGCTCGTTAATATCAACACAATGATTGATGTCATCCGGAGTTGATAGACACTCTCACATGCCCATACTCTAGGTGTCACACTCGCTCGGGTGGCAACTACGACCAGGCCCGAGCCAATGCCATGTGGCCGCTTCTCGTGCAGGTGTGATGGTGAGCAGTAACCAAACACAAACAAACAACAACAACAACAAAAACTAAGCCTTTTCCCATACTAAACGGGTCGGCTACATAGATTCTTTGTTTCCACATATCCCTATCGTGTGTCATGTTAGGAAAACCACTTGATAAAAGCAAAGTTCTTCTGGTTTTCAAAATATGTTTATGTTTACATTCGAAAATACCATTTTGTTGGGGAGTCTTGAGCAAGAATTTTGATGTATAATTCCAAACGTATCAAGATGATTTTTAAATTCTTTTGACATAAACTCTCATTCTGAATCGGATCTAAAAATCTTGATTTCGGAATCAAATTAATTTTTCATAAGATTATGAAAGATAACGAAATTTTGAAAGATATCGGATTTTACTTTTAAAAGATATAGCCATGTATACCTAGTAAAATCATCTATGAAAATGATATAATAGAAAATGCCTCGTTTAGACAAAATGGGTGTCGGTTTCTATACATCTAAATAAACTATTTCGAACGGTTTTGTGGTAACATGTGTTTTGTTTGGAAATGAAAAATATTACATTTTACCAAGAACACAATTTTTGCAAGAAAAATATTCCTCAGACTTTATTCCAAAAAGACATTGATACAATTTTTGAGTACTGAGATATCCTAGTCTCTTTACCATAAAAGAGCATCATTTGTCAAAACATTAACATATATTATACTATGCAAATAGTCTATAACGTAAAGTCCACCCTCTCTATAGCCATGACCAATCATCTTCGAGAGAGACGATCCTGTACAATACATCTCGTGGATGAAAAGGTTACAACATAATTTTTATCTAAAATTTGAGATGTAGAGAGTAAGTTTAAATTTAGTTTTGAAACAACACCAATTTTGGAGATTTCAAAATTTTTATTTTGCAAAATCACTAATTTTATCTACATCTAATTTTGTTTCATCCGTGGTGTAAACACACGATTAAGATTTTTTAACATGAGTTTAAAATTATTTCATTAGAAGTCATATGAAACAAAGTACCTGAATCAAGAATCTAAGAGGTCATATCGAATTTCATTTGTTGAAGAAGAACAAACCGTACCAACTGTTGCTTTCTCATTCATTTGAGCTTCAAGTTACTTTACTTTTTCTTCAAGTGCAAGGATGTAAGATGAAACATGTTCTTCCACTAAGGCCACCTTCTTTTTCAATTTAGGGTAATTTGGCCTTATGTGCCCGGCTTCTCTACAATGATGACAAATGACCTCTTTTCTTGTTTCGCTTGATATTTCGTTTTTAAAATGAGGAAGACGATAAACCTTTACATTTGCTTCAGGTTTAGATGCAGAAAGTACGATATCTCTTTGAAGCCTAACTTCGTTCATTCTTGTTTCCGCTATTTGAAGATCGGTAAGTACCTCTTCTTTGATAGGAAACGGCTTCCGATGAATAAGAGATGACCTAACTCCTTCAAATTTTTTTCAGAGATTTCGTAGAAATTGATATACAAAATCTTTATTGTCTTCATATTGTCTCTCATTAAAATATTGTATACATTTCTTTCTATAGCCATATAGTTAGTTCCAAACATTGAATATTCACTAAAAAAATCATTTATCTCTTTATCTCCTTTGTCTAAGGGACACAAATTTGTCTCTTAATGTCATTCTATGAGCAACATCACTTTGAACATGAGAATTTTTCAAATATTTCTATGCTTCTCTTGCATTAGTGAAGTCGGTCAAAAGTGTTTATAGTGTGCTTGTTTATATTATTCATGAGCACTCATAGGATCGTTCGATAACCTCCTTCATATTCTTCCTTTTGCTCAAGCCTAGCATTAATGAAAGGTTTTACCATTGAACCACTTACCTAACCCCATTTTTTTTGAAATATAGATAATTTTCTATAGTTTGAGCCCATGTTTTGTAGTTTGAAGGTGTTAAACAGAAATTAAATCCTTTCTTTTCGTCCATATTTTAAGGAGAAAAATAATTATAAAGAGGTAAACTTACAATAAAATTAAGAGCATTATCGACATGCTTCTCAAGGCGATAATCGGCGTTTCCACGATCGAAAATGGCTTAAATACTATGTAATGAAGACGATGGTTCAATGTAGTAGTGAAAGGTTGATGAATATCACCTCAAAGTATCACTCGCAAAAGCCTTAAAAAAAAAGGCTATAATAAAGCGTATGGAACAAAGGCATAATATTAAAAAGAATATTATTTAGCCATAAAAGGCTGGAGAAAATTCATTACATGAAAGTCATATTTATAGAGTACATGAGGCATAGGAGAGGAGAAGAAGAGAAGAGAAGAGAGAAGGGGGAAGAGAAAGAAGATAAAGGAAGGGGGATGCCCCCAACTACTAAAGAACTAGCCGTTGGGGACCTGGGTCCCCAACGGCTAGTGGCCATGCAGGTCATAACCCTGACTGCTTTAGCCTATAGGGCCTATCAGGCCGGGCCGCTTTTGCCCTTTTTCTAACACTCTTTGCCTCGCATGCTGACACTTTAGTGTGTTCTAATATTTCTTGGGATATTATTTCGATGTTCTTGTGTGTTTGATTGGTGACACATGATGTTATTCCAGCTCTTTTTATGAAAGATAGTGTTAGGAGCTCCCACTCTGGTCTTCATTCCCCAACCATGTTTAGGATCTTGTTTTCCAGTCCTTGCTACTTTGTTGTATAATCACTAACAAATATTACAAATAAACAAACAACAATTAAGCTTTTTCCCATACTAGATGGGGTTTGTTATAAGGATTCTTTGTTTCCATAAGGTTCGATCCTATGTCATACCAACAACTTGTTTCCTTCCAACACTTTTGTGGTCTTCCTCTTCATCTATTAACATATTCACCATCTAATTTATGACATCTTCTTATTGGAGCTTTATTTGGCTTGCTTTTCACGTGTCCAAACCATTGATTGAATTGGATACGAAAATAATCAAAATCTTTATTGAAGTGAAGAAAGACGTGTAATCTCGACGTGACCCTTCTATGGGTGTCGGCTTCCCCTTTCTCTTCTCTCTCTTACTTAGAAAACCTAATCAATAAGAGCCTATTTAAGTACAAAGTGTTTTAACTTTAAAGACTAAATTACCCCTACTTAGTTATTGAAGCAATATAACATATAGCCTAATATTTTAGTCATTCTTTTACGCCCCCCCTCACGTTGTGTGGAATATGTTTATGACTCCCAACTTACTCCATAATCGATCTAATATAGCTTTAGGTACTGCTTTGGTTAGAATGTTTGCAATTTGATTTTCTGATCCCACATGCTACACATTTAGTATCTTGTTTAAAATCTTTTCTCTCATGAAGTGACAATCCACCTCTATATGTTTTGTTCTCTCATGTTGGACTGGGTTTGTTGCTATCTTTATTGCTGCTTTGTTGTATGTATACAATGGTACTGGAAGGTTAATCTTTTCTTATAATTCTATAATCAACGAGATTAGTCGTAGTCCTTCACTTCTCCCTTATGCTGCAACTCTGTATTATGCTTCTGCACTTGACCTTGCAACTACTGATTGTTTTTTGCTTTTTCATGAGACTATATTCTCCCTAACTAATGTAACATACCCAATTGTAGATTTTATGTCATCTATGGATCCTACCCAATCAACATCCGTATATAATTTCACGTTAGTATGTACGTGTTTAGAGTATAAAATACCATTTTCAAGAGTTTTCTTTAAGTATCTTAAAACCTTTAACACTATGTCCATATGCTGTTTTGGTGCATATATAAATCTGCTAAGGATACCGACGGCATACGTTATGTTAGGTCTTGTAATAGTAAGTATATCAGTTTTCCAACAAGTTGTTGATATCTTCTAGAATCATTTATCCCCTTACCTATATCCATCCTCAATTTTTGATTGATATCCATGAAAATATCACACAGTTTTGATCTTGTAACGCCTGTTTCATGCAATAAATCCATGACATATTTCCGTTGAGTTAGAAAGATACATTTTTTTACCTTAGGATTTCAATTCTAGGAAGTAATGAAGTGGTCCTAAATCTTTCAAATTAAAAAGGTTATGTAACCAATTGTTCAACCTCATAATCTCTTCTTTGTCATCTCCTGTTACAATAATATCATCCACATATATGATTAGTATAGATATTCCATTTCCTATTCTAAAGAACAATGTATGATCATTTTTGCTTCTAGTGTATCCAAGTCCAATAATGCTTTCACTAAATTTCTGAAACCAAGCAAGTGGTGTCTGTTTCAGCCAATGTTGTCTGACGTGTATCATATTGCGTATCGTTGGGCTCCATGATATGGGTGTATCGTATCGTATCGCCCATATCATACTTTAATATTAAAAAAATATAAAATTATTTAAAAAATCAAGAAAAATTAGTAAAAAACTGGAAAAAAATCTGAAAAAATATGGTAATTGCTTTAAATTCATATAATACAAAGTTTAGTATAGATTGAGCATTCAACATTGAACAATTGCATCCAAATTTATATATTTTGAAGCAAAAAATAAAATACATTATTACATTTACATTTTACATATTGTAAATTTGTATTAGCCTATCAGGATCATTAACTAAATAATCTTGATCTTCTCCTTGATGAAGATTCAAAGTTTCTCATCACCTTCTGCTTCAAAATCAAAATCTTTATCTCCTTCATGATGTCGTTGCACTCCTTTCAAATTAATCCATGCAATGTCTTCTTCGGTTAGAAGTGCATTTTCTTCGTTATCTTCCATAATCCACTCATCTAATATATCAAAATTAACAAACTACTGTCTTTGTACATGTAGTTGTCATATTTGCTAATTTTCATATGTGAGCAAAACGATGAGCTCCATTTCTTTAATTATTGAGTTGAGTCTATGACACCTCAGTGATGTGATATTGTTACTTGATGATATCCCCTTTTTCTCTTACTGGAGACTAGCTTTTTAACTAATGCTTGAGCTCAATTTCTCACTTCACAGTCTGAGTTAAGCCTCACCCACGTTGATCATGTTCAATTGAATGGAAGTCATGCAAGGTGAACCCTAAAATAGTGAAGTTGTGAAATGCCCACTCAATGAACCGAGACAACCAAATTGTTTTTCATTGTTTGCGACTTCATGAAATTAGAAACTGGTAGCAGAAATATACCTAAAAGTTGGCAACGGAAAGGGAAATGATTTTGTCATAATTTTTATTTGTTCATAAATTATTCTTATTCAATAAATGAAATTATAAACCCACATTTACATGTTACATACACAACTTGCAATCCCAAACAAGCATATCAGAGGATGCCTTGGAGGCCAGAAACCTGCAAAAAAATAGAATTTTTAATTAATTTTTTTAAAAAATTGAATTTTTTTAGGCGTATCGCTCGTATATGATATGGCACCGTATCGTATCATGACCGTATTGCACCGTATCAGCCATACAACACTGGTTTCAGCCCATACAACACTTTCTTTAGTATACATACTTTATCGGATTCATAATAATGTTTTAGTCATGTGGTATTTTCATGTATACTTTTTCATTGAGATTTTCTTAAAGAAAAGCATTCTTGACATCAAGTTGTCACATCTTCCTGTTAAAATTCTTTCATAGTGCAAAAAGAGCAAATATGAAAAATATAAATAAACATTGAAAAGTAAAAAATTGAGATTTGAAGGAGGGGGCAGACCCTCCAAAGGAGGCTGCTCCTACACTCTTTCTCTCTTTCTATTAATCAGACTCTTAACCCTAATACAAAACATTCAACCCTTATATAATGGGTTGTAAAATATTAAATGACCAAAATACCCTTAATACTTCAGACAATTATAATAATACCCAAATATCAGAAAATATAAAACTAACACTAAGAACAACAAATATGCATATTTTTTAACACCTCCCTCAAGTTGGGAGTGAGATATTTCGAATTCTAAACTTGCCAAAAAACTGGTTATTTCTTCACCACACGTGTACCAATGATCTCTATGAGGCTTCTTAAAATTAACTTGAACAATCAAACACATGGGTAGCACACGACCCTTTTATAGGTGTCGGTGACTCTCTCTCTTCTTTCTTCTTTATGAAGTGATTAGGCAACTATACTTCAAAAGTCATGTTTTACTACTCTTGAAAAAGTTGATCTTTTATGGTAGGAGGTACTATCTCTACCATACACATTTCGCACAGCTTTTTCTCTGCCCCTTCACATAGTAGCTTCTGCCGGTGTGTTGGTTGGGTGACCTTTCTCTACCACTCAAATATTAAAATACATACTTCTGCTTATACTAGTCGGTCTGCGCCCCCTACATATGGTGACTGCGGTCGCTTTTTCAGTCCTCCTAGTTGTTTACTTCAGCAACTCAATGTCTTAATCTTTATGCTTCTTGGTGATACTACCATATTCTATAAAAAATAATGCATCTGCCTCTTCTCTGAGTTGATTTTTACCATATGTGGTGACAAGAAAACAAATTTTGCATTTTTGCATTTTTCTTCTATTTGCATTTTTGTTGTTTGACCAAATAAGAAAACCCTCACTACGTACGACTTCATATCTTTTGTATCTTTTCTGAATTTTATTCATTTTCAAGCAACCTTCTTGACTGTAATACTTTTCAACAACTTTCATGGATTCACACACTTGCTGAAACACTTGTTTTTACTTCACCACACTTATGGATCATTATGATGGTCAAACTACCAAACAGATAGAAGATGAATTAGACTACCTCTCTCACTTTCTTCTTTTCAATCATTAGAAGATGGAATTGGATAACCTTTCTCTCTTTCTTCTTTTCAATTATGAAATTCTAATCTCTACCGTATACACTTTTTGCGCCTTTGTGGTTGCAGTTGGTGCTTACACAACATAATATAGAAGATTAAATTTAGCATTGACAGTCCCCCCTAGGAGCCGCCATCCTCTCTTTCTTCTCTATTTTTTCTGCGCCTTCTTGGCTGCAACATTTTCAACTTAGTATTAATGGTTGTTCATCTTCAGTAGCTTCATAACTACAACAAACTTTTATCAGCCTTCATGGTTGTTTTTCAAGTAGCTTTCATAGTTGTACAATAGATTAGGTCTCCAAAGTTGGTCACCTCTTCTTCCATCTCCTTCTTAATTCAATTGTGATGTTTAATCACGTGCTGATTGGCATGCCAAGTGAAGGAGACAACAACTCTCGAGGCTTTAGTGTACCTCGCCAGTGTCTTCATTTAAAATTGCTTACTACTGAAACCCAATCAGAAGAGCATGAGGTTCCTTGCCATGCCTACCTTACATGGGATCCCCATATAGTTCTGAGTGAACAAACACTTTTTTTCATACTTTGCATGAATGTACTTCTCCTTTGTGGAAATGGAATCACCTGAGGTAGGTTTTCTCATGGGAATCAACTGATGCTTTTCTCGGATTTACTGGAATTGCTATGGATGCCATCATAACTCAACTGATTTATGTGGTGCAACTGAGCCTCCCAAATTGAGTTTGCAAACTCATTACGAAGTGATTGAAATAAATTAATCACAGAAGGCTCCCAGACCTTGACATCAAGCGTCAGAGACCTCACCTTTGATAAGTGCACACCAAGATTACGGTGGACACGGGAACATTCAATGCAAAGGAGAATACCAAGGTTCAAGGATGCCCAATCTGGTTCTGAAGCACTACAATCTGCACACTTGTCATTGCCGTCAATTTTTCTTAGGACTTCAATTGGTTTCTCATATTT
Organism: Brasenia schreberi; assembly: GCA_036023115.1. Lineage (NCBI taxonomy): Eukaryota > Viridiplantae > Streptophyta > Magnoliopsida > Nymphaeales > Cabombaceae > Brasenia > Brasenia schreberi. The sequence continues at coordinate 2,362,157 of JAYKKT010000088.1, read as the reverse complement.
TACATTGGACCTGTGTTGTACTATGCCTCTAGAAAAATGATCATGATTTCCTGTTATCAAGTTTCTTTCCAAACTGCACTCTTCAATTGTTGCATGATCTACATCAGAAGAGCTTTCAACCAAACTACTTTCACTAGCAGTACATTGATGATCACCACTTCTTAGCAGGTTACAATGATACATCAACTCACGTGTTTGGAAACTCAGCAATGAAGCAATGACCCCAATTATCTTTTCAATCCAATCCATTTGATCAAGTGCACCCTTTGCCTGCAATGTTTAGTTCTTTGTTGGTGAAATGATCCTGAAACAGAATCTTAGATCTCACTGTTCAACATCGACCTTAATAGTGGAAATCACCTGGATTCCCTGATTATGTTGAAATAAATCTCTCCTACTTATTAGTGCTGTTGCTGTAGAACTCTAGTAATAACACTTGCACTTTTTCTCGATAAGCATAATAAGAGTTGAAATTATTCCTTTTCAGAATCCTTGAATTCCTGCTACACAATGGACAGTAAGCCAACGTATCATCATCAAGGCCCTTCCTTTTTCAGCACAGCCCACGAAATCTGGGATGAATGGCCCCACTAAGCAACTGACTACCTTCTTTTTCATCCTTCATTTTTCTGCAGCCACTTTCTTTATGTGGATGATGTGCGATAGTTAACAATTTTCTTTCCTAAAATGGTGGAAATAATCCTTCATTTTTTGTTAAATTTTCCACAAAATCAGAAAATTAAGTTTCCATAACTATCTATTTGGTTTGCTTTCCCATAAAATCAGGAAAGTAAGTTTTCACAACTACTTTTTGGTGTGCTTTCCCACAAAATCAGGCAAGTAATTTGGAATTTACTTTTCCAGCATTTGATTATTCAAAAAAAATGAAATTACCTTTCTCAAAACATTCAAATCTTCCTTTCCTGTGAAAAATATGGAACACCATCGTCACTTTTGGCAACCCACCACCTTCCTTTTTTTTTTCATGATGCAGAGATTGCCTTCTCCATACAATCTTCTACCACATAAAACTCCTTCCTTAGATGATGCAAGTAACTTCAACTTCATCGAATGCAGACATTGATACTCATGCTTGTAGAATATTTTTCTACACCAAAGTTGGGAGACATGGAGGTCACATCCCAAGAGGCTTGTTGGTGTGGTACTCATTATAACTCTCCCTACCATTCTTCTGAGCACCCATCTATTGCACGTCCTAAGGCGAGAGAATCTTGACAGACCACAAGTTATTCACAAAGGCCTCCCAAGGGTTGTCTCCCATGAGAAGCATGTTGTTCTCACGGTCGACAAATACAAGTTGCCTGGAATTCGTTTCTGCATGGAGTGTCCTTTGCTTCCATTCTCCATCTATCGAACATTGCCTTCTTTAGAACTTGCAAAGTTACTTCCACAAAATAGTTGAGGGAAGAAATAATGCCCTTCTATATCAATCCAAGCAATGGAGTTATGAAAAACACGTTGTAACTCGACCTCTACCATTCGCAGGAAATCAACAACAAAGTAAGCACAAATATATACAGTGGCTCTTTCCTTCATAAAGCCCTCTTTCAACATGCTAAAAAAATGGGTGGGTGGTCAGACTACTCAGAATCATTCTAAAACATCAACCTAGAAGGAGCCTGACTCTTTCCAAGATTGTCTCGATTTCTTAATGCTAGTAGATAACATCCTAACTGGATGAAATCTTTTTCACGACTGCAGATTCCACGGTCTGAACTTCTTAAATTCAAATTTCCATCGGTAATATTCTTTGCAGCATACAAACAACAAAACAGTAACCATCTAGTGATACTCTTCATAGCATTGCAACATTCTTTTGTGTATCAATGCAGTAATGATAATCAACAAACTTCTTATGCGCAAAATGCTAAAACTATAGCTCACATCTCTCCCACCATTAATGAAGATCACCAAACGACATCCAACCTTAAGAATATGAACGATTAACTTTGATACCATGCTGAAATTCTTTGATAGTGCATTAAAAGAGAAAATATGAAAAATATAAATAAACATTGAAGAGTAAAAAATGAAGATTTGAAGGAGGGAGCAGACCCTCCAATGGAGGCCGCCCCCCCTCTCGTTCTCTCTTTCTATTACTCTTAACCCTAATACAAAACGTCCAACCTTTATATAATGGGTTATAAAATATTAAATGACCAAAATACCCTTAATACTTCAGACAATTACAATAATACCCAAATATTAGAAATTACAAAACTAACACTAAGAACAACAAATATGCATGTTCTTTAACACTTCCATCCCTTATTAGCTGCCAAACTAATAAGAACCCATACGAAAGTCATCTTTGCCACAGGAGCAAATTTTTAGTATATCCCATAAGATTGACTATATCCTTTTGCTACAAGTGTTACTTTGTATCAATCAATTTCTCGAGATTTATACTTTACTGTATACAACCATTTGCATCCTACCACTTCTCTTCCTTTTGGTAGTGATACAATATCCCATGTATTGCTTTTATTTAATGCATCCATTTCTTCTTTTATAGAAGCTGTCATTTTTTTTATGAGTTTGCATCTTCTCATGTTTTTGATATATTTATTGCATTTGAATTCACCACAAACAATTTATATTTTTCTGAAACTTCTCCATAATCAATGAAATTGTTGATTGGATTCACACATTTTCTTTTTTCCTTTCTTAATTCAATCGACAAATCTATATTCCCTTGTATCATCATTATTGGAGGTGTTGGTGTGTCACTTATATTTGATAGAAACTTATTTCTCATCCCTCTCTTGTAGACTCACTGATGATCCAATTTTTAGAAACTACATCTCCATCGATTTTGGCCCCTCTTCCTTCATCATTTCCTTATCATTTTCTTCAAATAATATCAGTAGAAGTGACTCTTCATGCCTTAGCATCTATTTGGGTTCCCCTTCACTGCTATAGTAGTATGTGAGCTCATGAAACATAACATCTCTATACACAAATTTTTTTCTTGAAATAGGTTCATAGCATGTGTAACCTTTCTGGAATAATTAATAGCCAATAAGCACACACTTTACAACTCTTGGATCTAGTTTATCTCTGTTGTGATGTACATGCACATAATATACACATTGAAAACTCTAGGGATGATATCAAAGAGTTTTTTATCAATATATAATACTTGTAGAGGTACCTTTCCTTCAAGAACTGTTGATGGTGAACATTTATAAGATAGACTTATGTGAGTACAACTTCACCCGAAAGATACTTTGGAGATTTCCTTTCAATCATTAAGGTTCATGCTGTCTCTAGTATATGTCAATTCTTCCTCTCTGCTATCCCATTCTATTGTGGAGAGTACACACATAATGTTTTATGAAGGATTCCATGTGCTATCAAATAGTTCTTTAATATTCCCAAAGTGAATTCACCCCCATTTTAATCCGAGCTTAAAATTGATTCTCAACAAATTTATGAAATAGGGAAAATATAGTTACAACTTCATCCTTAGATTTCATCAAATAAACAATAGTAAAATAGGAGTAATCATCAATAAAAGAGATAAAATATTTATGTCGAATAATAACTGTATTTGAGCTCATCCCCCATATATTATGAATGCATCAAACTAAATGCACTTTGAGTTCTTGATACACTTCTAGAAAAATGAACTCTGACATGTTTTCCTAGCTGATAAGATTCACATTCCAGGTAAGTTTCCTTGTTGATTTTTGATAACGTTGGAATGATAGTTTGTATCTTCGATAGTGGTAGGTGTCTTAGCCTTTGATGCCATAGTATCATTTCTTCGTTCAGATTTGTAGAAGCTACATGTGCTACCGATCCTTCAAAATTTTCTTCATATAAATAAAGTCCTCCATTCCTTCTATCATATCCAATGATCTTTTCTTTCTCCTTTTCCTAAAATATACAATATAAAGGAAAGAAATATATATCATAATTTAATCTTGAGCTGAATGCATTGAGAGAAGATTCATTAAAATCTGAGGTACATATTGTAACGTCTATTATTGCACAGACTGTGCAGCTGTGCAGTAACGACTATGTTTGGGAATATGAATGGCCTTTAAAAAAGGCCTTCATAGTGAAAATTTCTAGGCAGATTTGGGACAGCCTCGGACCAGCCGGAAAACGTGGAAGAATCGGCCGGAATCTGGTGAGTTCACCTATTTTTCATATTTTCATTTTTTTTCCAATTCTTGATGAAAAACTTGTTGAAAATCATCGTTTTGGGCTTAGATCGAAGATTTGAGGTAGAATTAAGTGTTTTGGTAGGTTAGGTAAGTCGATGGTGTTGATTTGACCGGGGAACCGTTCTGATTCACCGGATTTTTTATTTTCTACAACTTTTTCTTTTCATTTTTGTTTTTCAGCGAAATACCACCGCCGGTGGTTGTTCTTGGTCTTGGTCGAAAGAGGGGAGGTAGAGGAAGAGTGGGTTGCCGACCTTAATCGTTGCCGGAAATCGGTGAAATCGACGCCGAAAAATCATGAGAATCGGCCCTTTTGGGCGTGTCTCTCGATTTCGTGTCGTATCGGACATGATGTGTCGTGTCTAAAATGTCATAAACCAACACTAGTTTGTGTCGTGTCCTCATGTCGCATGTTAAGAACCAGTTCTGTGTCAAAATAGGTTCCGTGTTGGGTTTTGTATCAGAAATGGGTCAAGTTTGGGTCATGTCTTGAAATGGGTTTGTAGGTTAAAAACAAAACCCATGTCAGTAGTTCAAGGTTCTGTGTTGACACAATGACACAAGCTACCTATTGTGTCACTCATTTGGATCAGATATGGATCTAGATATCAATTTGGATCTCAAATAGCTTAAACGGATCCAGATTGGGGTTTGAGATCCGATTCGGATATAGTTTGTTTCGTTAGATTCATAGTTAAATAAATTTTAATATTTTAATTATTTTTAATTATTTAGAGATTAAAATTGGAGGATTTGGTGGTGATAAGAGTGGTCCAGAAGCTTGGGGACTGGATCTTAGCGCTCCTTTAGGTAGGGGGTTATGCATTCTTTTACAAAATCATGCTAGAAGTGATTTTACTATTTTAGATAGATTTAAATGTGCATGATTGATAAATGTTTTATTGATGTTTGTGAAATGTTATTCACAATTATGAGTTATTTGATATGCTTTTTAAATAAAACATGTTTATGACACTGTTTGATAAAGAGCATGTTTTGATATGTATATGTTGTATGAACATGGTATTTAAATGTTGTTTAAATATTGTGTGGATATGAGTTTGATTTTGGATAATTGTGGATCTTGATATGATTTGTGAATGTGATGAATTGTAATTGGTTTTAAAAATGTAATGATGTGTGAATATACGAGTCGTACTTGTATGGTTTGTGTGGGGTCTCTAGAGACTTGTAGGTCCCTCGGGAGATCTGGTTTGGGGCGAATATAGGGTGTGTTTCCGGGTACTCTACCGTGAGAGTCGGCATGGTTACCATTATGGACGGGGCTACCGAGGTCACGTTAGGGAGGGCCGGACGACTCCCGTGACCTTTGGGGCAGACAGAGTATGGGCTGTAATTATCGTAACTAATGATGTGTGCGTGTGTGTGAGTGTGTGTGTATGAATTTGAGATCATGATTTAAAGGTAACTGTGTTTTGCTATGAAATGATTGTGAAACTATACATGCTTTTAGTATGATTTCTATTTAAAGATGTTTAACCTCCCTACTAAGCTATGTATAGGAGTTCACCCTATTGTTTTACAGCTCATCCTGAAGCTAGCACTTCGAAGGCACATGGAGTAGAGTAGGAGTTTGATAGAGCTGCATTTTTATTTTAGATGGTATGATAAGTGTTAAATGATTGAGAAAGTCTTTCATTCGGGGTTATTGTTAGGTGGGCCCCACACCATTTTGGACGTGTTGTTTAGAACTTCGATATGAATATTTATTTCAGTTAGATATTTCTTGAGTTTGAATTAAATTAGTACGGTATTTGGTTACTGCTCACCATCATGCCTGTGCGAGAAGCGGCCACGTGGCATCAGCTCAGGCCGGGTCATGGTCACAACTCGAGTGGGTGTGACACATATAACACTGGGAAGACCTAATGATGTCCACAATTTCTCTTTTCCTATGATTGATATAAATGAATTATCATTAATTTTAACCTTGTCACTTAATTCTCGATAGTCGAGTAACCTTTCTCTAAAACTCACCATATGTTTAGTTGTACCTGAATCAATAACTCAATATCTACTTAAAGATAAATTAGAGGAATTACCACTCATTTATGCTTGATCACCCTTTGCTACCATTATTGCGTGATACTTTTCTGAAGAAGTAGAAGCTACTGATGATGTCTTTGTGAATTGTCCTTGTAGGCCTTCTAGACGTTTTAGAATCATGTTGATAGCTTCACTTTGCCCCTATTTCTTGGGTTCTTGCAATAAAAGCTTTATTTTTCAAGTGATTAGGCTTACCAACTAATTTTCATCGTTGTTCTTTGGTGTTTCTCGAATTTCCTCAATGTGTACATTTCAACATTTCCTTTTCATATGCAAAGTTGTCTCCACGTCCTCTACATTTGGTCCCTACTCTACCTCTAGTGGGTTGTATGTATCCTCTTCTAATAAAAGTTGTTTATTCAATACTTTGTACCTCATTTTTCTCCATATTTTTCCTATCTTTCTCTCTGATTAATAAAGAATAATTGTCCCAAGTGTTGGCATTTTTTTGCTTGCTAGAATGTTAGTTTTTACATTTTCATATTCCGATGAAACACCATGTAAGAGATCAAATACCTTTCTTTTTTCAAATTCATTTCTCCTTTCTTTTCACATTCCTTGCATTGTATCATAGTGAAATAAACTAATTCATCCCATAATCCTCTTAATTCTATATAATACTTACTAATGGATTTTTGACCTTGCTTGCATTTTTTAATTTTTTCGAGGAGTTCATACTCCTTCGCAATATTCTTTTTTCGTGAATAAGCTTCTCTCACAGCCTCCCAAATTTTATGGGTTGTTTTCAAATAAAGAAAAGAATGCCCTACTAGAACATCTTCTCTTTCCCATTTAGGGTATTCTAGACTCCTTAAATGTGGTTTTATACACTGACCAATTAGGTATTGGGTCTTACCCTTTGCCCTAACACCAAGAAGAATAGATCAAGACCATTTCAAGTAATTTTTACCATAAAACTTTATGTTGGTGATAACAAAAGAATCGTTCCTATTTAACCTTGTTACTCGGTTTGCCATTATCCTATTCTCTTCAGAGATTAGATTTTTTAGATAAGACTTGCATAGGTTATTGCTTGAAGAGATGGAAGTAGAATTTTGATCGAGTGGTTGTACCGTGCCTTCCTCACTGTTTGAATAGATCTGACCGTGCGTTTTTTCCTTCACCTCAATCAGCCTCTTTGATACCATGACTAAATTGGATACGAAAATAATCAAAATCATTATTTAAGTTGTGAAGGAAGACGTGTAGATCTGGGCGCGACCCTTTTATGGGTGTTAGTTGTCCCTTTCCTGACTCTTCTCTTTCTCACTTAGAAAACCTAATCACTAACAACTTATTTAAGTACAAAGTGTTTTAACTTGAAAGACTAAATTACCCCTACTTAGTTATTGCAACAATATAACATATAACCTAGAATTTTCGTTATTCTTTCACACAAACCATCTTAAATGATTTTCTCATTTTAATTTATTGGTGTTGCTTCCAATTTGTCTCTCGTAACCTTATTATTGATACGATCTTTTCTTGTATAACCACACATCCATTTCAACATCTTCAATTCTGCTATGAATATCTTTTACACATATTGATGATTAATTAATCAATACTTTGCATTATATAACATAGTGGGTATTTATCTTTTAAGAGTAATGGTATCTCCTTGTCAAATAAAATACTTGATGCATCTTTTACTTTAACCAATTTACATTAATTCTATGTGATATTTTTATCAATTTTTTTTATCACTTTAGAAAACTGATACTAGGGTTGTGTTAGGCTTCCGACAGCCAGCGTAAAACTTTGTCGGATTTTTATAACATGGATTACAAAAATTATGAGCATTGTTTTGGGGCGTCCCCGCCTAGCGACGCGCTGCAAAGCCTGAACGCAGTGATAAGTAAGCAAGGGCCACTACATTTTCGCCCGAAGGTAGTGAATCAATTACAGAGAGGGTTCCCACATCATGGACGGGTGTGGGTAAAGAAGTTAGTCCGCTATATTGCCGCCCGAATGTAGAGAATAATTTTCAGAGAGGGTCTCCGCATTTTGAATATAGACGGATGCGGGGGATAAGGAAGCTAGTCCTAGATAATAAGATTCGTATTGGTTCTTGGAATATCAGAATATTATCCGATAAGCTAACAGAGGTGGTAGATACTATGATTCGAAGAAAGATTCATATTCTATGTTTACAAGAGACAAAATGGGTTGGAGAAAAAGCAAATGAGATAGAGGATACAAGTTTTAAATTATGGTACTCAGGTAAAGAAAAGGCTCGAAACGGAGTTGGTATTATCATAAATACAGATTTAAAGGATAGTGTAGTAGACATACAATGATATAGTGACTGAATCATGATGTTGAAATTAGTGTTAGGAGCAGAGGTTTTGAATATAATTTGTGCTTAAGTACCCCAAGTAGGACTAGAAGATAGTATAAAGACAACTTTTTAGGAAGAGTTAGATAAAGTGATTCAAAAGATTCCACAGAGGAAGATGATTTGTTTAGGAGGAGACTTAAATGGACATGTTGGTAAAGAGGCATTAGGATATCAAGGTATTCATGGAAACTTTGGTTTTGGGGATATAAATGAGGAAGGTAGGGAGATTTTAAATTTTGCTATGGCATTTGATCTCTTTATAGTCAATACAATCTTCAAAAAATGAGATGAACATTTAACTATTTATAAGAGTGGCTTATCACAAACACAAATTGATTACTTTATTTCTAGAAAAAAAAGATAGAGCGTGTTGTAAAGATTGCAAGGTAATTCCAAGAGAAAGCTTAACCACCCAACATTGACTTTTAGTTATGGATTTGCAAATTAAAAAATGGACAAAGAAGAAAAGAGTGCATCGAGCTATTCGAACTAAATGGTGGAACCTCAAAAGCAAGAAAGAAGATATATTTAAACAGAAAATCCTTCAAGTAGATGTTTGGAATTATGTTGGTACACCCTATGATATGTGAAACAATATGGCTATACATATTAGGAAAGTGGCAAAAGATGTGTTAGGTGTATCTAAGGGAGGTGCACCGGTACAAAAAGAAGCTTGGTGGTGGAGTGAAGTAGTGTAAAATAAAATAAGGCAAAGAAGGCATGTTACAAATTACATTATGCTAAGAAAACTAGTGAAACTTTAGAGGCTTATAAGAAAGTAAAGAAGGAAGCAAAAAAGACCGTGAGTGAAGCAAAAGCTAAAATTTGGGAGGATTTATATAAAAAAACTCAACTCAAAAGAAGGTAAAAGAGATATTTTTAGGATAAATAAGGCTAGAGATAAGAAAACTAAATATATTAATTATGTTAGATGCATCAAGGACGAAGATGAAAAAATTCTAGTGGCAAATGATGATATAAGAAATAGATGGAAAAATTATTTTTATAAGCTTTTTAATGAAAATAAAGATGTTAGTATTAACTTAAGAGAGTTAGCGAAATCAGAAAAGTATATAAACCATAATTTCTACCGACGTATTCAAAAGAATGAAGTCAAAGAGGCTCTTAAACATATGAAGAGTGGTAAATTGGCAGGACCAAACAATATTCTTATAAAAGTTTTGAAAATACTAGGAGAAATAGGAATAACTTGGGTCACAAGACTATTTAATGAAATATGGAAAAACCAAAAGATGCCCGAGAAATGAAGAGCGAGTACACTTATACCTATACATAAGAACAAGGGAGACATTCAGAATTGTGCGAATTATCGAGGTATCAAGTTAATGAGCCATACTATGAAATTGTGGGAAATAATTATCGAACGTAGGTTAAGAAAAGTATCAAGTATAATATAGAACCAATTTGAATTCATGCTAGGCAGATCTAATGTTGAAGCGATTCACCTTTTGAGATGTCTTATGGAACATTTTATAACAAAAAAGAAAGATATTCAGATGATATTTATTGATCTAGAAAAAACTTATGATAGGGTACAGAGGGAGGTTCTTTGGAGAACTTTAGAAAAAAGAGGTATCCTATTGACATAAATTAACCTTATAAGAGATATGTACGATGGTGCAAAAACATGTGTGAGGACTGATAAAGAAATGACAAACTTCTTTGAAGTTAAAATTGGGTTACATCAAGGATCAACTTTAAGTCCATACTTATTTATAATGGTGATTGATGAGTTAACAAAACATATTCAAGATGAAGTACCTTGGTATATGTTATTTGGAGATGACATTGTGTTAGTGGAGGAGTCTAAGAGAAAAGTTAATAGAACATTAGAACTATGGAGAGAAACATTAGAAAGTGAAGACCTCCGACTTAGTAGAACAAAGACACAATATATGGAATGTAAGTTTGATCATTTGGTTACTTCAGAGGACATAGAAATTAAAATTGGCACATATTGCATCCCCTAAAAGGAAAGTTTTAAATACTTAGGGTCAATTTTTCAGAGTGATGGAAGAATTGATGGAGATGTTACGTATAGAATTAATGCTGATTGGTTAAAATGGAGAGGAGCATCAGGTATTCTTTGTCTTAAGAAGATACCATTAAAGTTAAAGGGTAAATATTATAGAGCAGCAATTAGGCCTGTCATGTTCTATGGTTGTGAGTGTTGGCAGTTAATCATAAACATGTACAAAAGATGTCTGTGACAGAAATGAAGATGTTGAAATGGATGAGTGGTCATACAAGAAAAGGCCGTATACATAATTAGGTTATTAGAAACAAATTAGGAGTGACACCAATAGAGGATAAAATGAAAGAATATCGTTTAAGCATATAGAAAGAAGATCAAAAGAAGAACTTTTAAGAAGGTATGAAAAACTAAATTTGGAAAGTATTAAAAGAGGTAGAGGATGACCACAAAATTGTTGGAAAGAAACAATAAAGAATGATCTAGCTTATTGTGAGTTAACTGCTAACATGACACATGATAGGGATATGTAGAAACAAAGAATCCATGTAGCCAACCCCATCTAGTATGGGAAATGGCTTAGTTGTTGTTGTTGTTGTTAGAAAACTAATACTAGGTATTTAAAAACTTTATTTTTAAGGGAAGCAATGTGTGGCAATGTGTAGTAGCCAAATGATTGAACTTGCATTCCATGTCTCCTGTCTTTATTCTACAAAGTCGAAAGCCGTTTTCTCCAATTTTTCTGTATATAGTTCAAACTTCTTGTTAGCATTTTCCCTTGACTCATCCAGTAACACAATGTCATTTGCGGATAACACACACAAAGATACTTCATCTTTAATATGCTTTGTTAACTAGTCACTAAACAAGATAAATAAATATGAACTTGCTAATCCTTGATGTAATCCCATATTAACTTTAAGAAAATCCATCATTTTCATGAGTTCTTAGACATGTTTCTGTATTATCATACATAGATTGATATACGCCAATGAATGTATCTCCTACCAATCTCTTATAAGATTGATAATCACTGACAAATATTATCCTACTTGAAATTATCTGATGATGAGGATGTTAACAATTGTTATAAAAGCATGAGCTTTAATCTCAACACCTGTAAATACCTGTTTAATTTGTAAATAAAGCTCGTGTAAATGAAATATACTCTATGCTATTATTATCTCATAATTGTAAACGAATTCTTGACCTTCTTTGAATGCAAAGAACCCTACACTGCTGATATCATCCGAATGTCATACCATGTATGTACACTACTTTGTTCTTTTAGTTCCTTCTTTTTATGCTTTTAAAGCTTTCTGAAATTCAGAACCATATCTGTATTTAATTATGAAAAAGAAAATGTGTCATTGGCTTTATGACAATGTCTAGAAGTTAGACCATGTATGTGCACTCTCCAACTTTGTCTTATAATTTCTATTAATTCTGAGCATGGTTTCAAGATTTTCATTTCAGGTTTTGGGAAAAACACTAGTTGCATGTTTTGTAATTTCTTTTCTAATAGAAAAGTGCATATTGTTGTCAGATCATGACATTTTCATTAAAAAATAGCTAAGTAATTTAAATTTTGCTATCATACGGTCAACAACTCTAGTTTTTCAAAAATGCTAGATTATATTTACATGATCTAATTGTAGTATGCATAAGCCTTATGTAGTTCTTATGAGAGTGTTGACCCCTCTTCCTCACGTATTGAAACATTGTGAAGTAGTTGTTAAAACTTGGGACTAATTTTAGTAGGATTTACACGCATTGTAAGATACTCAAAAATTTGTTATCTGATTTAATTTTTTCCCAAACCCTTAGTATCTCTTTGTACGTAGTCTTTCAAAGATGATTGATGAAGGGAGTATGTAGAAGTATGTTTTACAAATATGGAGTCATTCTGTTTTACTAGTCAAACAAGGTGAATATTGTTTAAAGAGGAACGACACACTCTATCCATTTTTCATGGTGTGTGACGTGTCCATCTTGGTTCTGTATCTTACTTGGATTTCTGAAGCTTTTGTACTTGTTACTGGTTAGCTCTAAGTTATGTCTTCATGAAAAAGGAACATATTGATTATTTTCAGCCTTTTCATTTTCCACAAGTGGGGAAGGTAAGAAAGTTGTCAGGCTAAGTTGAATTCTGATGAGGTCCAAGTGTTATTTTACCCTAATATGTTCCATATAAGAAAACAACCAACTATACATAATCATAGAGTTTCGCATCTTCAGATGTACAATACTCTGTTGCGCAAGATCAATCAGATTCTCAATCTTGACCTACAGCCAATTGAGCCTTTGCATAGGAGACAACTTATTTCAATTGTCTGATGTTGAATATGATGCTTCTTGTGAGTATTGTCTCAGGATTCATGTGGTTTCTCGTTTATATCATTATGCAGATGATTTTCTATAATATATTGAATCGGCAAATTCCCTGGCCATGAGTTCCCGAGGAGATGAGCTATGAGGCTTATGACTTGATTGACAAGTGAGATTTTAATTAGCATCTTTGTTAGTTATGCTTATAGCTTCATCCGGCTGTAAGTTGGTCAGGATATACTTGCAGCGACATGTTTGTGCTGTTTCTGTTATGGGCATGAAAGGTTGCGTGCTAAGTCATGTGCTGATCACATGGTCTGTTAACCATTTCTTGATGTTCTCTCACTATTCATGCTTGTGGTCAGCAGTCCACTGTCACGGCTACAAATGATTACGTCATAAGTAATTATTGGACTCCACTTGTTCAAGGTCCTTGCACAATGGATGCAGTCACTAACATCACGTTAATTTAACTCATTAATGAGTCAATAAATCATATATATATTTCTCATATGCAGTGGCAAAACCTATTCATGAGCGAGGTGAGGTGGCTGCCACACCTGAAATCTGGAAAATCCCAAAAATCAATGCAAGCAGATGGAGTTTTTAAAAAACTATGTAGACTGCCTAACCTGAATTTCATCAATTTGGACTTCAAACCTGAACCCAAAACATGTTTTTAGGTCACTGAGTGCATGGTATTCCATTTCTGTAGGTGCACAACTCTGATTGATCCATCGGTTGATGAAAGAGCCAAAACACAACATGCATGCTGGACTATAAACTACTGTATGAACTTGCAGCAATAAACTACTTGGTCTTTTAGTATCATGCTTCCTGAATTTGTTGTCTATGCTGCTTCATTCATGTCCCCAAGTGAGTGATATATCTTGTGTCTGTACAAAAAATTCATTGCTGATGAGAATGAAATAAACTGCAAAAAAAGAGCACTGCATTATGTAGTCCAATCTTGTTCTTAATTACTGTCACATCTGTGATATTCTTCTCCTGGACATCATTCAAACCAGCACCAATTTTGTCCTTACAGAAAGAAGTGCTCCAACTGCAGACTAGAGAAAATGCACAATATCCATGTGCCTTGCATTATATTTTGGATCTCTTCTTGCTCTTTCTTAGTTATTCCTCCTTATGCTATGCAATTCTAGTGAAATTGTGTGGCACACTTCTTTTCAGGTTGTTGATTGAAAATCCAGTCCAAAGACTTGGAGCAACAGGAGCAGGTGAGGTAAGAAAGCAATTAATGGGCTAGCATAACTTTCACCTAATTTTCTTTCTGGTCAAGAAGTGACTTTACTCCACGTATTTGGTTTGTACAGGTGAAGAGCCACCCCTTCTTTAGAGATATCAATTGGGAAACCTTAGCGAGGCAGAAGGTTCTGTCAACTGTAAATTTTCGTTTTTGAATAGCGTTTTCTCTTGCATGACCGTGAGTGGTGTGGTGCTCAATTTGGTGCACAGGCAGCTTTCGTTCCAGCAGCTGAAGATGCATGTGACACAAGCTATTTTGCCAGTCGTTACAACTGGAATCTGGCAAGTGATTATGTCTATGAAGTAGCCAATGAGCATGATGATGCTTCTGATACCTGCAGCATGAGTTGTACCAGCAGCACACCAAGCAACCTCCAGGATGAGGAAGTAAGGAAAAAGGATTCATAAACAACTCTTATTTTAGTTATCCATCTTAGGAAGTGATATATTTCACGGTAATGGAGTTTCTCCAACAACTTTCAGAAGAGAGAAAATGCTAAATAAAATCCTTCTATGTTTTAACTATGGCTTTGCAAGATCAATGATGATATTACTAAGTAAAGAGTTGACACCAATAAAAGATAAAATTTAAGAGACGTTGGTGGTGGTTCAAACATATGGAGAGGTGGATGCAGTCAGAATGCCTGAGAAATCGATGTGAGAAATCAGATGATGAACAAAAGAGGGCCAAATGATTGAAGAAGTTTTTTGAAGTGTTGGAGGGAGATAACAAAACATAATCTTGCTTTTGTTGGAGTTAAATGCTAATGTGACTAAGGACCAGGCTCACCAGTGATTAAGAATCCATATAGCCGCCCCACTTATATGGGAAAAAGCCTGGTTTCATTTTGGTTTTGGTTATGTTTGAAGTCTGGCTTGTCTAATTGCATTCTACTGTCAGGGGGATGAATGCGGTGCTCTGGCTGATTTTGGTACTTCCCTCTCAGTGAACTATTCTTTCAGTAACTTCTCTTTCAAGGTATACAAAAAATGACGCTAGAATTTGCTTGTATGTTCAATCAAAAAAAGAAGAAAAGGAATTTGCTTCCATGCAGTTAAGGTGACGTTACGGTTGAGATTCCAACCTGATGAATGACTGGTTTTGTGCAGAATCTGTCTCAGCTGGCATCCATCAATTACGATGTTTTAGTTAGGAGCACTAAAGATTCACCAAAAGCCTCCAATACAAAAATTCCTTAGAGGATTGGAATCATTGGATCATGAACCTTCTTACTGGATCAGGTGAGTTGATCCTCTTTTTCACATGGGTGCTGTATTCCTTAGAGATTCCAACCTGATGAATGACTGGTTTTGTGCAGAATCTGTCTCAGCTGGCATCCATCAATTACGATGTTTTAGTTAGGAGCACTAAAGATTCACCAAAAGCCTCCAAGACCTTGGTTCCTTAGAGGATTGGAATCATTGGATCATGAACCTTCTTACTGGATCAGGTGAGTTGATCCTCTTTTTCACATGGGTGCTGTATTGAGCTTATGAACTGATAACGTATCAGGTGAGTGGATCACCAAGGCCGTTAAAGCAGTCTTGTAATATATTTTTTTATATTTTTTTCATTCGAAAACGTAACGATACATATCTCTATATGTCATCAATAAAAAAAATTGATACACCTTGCACATCGATACTTACAACATTGCTTGAAGTGTAGTAAAAAAACAATAAAACGTAGTCTTGCTTTTTTGGAGTTAAATTTTCTATAAAATCAAACGTAATGGTCACATAGAATCTGTGTAGGAACAGGCTTGACCTTTGGTCTTAAATAATCATCATGTTTTCACTTGCAGATCTCAATATCAGGGAGATACACAAAACATCCTCCCTGGCCTCAAGGCACTGGATGATAAAACTTCTCCGTGAGCTGACCTAGGGTATCTTCCCTCTCCATTCTGTAATGAAATGTGCTTATTGAATTACTGGTACTATTCTTAATCTTTGTATGAAATGGTCCTCTGTGTGTGTGTGTGTGCAGACTAGTAGTTTCTTCATCTACTGCTGACACTAGTCTCCTGGTGGTGCAGCCTTAATCAGAGATGATCATGACATGCATTCATCTTCAAGAAACCTTGAGGAATTGCTCATTTATTCAGCTTGACAAAATTTGAAATTATAGAGGTCAGAAATTTTTGTATATGCAGTATAGTATGAAAAGAAATTTTTGAAATCATGTAAGGGATCACCCTTGCATTTCCGGTCCCAAGCCTGGATAAAAGAGGAGGGTTGTGTAAGGCTTCCGACAACCATGATCATTGCTTTGGGGCGTTCCCCCCTAGAGATGTGTTGCAGAGCCCGAATACAGTAATAAGTAAGCAAGGGCCACTACATTTTCGCCCGAATGTAGTGAATCAATTGCAAAGAGGGTTCCCACATCATAGACGGGTGTGGGTAAAGAAGTTAGTCCCGCTACATTGTCGCCCGAATGTAGAGAATAATTTTCATAGAGGGTCTTCGCATTTTGAATATGGACGGATGCGAGGGGGTAAAGAAGCTAGTCCTAGATAATAAGATTCGTATTGGTTCTTGGAATATCGGAACATTATCTGGTAAGCTAATGGAGGTGATAGATGCTATGATTCGGAGAAAGATTCATATTCTATGTTTACAAGAGACAAAATGGGTTGGAGAAAAAGCAAAGGAGATAGATGATACAAGTTTTAAATCATGATACTAAGGTAAAGAAAAGGCTCGAAACGGAGTTGGTATTATAATAAATAAAGATTTAAAGGATAGTGTAAGGAGCAGAGGTTTTGAAGTTTGTGCTTACGCACCCTAAGTAGGACTAGAAGATAGTATAAAGACTGTTTTTTGGGAAGAGTTAGATAAGGTGATTTAAAAGATTACACAAAGGGAGATGATTTGTTTAGGAGAAAACTTAAATGGACATGTCAGTAAAGAGGCATTAGGATATCAAGGTATTCATGGAAACTTTGGTTTTGGGGATATAAATGAGAAAGGTAGGGAGATTTTAAATTTTGCTATGGCATTTGATCTCTTTATAATAGCCGACCCCATCTAGTATGGGAAAAGACTTTGTTGTTGTTGTTGTTGTATTTGATCTCTTTATAGTCAATACAATCTTCAAAAAATGAGATGAACATTTAATTACTTATAAGAGTGGCTTATCACAAACACAAATTGATTACTTTATTTGTAGAAAAAAAGATAGAGTGTGTTGTAAAGATTGCTAGGTAATTCCAAGAGAAAGCTTAACCACCCAACATCGACTTTTAGTTATGGATTTACAAATTAAAAAATGAACAAAGAAGAAAAGAGTGCATCAAGCTATTCAGACTAAATGGTGGAATCTCAAAAGCGAGAAATAAGATATATTTAAACAGAAAGTCCTTTAAGGAGATGCTTGGAATTATGTTGGTACACCCAGTGATATGTGGAACAATATGGCTATACATATTAGGAAAGTGGCGAAAGATGTGTTATGTATCTAAGGGAGGTGTACCAGCACAAAAAAGAAGCTTGGTGGTGGAGTGAAGTAGTGCAAAATAAAATCAAGGCAAAGAGGGCATGTTACAAATTACATTAATGCTAAGAAAACTTAGTGAAACTTTAAAGGCTTATAAGAAATCAAAGAAGAAAGCATAAAAAGACGTGAGTGAAACAAAAGCTAAAATTTGAAAGGATTTATATAAAAAACTCAACTCAAAAGAGGGTGAAAGAGATATTTTTAGGATAGGTAGGGCTAGAGATAAGAAAACTAAATATCTTAATTATGTTAGATGCATCAAGAACGAGGATGAAAAAATTCTAGTGGCAAATGATGATGTAAGAAATAGATGGAAAATTTATTTTTATAAGCTTTTTAATGAAAATAAAGATGTTAGTATTATCTTAGGAGAGTTAGCCAAATCAAAAAAGTATATAAACCACAATTTCTACCGACATATTCAAAAGAACGAAGTCAAAGAGGCTCTTAAACATATGAAGGGTGGTAAATCGCTAGGACCAGATAATATTTCTATAGAAGTTTGGAAAATAGTAAGAGAAATAGGAATCACTTGGCTCACAAGACTATTTAATGAAATATGGAAAAACCAAAAGATGCTTGAGGAATGGAGAGCAAGTACACTTATACCCATATATAAGAACAAGGGAGACATTCAGAATTGTGCGAATTATCGAGGTGTCAAGTTAATGAGTCATACTATAAAATTGTGGAAAAGAATTATCGAAGGTAGGTTAAGACAAGTATCAAGTACAACAGAGAACCAATTTGGATTCATGCTAGGCAGATCTACTATTGAAGCGATTCACCTTTTGAGATGTCTTATGAAACATTTTAGAGCAAAAAAGAAAGACCTTCAGATGATATTTATTGATTCAGAAAAAGCTTATGATAGAGTACTGAGGGAGGTTCTTTGGAAAAAAGAGGTATCCCATTGACATACATTAACCTTATAAGAGACATATATGATGGTGCAAAAACATGTATGAGGACTCATGAAGGAATGACAGACTTCTTTGAAGTTAATATTAGGTTACATCAAGGATCAACTTTAAGTCCATACTTATTTATAATGGTGATTGATGAGTTAACAAAATATATTCAAGATGAAGTAGCTTGGTGTATGTTATTTGAAGATGACATTGTATTAGTGGAGGAGTTTAAGGAAAAAGTTAATAGAAAATTGAAACTATGGAGAGAAACATTAGAAAGCAAAGGCCTCCGACTTAGTAGAATAAAGACAAAATATATGGAATGTAAGTTTGATCATTTAGTTACCTGAGAGGACATAGAAATTAAAATTGACACACATTGCATCTCCCAAAAGGAAAGTTTTAAATTCCTAGGGTCAATTTTTTAGAGTGATGGAAGAATTGATGGAGATGTTACGCATAGAATTAATGTTGGTTGGTTAAAATGGAGAGGGGTCTTTGTGATAAGAAGATACCATTAAAATTAAAAGGTAAATATTATAGAGGAGTAATTCAACCTGCCATGTTTTATGGTTCTCAGTGTTGGGCAGTTAATCATCAACATGTATAAAAGATGTTTGTGACAGAAATGAAGATGTTGAGACGAATGAGTGGTCATACAAGAAAAGACCGTATACATAATGAGGTTATTAGAAACAAATTAGGCGTGGCACAAATAGAGGATAAAATGAGAATATTGTTTAAGATGGTTTGGATATATAGAAAGAAGATCAAAAGAAGAACCTGTAAGAAAGTATAAAAAACTAAATTTGGAAAGTATTAAAAGAGCTAGAGGACAACCACAAAAGTGTAGGAAATAAACAATAAAGAATGATCTAGCTTATTGTGAGTTAACTGCTAATATGGCACACGATAGGGATATGTGGAAACAAAGAATCCATGTACCCGACCCTGTCTAGTATGGAAAAAGGCTTAGTTGTTGTTGTTGTATAATATGAAAAGTAGCTGACCCCATTTAGTATGAGAAAAGGCTTAGTTGTTGTTGCATAGTATGAAAAGATACCATAAGTTGTCACCATATTCACTCAGGTAACACTCGTTTCCATCTTGCCGACTATAAATAGCTTTCATAAGCATTCTACTCTCACCAACTTATTTGTATTCATAGACCACAACAATAAGATTATGTATGTGATAACAGTTATATTCTTGGAACATATTTGATGTAACTTGCACAATAAAATAAAAGTTCAACTTCAAGAAATTTGTCACACTTTGTAATTTCTAGTTTTGATGTTTTCCTGAAATGGACATTTGAATAACTCTTTACTAGCAATCTTTGTTTATCATTCAATCTTGGGCACCATTTAATTTCTCTTGAATCAACGGGCTCTTGGTCCTTGGCTTTGTCATGATCGGCTCTTTAAATGATAATCAGCAACCCGTGAAAAGGAATGTGGTACGTTAGCCCAACGGCAGGGCGCTATAGCACCGCTGCTGCTTGTGAGGAGTTTGACTCCTATAGGGTTCCATCACTTTCTTTCCTAAAGAAAAGAAAATGACTAAGAAGATCAGGAGTGGTGTTTCAGTGCTTCATTAAAGACATTTTTCTAGACATATATTCAAGGATCTGGGTTGCTTAGAACCTAAAACCCGAATCAAATCACATCCCAAACCGATTCTGGTTTTGGTTTGAGAAACAAACCTGCTACTGTTTCAAATGTTTTTTCTAGAAAACAAGTGCAAATACGTCCTCTTGTCAGGAGTTCGACTCCTACAGGGTTCCATCACTTTCTTTCCTAAAGAAAAAAAATGACTGAGAAGATCAGGAGTGGTGTTTCAGTGCTTCATTAAAGACATTTTTCTAGACATATGTTCACGGATCTGGGTTGCTTAGAACCTATAACCCGAACCAAATTATCCCAAACCAATTCTAGTTTCGGTTTGAGAAACAAACCTGCTACCGTTTCAAATGCTTTTTCTAGAAAACAAGTACAAATACGTCCTCTATGAGTCAAACTCTCCACCAATTACAATAATACAAAGCGCTCTACCGTTGACCTACCGATCAGTTTGTAATAATGGGTGTTGAAAAAATATCTAAAATTTAGTTATGGGCCGTTTGAAACCACTCGTTTTGGGACAATTTCTAAATACCATGAACTATAATTGAACCAGGTCCCCAGTTTTAATTACGATTATGGAGTTGGTTCGGTCGATTCTGGTTGCTGCCGGTTCCACTAGTGGTATGATGTCAATTCAAACTATTGGACCAATTTCCAGTTGGCATGTCTACTCACGGTAGCTCTAGAGAAAGGGAGAAGCAGAGAGGGAGGCCTCCAGCCGTTGGTCTTTGGCCTATCATCTTTTTGTCAGCCTTTGACATTCTATTTTCTATTAGACTTTTTGACCTTCTAGCTTTCCACCGGTGGCCTTCTGTCGGCTTTCAGCCTTTACTCCGTAGGTTTCGGATTTCTACCTATCTTTATTCCGTAGGTATTTTTTTGACTGTCTTAGGCCACTTTTGATGGTTTTCGATATACGACAATTTATTGACAGACTTCGGTCGCTTGAGTAGTGGCTCTGACTGTCTGTCCAGATTTTTTTCGGCAATCACAAGGAGTACTCTTACTTCTTTTTCTCTCTTTTATTTTTAATTTCTAATGACATAATTGTTTCTTACATATTTTCTTCAACCTCGCTCTGATACCAATGTTGGTGTCTGCGCCGAAGTTCTTTTTGTTTCGATCATTGAAATCCTGCTAATGTCTCTCTTTGATGTTCCTCACAGTGATAACTCAATCCTTCCAACAATGGAGTTACACACGACAGTCGAAAGAGAAGAAGAAGAGGTAAGACAGGTGTTTTGATTTCATGTTACCCACATATGACTTTTTTAGGGAGATTTTACTTTTGTGTTTTTCTCAGTGTATCCTACAATGCTTCACTCTGTATTTATAGCGAAACAATGCCTATTTTCGTGGCTCCCTTTTCCTTGTATTTCCCTGTCTAGGCTTTCTTCTTGGAGCTCTTTATGATTATCGGTATTTCTGTAACGCATTCACGAAAACAACAAGATGGTCGATCTTCCGTTTTTGTGGATATGCTTATCGAGAATGACCACAACTTGGCGTAACAGTTTTTATCCATTATTTTGGGTGTATTAACAGACATGCACACGACAGACACACTTCATTTGAGTTCTTTGTTTATGTATCCATTTGATTTTATAAGTATCTTCTAAATACTTCCATGTAAATTAGGTCATTAGAAAAAAAGTTGTGTTAGAACTTTTCCTTTTCATGTTCTACCATTAAATTCTCTCACGCACAAGGGAATGAAAATATTGACCCGACCAGTGCAACCCATCAAAAAGGGATTGGGAATACCCGACCCTACCCGAACAAAATTAGTCTGCGCACGTCAATCCATACTCTCATTTTCTTAAAGATTTCAACCTTTGATTTTAAAGAACAACTGAAATCGATGTTACTGATCAAATAGTTGAGAATGTTTAAACATAAATTCTCTCTCTCTCTCTCTCTCTCTCTCTCTATATATATATATATATATGCCTTTGTTCTTACCTTATTACCGATGGGAAGAAGAGAACCCCACCTCTGAGCGCTCTATTGAGGTTCGGGTTGGGGATGGTATAAGCTGTATACCCATCTCCAAAAGGACTCATGTCTGATCATGGGTATATGAAGTGACAAAGTCGGTTCGATTATGGAACCAAGTCTGTCATGTGAAAGGAATTGGTGTGGTTGGGACGAGGTCGATTGACTTGGCTACTGTGAGGAGGTTTTGATGCTACACATAGAGCCATAGCTCACCTGTCTAAGGGGTCGAGTCACAACTTGAACGTCGTGAGTTCGATACCTGGGGCACATCTGGCATCGGCCTCTCCATTTTAACAAAAAAGAAGATGAAATTTGCTTTATTCTCATTAACTTGGTTTGTTAAGTATGTGGTAATATGAAACAGCTACAAACAATGGGAGTTCTGGCAAGAATTCAAGCAATGGCTCTGGAAATGCAGCTTTGAGGATGACAATGGGCATGAATCCATGGTGGGTGGGTGGGCTCTTGCTTGCAGCCCTCCTTGTTCTCTAATTCAGCAAGACGTTTGGTTTCTCCGATGAGCATATAACTTGACATCTCTTCCGCAATGATAGCCGTTCATCTTTCAGATCATGCACCTGGGTTTTTGTATACCGCTCTCTCCCTCTAGATTTCTGTCTCACGTTTACTGTGGTTTTCTTCGTCCTGTGCATATTTTAGTGTGACGATTTTTCTCATTGTTAATTCGTCTCTGACAGTGATTCTGCATTCATTTCTTGGGATTTTGGATGTTAAATTCTTTAGTCGCATTTGTATGAAATATATTAAATGAAGTCTCTAGACAACTGTTTCTCGAGTACCTGACAATTTGAGAATTCAAGATAGGTTTGCTTTATCAATAATGCTATGTTGACGAGGAGATTAGTTTTGAAGCCCTACATTTTCAAATACCAACTAATATATATATATATATATATATATATATATATATATATATATATATATATATATATATAGATGAGATAGAGGGAGGAAAAGAGTTGCTAGACAACTTCTCATATGAGGTATTGCTTGATCATTACCATGTGACCATTCGGATGGTCATGGTGAAACCGCCCATCTCATGTCACATTAACGTACTCATACGCATTAAATGAAATCAATCCTTGTGTCGATGTTCACTAGCAACTTGACGTAAATTGTTCATGTAATCACATATATGACACAAATCATCTACTAGAATATGAAAAGAGAGGTTATCTAACAACTACCAATTTTTTTCTTTATATATAGAGAGGAGTCAAACATCTTTACCGTTGATGTTGTTGTATATTTATACATGCATTTAATACAAATGAATGCATTAAGCAAAGTGATTCAAGTGTCTAGTGACGATCTCAAAGATTGAATAGTGAAAATGATTATATATATTACATATACTTATGCATTATCTTTATTCTTTGGGAGGATGAGTATTTCATTTATATTTAAAACACTTGTATAATTTTTTAAATCACATTTATGCTCTCACGAACAAAAGACTTGCTTGAGTATGTCTTGCCAAACATAAAAGCATCTATTTTCCCATCTATATATCTATATCGATCTATTTATAAACTCCTTTACAAGATGAAGGTTATGAGTTCGATATCCGGTGGGTGCATTTGGCTTCGGCCTCCATATTGTATGATGAAAAGAAAAAAGAAAAACAAGTTAAATGAACTTGTATATATTGAAATCAAAGTGTAATCTAGTGGAGAAAAGGATTTTATATAAATGATGAAACTTTAGGTGGTTACTTGATTATAGCTTAAACTCTAGGTGTTTTATCTTTATTTTCCTTTCTGTTTTTTTTTCCTAGTTACAAAGAGTAGGCGGGCACCAGGTGAATCGAACTCACGACCTGCATCATGTGGTGCGTACTGTAGGTGGTTCTTCAAGTCCAACTGAACTAATCGAAGGATGCATCTTGGTCGGATGGTGACTTTGAGTTGTCGTATCAGGAAACAGACGTGCTATGCAATCTTCACCTTATGTTTTGGTGATGGACGGCTGCAGTGAGTTGAGCTTGTGAACAGAGTCTATAGAAATGGCCGTGGACGGTGATATTTCAAATAACCAAACACCCTTACCGCATCTATGATTCAACGTCTCACCTAATGAACATATGCTAGTCTACAAACGTATCATCTCTTTCTCTGGTTTGAGATGAATAGTTGAGATTTCAAGGATAAAAAAAGTATATAATATGAGGAGCATATATATGTGTGTGTGTATGATGATGATGCTCACTTTCGACATTATGTTCATGCGTCATACCCTTATTTTGTGAGAGCATGAATAACACTTATGGCTCCAAATGCAAAGGATAAGCTTGAGATGCATTGCAGGCATCATTTATTTTTCCTTTCTCTCTCTATATTGATTGGTTGATTGGATCCTACTCATCACTGTGCTCAATTATAATTAACTTTTTTGGAGTAGGAGTATAATAACCTTGCCTTTCATTTGTTTTGAAAATTTTTATTTTTTAAAATACAATCATTTCATCGAAAAACAATGAGTGGGCATGTTAGAAATGGGCAAGAGCCGGTTTTCTTATATATATATGAAAAATCTAATAGGCTTCTCATGTTATATTCTTGCCTTTGAAAATTTTAATCATATGAAAGATGGATGATTGAGTTAAAAAGTAGAAAACGAAAAGTATTTCTTATAGATGCACTTAATTTATATATACTTATATTCATTTTAAGAGATGATTGAGATTTTCAAGAATGTGTAAGCATATTGTACTCACCCTATACTTATGATTCTTAGTAATGTCAAGAGCATTTTGTGAAAACATTGACACGTGACAGTCATACTTCTGGGTTTCTAATAATTCCCCCAAATCAAAATCAACCAGCGTTTTTTTTGTCAGGGAGCGATTTAATAAGTCAGACTTTGGTTCTTTGGGGACATTGGATAAATGCAAGTGACAAATATTTCATGAACGACCCCCACAACATGAATATGAAAATGATGCCTGTGCCACGAATGCTTATACTAAAATAAATAATGTAATAAATAAAAAAATGTACTAAAGCATACTTTCAGATATTAGAAGGTAAAAATTTTGCCACTAAGTTTCTTTAAGTTATTTTATCGAAGTTAACTTCAGATCAAAGAGTTAATTTATCATCGTTTCATCATCGCAAGATGTGGGTTTTCCACCCAACATCCTTGGTTAAGACCATTATTAAAAAATGATAAATTTTGCCAATCCAAAACCTCGATTTATAGTATCAACAAAGAAAAATCACTTGTCATAGTATCAACAAAGAAAAACCTTGTCAAGAAAAAGCACATACTTTTATACATAATTAGGGCTTTCAAAAAAAAAAAATTCATAGCTGATGTATGTTTAGGTCAGTTGGGCGTTTGTGTTTTCATTATAAAGAGAATTCGATACTTGTTTCTTGTTATTTGCGGATGTTCTCATATTCTAAATATTTAGCAAATATCAATGTATATTATGTGCTTGATGGCCTTGTCTCTCAGCAACGGGGACTTCGGATTCCTGTTGTGGGGACGGAGACGGGACCATGATCCCCACCCGACCCTGGCCCATGAACATCCCTTGTTATCACTCTCTTAAATGTGAGGCCTTTCAAAATATGATAAATTAATCATATACCAAGATGGCGCCAAAATTTAAGCAAAATTTCACTTTTTGACTGCAATTCTTCTGCCTGCACAACCCACAAATGCATCTTCAACGCTTCAAAATGCAGCACCCACTAGTGAGGATAGCAATTTCATAGCCAACCTGAAAATCTTGCCGGAGCTACGGAAAGTTAGGCGTCCCAGGTCGGGTCCATCAAGCTAGCTAACCCAATTTGTACACACACACACACACACACATATATATATATATATATATATATATATATATATATATATATATATATATATATATATATATATATATATATGAGTGTGTGTGTGTGTGTGCGTGTGTATTAGATAGAGAAAAAGTTGAGTCATTCAAAATGGTTCATGGGTTCATGTTAATTTGGACAGTCGGATGAAATAGATAGATGATCTAGACAAAAAACAAAAATTGGAAAATACATAGTATGCTTTGTATCTTTTGCTTTTCTCATTTTTAACATTCAATCTATCCAATTTGATAAATTGACACAAATACTCTAACATAAATGTGTGTGTGTGTGTATATATTTATGTGTGTGTGTGTGCGTGTGTATATATTTATGTGTGTGTGTGTGTGTGTGTGTGAATGGGGTTGATGAGGTTATTCAGCCCAAAGCCAGTCAGATTGTTGAGTTTTGAAAAGTGACCCGATGGTCAACCTGCTTTTCACCAGCCAAAGTGATCCCACCCGAATTCAACACGTCAACCCGATTTCCCACCCCTACCCACTGGAACCGTCTTGAGTGCAAAAGCAAATTTCATAGCTACGACTTACAACATAATGCAAAAGAACCGGTTTGAACCTCCCATTTGAAAGGTAGTTTTGGGGCCTTTAATCGTTTATCAACACACATTATCGGTTCTCGGAGTCTTAGAAGATCCAAGTAATAGAGCTCTGTTAATTTTGAAATATGTAACCCTGTGATGATGGGTACAGACTGTTGGGCTGTTTTCTTCTCCATGGGTGGTGGGTTGGGTACGGGTACCCATTACCCCACGATCCAGGAGCATTTCTCATTGAAATCCAATCATTTACAAATTTATCAGAATGATTGCAATATTTTTAGGTTAGGTGGTAGAAATTTTGAAAATTCACTACATATATCGGGTTGGGTAAGGGTTAAATACTTCCTTTATGATACCGGCATCGTACCCGCCTAAGATATTCGGGTGTTTCCCAAATCAAAGCCCATACCCAATCAAAGTAAGTACTATCTCGCCCATCTGGCCAGATTGGGTCGGTCCCCATAGGTTAGGCCAATGTTGCGAACGCCAAGCCCCCCCACCCCCCTCACACACACCTCTGACTATAGAACTCATGACATTCAACTCAATTATTCTTTTCAATCCATCTCATAGCCAGGAGAGGGATCGCAAGGGCAGGTGCCCACCCTGTCCCACCCCTACCACCCCTACATGGGGCGGGTTCTCAAAGAGGAAAACCCACCCTGCTACGGGGTAGGGTTTAAGGTAAACCCACCCTTATATATATAACGTGTTTATTTATATAAAATGTAAACTATAAACATACACACATAATAACTTGTAGTTTAATAAATATAAAATATCATAAAAAAGAATTTAAACTTAATGTAAAATATATAATATTAACTAATTGTTTCCTAAAAAATACTTGTGTAGGTTGGAGTGGGACGTGGCGGGACAAAGCTGAATTGTAACAAAGCGGAAACTGTGTAAGGTTCCATGTGGTGGCACCCTACGGGGTTTGATCTCTTAAGACCCACGGGATAAGACAGGATGGGTTGTACAAAGAGGATTCGATAGGTGCGTGTGGAGTGAAAACCCGCCCCACCCTGTCCCATAACCATCCCTAGCAGTGGCCCCTTCTGCCACATTGAGTTCCAGTAGCTCCCTCCTCATGGCAGTTTCTCAAATTTCATTTAAAAAAAGAAAGATAGTCCATAGAATATTTCCTATAAAAGCACAGCCAGTTTTGGAATATAACCGAAATATATTAAACCAGAATTGAAATTTTCTTAATATCGAAATTATTGTGCCCTTTGCTTTCACAGTGCATTATTCACTCCCTTCTTCACTGTCAGCATACTCTGCTGTCTCATTGAGTGAGAGAGTTAGAGAGAGAGAATGGAGGACTCGTCATCAGCAAGAGCAAGAGTAGTGTGGATGGTGGCGTTAATGGCAGTGATGGTGGCAGGGTTAGCCATGGTTGGAGTGAGCGGGCAGTCATGCATTAGTGATCTCGCCATTTGCAATCCAGCCATCACCAACTCGTCGATGAAGCCATCCACAGAGTGCTGCAACTCCCTGAAAAAGGCCGTCAAGAACGAGCTTCGGTGTCTTTGCAGCATCTACGGCAATCCCACCTTCTTCAAGACCGCCAACCTCAATAAGACTCGGGCTTTCGAGGTCCCTCGCCTGTGCAGCATCAACGACGACTTTAGCCAATGCACCTCCGGTACTGCCTCTCCCCTTGTCATCCGTATCATCCTCTAATTCCTATATATATTTTTTAATTTTCTAAGAAATGATTGAAGAACTCTCTTTCTCTTGCTTCTCGATTTGGTTTTTGATTTGACGAATTCTTTGTAGTTAAATGGTAGATCGTAGTGAATAATGCCACTCAAATCCCTATACCTGAGCGTGCAAGAACCTTTGGTTTTGGTTTTCACTTATTTTTCATTTATTTTTGGTCATTAGACATGTCTGCTTTCAGTTCGCCTGAAACCGAACTGGATCCAGGCCGATTCCGGATGCGTTTGCAACCACAGTTTCAGATACAAACAAAAGAAATCGAATACAAACAGAAAAAAAAAAAAGAGAAAAGAAAAACTTATAAAAAAGAACGGAATCGACGATTCTGGATCGGTGGAAGAAGAACCTTAACCAAATTCATGGGGACTCCCCGAGTTCAGTTACAGTTCGGGGTTGGTTTGGCCAGTTTCGGTTATAAAAAATTCAAACTGCCCCATCTCATTCCGAACCAAGCATGTCTACTCAAAATCACGTGAAACGGGAAATTTTTTCTCAAGTCATGCCGGAATGTTTTAATCTTGGCTAATTTTTCAATATTGCATATGCAGCTGCATCTCCGGCATCATCCTCACCACCGTCTGCACCAGCCACCCCATCAGTAGCACCTCCACCTACCACCTCAGGTACTCGCCTTATTTGTCTTATCTTATGTAAACCACGAATAGTTAAATTTTTATTCCAAATAAAAGCAGAAATTTCACCTTCAGACTGGACGCATTGAATCCAGATCCTATAAGTACTGGGCCAAAGTCCTTTCAAGAGTTGGGTCCATGCATCTCAAGTAACATACATACTGAAGAAAGAAAAACTTGGAATACAGAACTCAAATAACCATTTTTGGTTAGAGGGTCGACTCTCAAGATGAAGGTCATGAGCTCAACACCGAGGGGCATGCTGTTTTCGCCTCCATGTTGTGAGCGAAAAATGGAAAAGGAATGACTCTGGTCAGCCATTTCATGCCTGTAAAATGAATACTCCTACTTGGTGTGGGAGAAGGCTTGGTTTTGATTTTGATTTGGGTATGGATGTTAAAATGATTTATTAAAGAAGTGGTCAACTCCGCAGGTTCAGCCGATCGGCGTGGAGCAGCAAGCTTTACATGGGGGAGGAAGGTTTGGTGGGTAGTTGGGTTTTGGTGTGCATCATTCGTCTTGCTGTGATCCAAATCCCATTTGCTCCTCCACCCAAAATAAACTTATCTCCTATGGGTGTTCGAATCTCGAGGCAGTCCTCTTCCATTTGTTATTGTCATGTACTTAACAAATTGATGACTCTTCTTTTAGGTTTTTGAATTAGGGTTCTTGTTCTTCTTTGATGCAATGGTGAGGCCAAACACACATGCACGTCCAAAGGCATCGAACTCATGACCTTCGTTTTGTGAGTGGACCCTGTAACCAGGTGAGCTATTGCTCTATGTGCGAATTTTGGATCTTTTAATCAACTCATACCCGTAGCCCTGAGTTTAGGGGGTTATCTTTTAGTACCCATAGGAAGGTTCTCACATGGTTACAAGCCTCTTGCTGCTAGAATATGAGGGATGCCGAATGCCGATGGAGATGCCGGCATGTGCGAGCAGAAACCCCATACGCCTTGGGGGCGAGGGTCCTAAACTTGAAAGTTTAAGCAGTTTATACTAAATTCTTTCATGTTAGGAAGTTATTTAAAACTATTGTCAAGTCGATTCCTCGAATTATAAATCAAAGCCAAATTGCTGATCTATTAATATCAGTCATGCTTAAGATTAGCTAATCTTCAAACAGGAAGAAGATTTTATCAGCCTTGAACTGGTTATGGACGTCGGCCATGGCTAGTTTTCTTCTTCTGTGACCTGGATTGAAATCCTGGAACGCTTTCACAGCCAGTTTGTAAAATCCTTCAGCTACTCATGCAACCAAAGTAAATGATTGCACGTACCAAAGACAATAATGGGGTGAGGACACACCATGCATTTAAGCCCATCTTATTTTCTATCACATGGTTTGTCCTTCCACGACTCACTCTGTGTGTGTGTGTGTGTGTGTCTGCAATGAAAGTTGGATGATGCAATCCATTCTCGTTTTAATGCGGTTCCTGTATTTGCTTTTAAGTCAGCTTCATGAGATGAGATAGATAACTGGGATTTTAATCAAAAGGCAAAAGATCTATACATTCTTAGCAAAGTTTTCAATTTAAATATCTACCATTAATTACCATCAATCTCTTTGTAGCAGGAAGGGTTTTATAGTCGTCAGGAATCTGCTAGCCATTTAAGAATTTAAGACAAAATGAACGGTCTCCAACCATGAGGAATTATGCAAATAGTTCAAAGGCAAGTTCTACGTAGTTTATCAGGAACTCAGAAACATGATACATCAAAGGCCGTTCTTAACATCAGAAGCTCAACAATACAAATTCACATGCAGAACACTCATCCACCTAGATTGATAAAAAGTTCTCTTTTGACAGTCCTAGAATCAGTCATAACTCAACCACACTCAAACAGATTTGCAATAGCATGTAGCAACTGTCTGGTTTTCAACCGACCATGCAAATATGGATCTCACTTCGGCCTGGCGAAATTGCTCATCATCTTAGCAATGACCGGTGCAACCTTCGGGTTTGATTGGTGCTTTGCAATGTTGGCCGGATTTGTCATTACTGCAACAAAAACAGGGAACAGAAATATGAGTCCGCAACAACACCCCCAGAGGTGTTAACAGGTGCGTTGAAGAAGATTGTATGATGTTACTTTTTGAACAACTACCGAATAAGTTAGAAGCAAATGAAGAATACGGGCTCTACTCCCAATTCTGAGAACATAATTGACATACAAAACATTCGAGGGGAAAGCTCCACCTTCTCCCTTCTTACCACTAAGTATTGAATCCGGAATAATGTTTTTCGTTATAATGAAAAGGTGGACCTCTATACTTTATGCAAGGAAAAGGACCATCAAGGTAAAGTCTGAAACTATCGAAGTCATGGATATGTGAATCCACAGACTTAATTGCTATCAGTATCATTGAAAAGGTGGACATGCACACACTCACACACATGCTGAAATCATTTAAGCGCAATCACCAGAACATTAGTTGACCAATGCCAACATTGACTTATTCTGAACATCAGGCATCATATAAACCAGCCATAAGATTTATATAACATTATAACTTCTTTTTCAGACTTCCCTCCTGTATCTAGAGTACATTATCACTACATGAAAATTAAGAAATGTAGGTAAGATGCTTATGATCCGGAAAATTCTTGAAGATGCTTTAAACATGAGGTGCTCGATTTTACTAGATCCAAGTTTCTTAAGGATGCAGATGAGGTACTCATACCATCTTGGAGAGCAGCCATGATCTCTGGGTCTTTAAACGCAGCCATCAACTCAGGATCCTGGAAAATTTTCATAAACAAACCTTAATTAGTACCTACATATTAGATATGAATGAATTTGCAGTAAAATCAAACTGAGATACAGTCAAGTAATTGGTACTGAAAAACTTGCTTTTAAAATCTTGCTCATGTCAATATTGCCAGGCATTCCGCCTGGCATTGCGCCCGGGAACTCTCCCGGCATGGCACCTGGGGACCCTCCAGGCATTCCACCAGGAAATCCTCCAGGCATTCCACCCGGAAATCCACCAGGAAATCCTCCAGGCATTCCACCCGGAAATCCACCAGGCATTCCCCCAGCCGGCCTTCTGGAAGAAGATTGCTCTTGCTTCTTGGCTTTCTCATACGCAGCCTGCCAACAATTAAAGATTCTAATATGACCAATTTAAATCACATAATCATCCGAAGCACTCAAAATAAGTACCTGGGGAATACAAGCAAAAACAAATAGTTATGATCTTGCCATTTATCAAATCCAGATTTCCATCACCATTAGTTCCTATTTATTTATAAGATCATGCTCACATGAATTGGAAGACCCAGCTTCAGCAAAGAGGTGTGAGAATTTCGACAGTGCTCACCTTAGAAGAGGGAGGAACACCTCTAAAGTGTTTGAAGGAAACAATAAAACATAATCTTGTTCTTTTTTTTTGAGTTAAATGATATTACTGTACAAGATCGAGTTCAAAATGGTGACCTACAATCCATGTCCTCGATCCTCACTTAGCTTGGGAAAAGGCTTAGTTTCTGTTCGTTGGATGAGAACCAAAACACCTTGCATAAAGTTTCTCCATGCTGCTTCCTACACTTCTAACTTCTCCAAATAATTCACAAATTTTGGAAAATCAAAATTCCAATTGTATTTCCTACAGTGCTTCTCGAATCCAACATTGCTCTGCCAATTACGGTTATACAAGGCAAATTTCCTCACCTGTGCTTCAGCTCGGCGGCGTTGTCTCTCACGCTCAAGTCTCTTTTGTTCCCTTTCTTTACGCAGACGCTCATATTTCCGATGATGCTCTTCAAGTTTATGGGCATTAGGTTCGACCTGCAATCAGTCACACCATAACCATATGCATTCTTAATACCAAATGTAAAATAAGTAAAACTTTTTAGCAACATAAGAAACATGCGACTTTAATGCAACGGAAACAGTAGAATATCCTATAACTAAAATGAGAATCAGTAATCAGTTCTACCTTCTTCAATGCAGCAGCGATTTCTTCATCATAATCCAACTTTGAAGCAACATGCAGATCCTTGGCTGCCTCTTCCCAATGACCAAGCAATGCATGTGCTAAGCCACGAGTTTTATATCCTTTCGCAGAATCAGGATTTATCTGAGAGAACAGCAAACAGCTTTAACCATCGCAAATTTATATGCATAAAAATCAAGTCCAAACTCCAAAGTGCTTTAGATAGCCCCAACTAGCCAGTATGAATTTCTTTTAACAAATATATAGTTAAAGCTATAGAATGACACCAAATCTACCTCCAAAGCTGCATTGGCATCTCGTATTGCAGCATTAGGCTTCTTCATCTTTATGTATATGCCAGCTGCATAGGTGCACCAAATGTTAAGCAAAACAAAACAGAAGTGAATACATGATCATGGGATTTACTTTCCTTATGAATGTGTACCTCTAGTAGCATACATGATTGCTGATGTAGGGTTGGACAAGATAGCCTCAGTTAAATACTCAATAGCTTCATCAAGGTTACCTGATAACAGTAAATAGAAAAACATTAGCCCACTGACCATAAAATAAGCAACAGCCATTTATGCAATCGGACCATAACTACCTTCAGAAAGTGACTCCATTGCTTTTGCTTTTGACATTTGAGATGCATCACGACTTTCATCAGTAACCTCATCAGACGGATCTCCCATCTACAAAGGACATCAGAGAACCAGTGAGAGATATCTTGACACAAAAACAAGGGTTGTTCCTCGCTTTGTTCTTGTGTGTCTTTACGTGCACTGTAGGTTCCGTAATGAAATGAAAATTTTCCATGCCTATGCTGAGGCCTTGGCATACCTTCTGATGCGGATCGTTGTCAGGTTCTACAGTTTCACCTTCTAGCTCAACATCAGATTCAACTATTTCAGGTTCCTCTTCATCTGGCTGTTCGTGAACATGCTCTTCTTCAAAGTCTTGCATGTCATCATCACTTTCTTCAAAAGCTGCGCTTTTCTGTTCTTGAGCACACCAAGCAAAAATATACCTTAGAAAAGGATCTCTCTCTCTCTCTCTCTCTCTCTCTCTCTCTCTCTCTCTCTCTCTCTATATATATATATATATATATATATATATATATATACATATATAATACAAACACGCATATGAAACTAAATTCAGAACTCTATTGACTTGCCACTTGCGCCACAAACCCATTTCAAGGGAGCTAGGCTTTAATATATAAGAAAACCGCAACTAGAAACTTGTAGTAAAAACATGATATTTCTGCTAGAGCATTTGAGGCGCCTAGCAACACCTTACTTGCCATCTATTGAAGAATTGAATTGGTGTCTCTGTCTCACTTTGTTCATAATTGTTCTAATTGATACAAACACAATCAAGTAAATTTCACACTTGAGAAATAAAATGGACATCAGCATGACTAAGTGTATGCTTCAAAGTCACATTTAATTTCAATCAGACAACAAAAGTTGGCTCCCATATACTCTTAAAACATCTCAATATGAGGATAAATTTCAAACAATCATGATAGGGCACAAGATCACATGTCTATGAGCCGAATTTTCTACATGATAATGTAAATCAAAGTATAATGAACTTCAACACAAGTTCATCATCAGCCATAAGATACAGAAGGCAGTGTTATCCGTATCGTAAATGCGGGTGTATCGCACCGTATCGTGGGACCCTTATAAAGGGTCCTGGGCCGACCGAAACCCGTGATTTTTCGCGGGTTTCCTCTCTCCTTTTGGGTTCCTCAAGCTCCCTAAGAGTCGGTTTTCGCCTCCTTGGTGTTCAAAGCTCTAAAATCGTGCACTACAATGTCCGTGCAAGCCTCTAAACTCGGATTTAGGTATATTTTTAATATTTTTTTCCATTTTTTTCTTTTATATTTGTTGTTTTTTTGTGTTATTTTGTTTTTTTTTAATGACAAAATATGAAGTTATTAAGTGTGTGTATATGATTTTTATTGCATTCATGAAGTGGGAGACACTCCATTTGAGTGTTATTTGAAGATTGGGGATTTACGAAGTGCTTTTATTTTCTGGTTTTTATTTGAATTAAAGTACTCCATTGAGATGGCAGGAAGGGGTGGTAGAGACTCTCATTATCGGTCTGATGATCCGGCATGGCAGTGGGATATACCAGTTGAGGGTTCAAGGTTAAAAATTAGATGCTTATTTTGTGAAAAGGTGGTTAGTGGTGGAATTTGAAGGTTGAAACACCACCTAGCAAGAACCAGGAAAGAAGTTGCTCCATGCACAAGCAGAGTTAGAAGTGTGACAGAAGGTATTAAATGACAATGCTTGCAGATGATTGAGAGCATACAGGAAAGGAGACAACAAAAGGATGATTTCCAGATGTGTGAAGAAGTTGATGATGCTACTGTCACTGGAGTTGGATTCACTGATAGTTTGCCTTGCTAGAACAGAGATTGGTAGTAGCAGTTCGCGAGCACCTAGCAGGAGAAAGAGGGCTGCAACGGAAGACTTTGGAGGTGGCAGAAGAAGAAGTTCAAGAAGGAGTAGAGGAATAACTTCTTCTACCGTACATTCGCTCTTTTCTCCTTCCACTACACCTGGTGCTCAACCTGAAATTCGTGCTGCTATGGCTTCAGAACAACCGCATGATCAGGCAGACCTTGCAGTGGAAAGATGGTTTTATGATGCATGCATTCCATTTAATGCAACAAACAGTTTTTATTTTCAAGCAATGGCAGATGCAATTGCTAACATTGGTCCAGGATACAGGATGCCCCCTTATCAGAAGTTGAGAGGAAAGATATTAGATCAGACCGTCATTGAAGTGCAGCAATATTGTTCGACTTTGAGACTGTCGTGGAAGGAAACGAGATGCACTATCATGGCAGATGGATGGACCGATAGGCGAGGAAGGACATTGCTAAACTTTCTTTTA
This sequence comes from Brasenia schreberi, assembly GCA_036023115.1. Classification (NCBI taxonomy): domain Eukaryota; kingdom Viridiplantae; phylum Streptophyta; class Magnoliopsida; order Nymphaeales; family Cabombaceae; genus Brasenia; species Brasenia schreberi. Next base: position 2,326,284 of record JAYKKT010000088.1, on the reverse strand, counting down.
TATTGTCCTAAAGGACTCATGTTTTTGAGATCTCTAGATATGTCAGAAGAAAGGCACACTGCAGAGATCCTACGACAGGAATTTGATAAGGTTATACAGGAGGTTGGGCTAGAAAATATAGTCAAATTAATTACAAATAATGCAGCTAACTACAAAGCAGTTGGGAAGGAGTTAACTGATATTTATGGGACTTTCTACTGGACACTATGTGCAACCCATTGTTTGGATCTCATCCTCGAGGACATTGGTGAGATGGATGAAATAAAGGCAGCAACTCAGTGTTGCCAAGATATTACAAAATTCATTTACAACCGTGCATTTGTTTTGTGTATGATGAGAAGATACACAGAAGGTGCAGAGCTTCTTCGCACAGCTACAACTCGGTTCGCAACAAACTTCTTATCTGTACAGAGTATTGTGAGACAGAAGCAAGCTTTAAAGAGAATGTTCTCAGATGAGTGGCAACAATTTGCAGAGTTCCTCAAAACAAAAGGAATAAAAAGTTGAATGAGATTGTAGAAACAGTTTTTAGAAGTTTATTTTGGAATGCATGTGTTAGATTATTAAAAATTGCCTGTCCTTTAGTGAAAGTTTTGAGATTGACTGACAGCGAGGAGAAACCATCTATGGGCTACCTTTATGAAGCTATGAACAGGGCAAAAGAAGCGATCAAAAATAACTTTAATAGAAAAAAGAGAGATTATATGCCTGTGTGGAAAATAATTGATAGTAGATGGAATAAACAATTGCATCAGCCTATTCATGCAGTAGCCTACTATCTAAACCCATCATTCAGGTACTCAACAACCTTCAAAAGGGACGGTGAGGTTAATCGAGCAATCATTGAATGTATTGACAGATTAGTCCCTGATAAGAGCATAGCAGATGCGATACATCGAGAGATGGAGATATATGATAATGCTCTTCACTTGGGTTTGCCAGTTATAATTTGCAACCGCACTACGATGCGTCTAGGTAAATTGTTTATTTTCATATTTAAGTTTCTTCTTACATTACTATGGATTATGTCTATAATGTTTGTCTTTTTCTACAGATGTTTGGTGGAACAGGTTTGGAACTGATTATCCAAACCTTAAAGATTTTGCAATGAGAGTCTTAAGCCAAACCTGTAGTGCAACAGGTTGTGAAAGAAATTGGAGTGTTTTTTAACACATCCATACAAAGAAGCGCAACAGGTTGGAACACAAAAGACTAAATGATTTAGTTTATATTTGTTGTAACATACGCCTTCGTAAAAGGTAATGTTGTATTACTTTCAAATTTTCAATTCAATATTGTTTAACTTCAGTCTTCAATTGTTAATATTATTTACTAATTGTTTATCTTTGTTTGTCGTAGGCAATTGAAAAAAGTAAATAGAGAAGAAAGTCAGTTCGATCTAATAAGTTCGGATAATTTTGATATATTAGAAGATTGGGTTATGGAAGACATTGAAGAAAATGCCCTCCTAACTGAAGAAGACGTTGCTTGGATTAATTTGGAAGGAGCGCAACAACATCAAGGAGATGAAGAATTTGATTTCCAAGAAGAAGGTGTCGCTGATAATGATGATGAGGATCTGCAACAAGGAGAAGATGAAGATTATATAGTTGATGATCCAGATTACAATTTATAAAATGTAACTGTGTCTATAATCTGTATTTCATTTTTTGGATTCAAAATATGTAAATTTGGATGCAATTGTTCAATGTTGAATGCTCAATCTGTAACTTACAGTATATGAATTTAAAGCAATTACCAGATTTTTCCTGATTTTTTCCTGATTTTTTTCGGATTTTTACTAATTTCTATTGATTTTTAATTAATTTTTGCATTATTTTAATATTAAAGTACGATACGATACGATACGCCCGTATCGTGGAGCCCAGCGATACACGATACGATATGCGTCACACAACACTCACAGAAGGTCGAGTTGATAAAAAGAAGTTCTCAGCTGCAAACATTAAGGGACTCATAAAAGCGCTAAGTTCAACAAGTTTTACTTATTGATTATGTGGAAAGGTCAGTTTCTCTGTATAAAACACCAGAATTAGTTTGATGGCTAAATGCACCAAGCTTAAAGAGGAGGGGGACGTGATCAATTTACTGCATCTTATAGCTCCCTTTGATTGAAAACCAAGTTTAAAGAGGCACTCAGATCAATCGCATGCCCATGAAAGTAGATTGTCGAGAAACTGCATAGCATTATGTTTGATTCCCTAGTTTTTTTTCTTGGATAAATAGGGTGGGATCGAACACCATCTGCCAATTCAAAGTTCTCTCATGAAAAGTCAAACCACCATTGCATTTCATCGCCATTACTTACGAAAACTACAACTTCCAGCAAAATGAAATACTTTCGCGATTTGCAAGACGATAGAAGCGTCCGATTCCTTGCAGCGCATGCACACGACGAAGACAATAAGCAATACGAATGCAAAATCACATTTTCATCGTCATTCCTTACGAAAACTACATCTTCCAGCAAAATGAAATACTTTCTCGATTTGGAAGACGATAGAAGCGTCCGATTCCTTGCAGCGCATGCACACAACGAAGAATATAAGCAATAAGAATGCAAAATCACATTTTACAGCCAGATCCAAGGGCTCTTTATCAACATATCTATCACTGCCCAATTGAAGATATTCTACACCATCAGTTCACAATAAGGAAAAGGCACCAAAATCCGTTTACAAGAAACAGAACCCCTAGAGGGATATAGTGATCTACTAATACCACAATTCTAGAACGCCCAGTTTCCATATTATGCTGATAACCCAAACAAGTCACTACAGATTACCAATGATAACCATATCAATTACAACCAACTGAAGGAATCAACAGACGAACAATCGGAAGAGGAACTTCACCTCATACCGCGGCTTCGGAGACTCTCCGTGCTCGTATGCTGCAGGAGGCAGCTTTGCACCTAAGCTGAAAAATAAACAAATAACTATCACCCAGGATAAAGGACCACACACAACAAAAGAAAACCCAGATTGACAAATGGAATTTCAGAGAGAGAGAGAGAGAGAAGGGGCGTTTGGGGGGATTGTGATACCTCTCGAGGTAGTCTCTGAAGAAAGAGATCGAAGGGTCTGCGAGAACCGCAGGGTTCTCCTTGCACTGATCGACGAACAGCTTTAGTTGCTTCAGCTTCGCCGCATCCATCTCTATCTCTGTCTCTGTTCGTGCGTTTCTGAAAGAGGGTTGCAAACAAAGAAGTGCTAAAACCAACCCTGCGTGGGTAGGAGAAGAGACTTTTTATTCTCCTTCTAGTAGCTTCCAAAATCTATTCCTTTCTCCCAAGAGTCCTAGATTTCTAGTAGCTTCCATAGTTTCTCTCTCTCTCTCTCAAGGGCCGTGAGCAGCCGATACCGTTCTTATCGACTTGTGCTAATTACGGCGTATATACGGCGTATATACAAGATACAGTATAAGTTGACATGTGAATAAATATATCGTGTTAAAAAATCAGTTTGTCGACGACACGAATTCAAAGAGTGGAAAGAGGATGTAGGGATGGGACGAGGAGGGCTAAGTAAACAAATCCCTGATCGAGATCGAGGTAAGGGCGGGACAGCAGTTGTCTATCCCACAAACCCGAAACCGATACGGACCCTGGTTTTAAAAAGTTTTATAAAGGACGATAAGTAAATAAAATGTATCACCTTTTTTTATAATTTATAAATTTATTATTATTTCCCACACACTTCATTCTTCTTAATATATCTGAATTTAAATACATTTCATATGAATTGTGTTTTCATTTCATACATAGAAGTGAACTCTAATATACATCTAAACGTTTTTCTTTTCAAATTGAGCTAAAGTTTATGAAATTGAAACTAATCAAATCAGACTCAAAACCACAACCTAACCGGAGACTTTGTGTAGGTAAATTTATCTTTATAAATAATCTGTTTTCAAACTTTTAAAATAACTTTTACTATTTTAAACCTAAACTGGAAAATAGAAGCAAAACTAGTAACTTTGAACTGAAACCAAAACCAGGTTGATTTCTGTTTGATTCGTGTTTCATGTTCAAGGACAAGTGGAACCGAACATGACTGTGATATCAATGGTGACCCAAACACAAACTGAATCCAAAAAGCATAGGCAGGAATTGGGTCACCTTTGAGTTTTTTTTTTTACAAGAGGAGGTCAGAGCCTAATACGCACCCACACACATACATCCTTTTTAAGTCGAACTCCCCACCACCAACAACGGCTCCCCACCACCAACAACGGTCACCTTTGAGTTGACCTGCTTTTAATACGATCACGGTCGATGAGTACAATTTGACAAGATAATATGAAATATCCGGTAGGATTCTTTCACGCTCACTGGCAGGCGGCGAGTTCGATTCTCATAGGGGTGTGTATTAGACTTGGGCCTCTCAATAAAAGAAAAAAAGAAAAAGATGATAAGAAAATCAATATATTTGTGACTACAAAAAATTGTCACTAGACTATTTTGAATAAATTCAATAATTATTATATATGAGGATCAATAATTCATGCTTAGAAAATGGAGAGCACAATTCCAATGTGAAAGTTCAAGCTTGTGGATCTTCATGTTTCCTTTTTTTTGGGTTGCGATGTGGAGAAAATAGCGCCAGGCCTCAAATGAGTGGGCGGGAGTTCGATTCTCATCTTCATGTTGACCTGCATGCGCCTTGTCCCACTCCTATCACCATAACAACAACAACAACTAAGCCTTTTCCCATACTAGACGGGGTCAGCTACATGGATTCTTTGTTTCCACATATCCCTATCGTGTGGCATGTTAGCCTCACAATAAGCTAGATCATTTTTTACTGTTTCTTTCCCACACTTTTGTGGTCGTCCTCTAGCTCTTTTAATACTTTCCAAATTTAGTTTTTCTAACCTTCTTACGGGTTCTTTTTTTATTTTCTTGTTCAAACCATCTTAAATGATATTCTCTCATTTTATCTTCTATTGGTGCCACCTCTATCAGCATAAATTTTAAGAAAATTGTATAGCAGAAACTCTGAGACTTACATTTTCCTGATCAATAGTTAACTTTTCTAGTGAAAATTATAAATGGATGATGAAATGCCTCGTAATTTGGTGTTCATGTTGATTAGGTATGGCATATTGACTCTATCAGTGCAACCCCAACCCGAACTGATAGGTTCAAGATGCCCTAGCTTGATACCTAACCTGTTTGTTAGGCGATCATATCGGTCCAATTGATGGTGGTGCATCAGAGGGGGACGAAAGAGAGAGAAAGGGGGAGGATGATGGAGCACAGGAGGAGGCAAGAGAGAGATTGGGAAGGATGCAAACTCAAGAGAGAGTCGGGTATTCGAGCACCCTAGTGATTGCTTTTAACCGTTTATGAGATCGATTAAACCGTTATGATCACTAGGAGAGTATGACATCAAAGAGAGTCCAACAACTCTCATTCTCTCTCTCTCTCTTTATATATATATATATACATATTTAAGGAAATAGTAGTTGTATAATGTTTAAATTACATAGTGTTACTAAAATATATTCGCTGTTTGATCTTTGAGATCAGAGATTTGAATTATTTTGTATATATATATATGTATGTATGTATGGTGCATTAAATATAAAGTACAAATATACTTTTTAATTCAAATATCTATAGTTAATCTTAAAGATGAAATGATAGAAATGTTTATGTAAGATTATGTATGAATAATATTATATATGTACTACTTTTCTTTCATATATATATATATATATATATATATATATATATATACCCTTTTTGTCCTATGCTGATCCCGTTACCCATTATGAAAAAGAGAACTTGAGCCCGTCTCCACGATGTTAAGGTTTGAGTCGGGCCGGATACAGGTATGTCCATCCCCGATCTATCCCATTGCCATCTTTGATTGGGCCTACAAACAAGATTTTCATTGATAAACAAGGGACGAACAACCTTTTTCATTTTGCTATGCTTGTTTCTCAACGTTAGTTCGGTTGGCAAACCAATGGAATCGCTTCAAGTTAAGTGCTTTCTTTCGAGATGCTTTCTAAAGTCCAAAATCAACAAGCAATGCAATGGAGATATATATAATATAAGCCTCATTTGTGTCCCCATACACTCCCATTTAAGTTGGAGACTGAGTATGGGGTTGAATTATATATAGAGAGATAGTTTAAAGCAAAAAAGTAAAAAGTGTGTACGTGAATAAATACACTTATGATAATACATTATATACATTTTGTTTTTTAGATATACAATTTTCAACCATGCAAACTACTTATGTGCAAACTTCATCCAAACAAATTTGAACTATTTGATCCATCAAAGGTTAAAATTGAAAATCAAAAATAAAAATGTATATTTACTTTTTAAAACATACTTCATTGTCCATTATGTACTATTTACTTTCTATTTTCGATTCTCAACCATCCATGCTCCACAATAAAATAGTTTAGAAGTTTGTATACAACTCTCATATATATATATATATATATATATATATATATATATATAGAGAGAGAGAGAGAGAGAGGTAATTATCTATCACCTTCCCGATCAAAGCTAATCGATTGATCCTTCTACTCATACCGAAAGCGGGTGAAACCAGGTAATTCCTCTCTACTGGGATCAGTTTTTGTCGGGTCCGACGAGTAGGGCCAAGCAAACATTGAATCCTACCACCAAGAATAGTGACTCAGTACATAAACGCCATGTGACACCCACCTGAGGTAGCTCAGGGCCCCTGTCCACAAAAGTCCAGACCCTGTCTTTGGTGGCCGAGTCTGTGCAAAGGGTAATAACCCAACTCACGGGTCGCCCAAGTTGAGATCAGCCTTGGTCAGGTAACTCCTAATTAGTTAAGGCTGGTAAAAACGAAGGTCTAAGCAAAGGAATTATAATTGCTTATATTCTCTCTCTCACACATACATACATATATATATATATATATATATATATATATATATATATAATGGAAGATGGTATGCTTCAATTAATATCCAACTCTTTTTGAGAATCTCTTTGATTGTAAGGTTCAAACTCATAAAAGAAAAGTATAATTTTTTATTGTCTATTTTTTCTATAATTTGAACCTTCAATAAAAAAGAAGCATTGTTCATACAGTCAAAAAGAGTCTCTCTCTCTCTCTCTCTCTCTCTCTCTCTCTCTATATATATATATATATATATATATATATATATATATGTTGATTGAACCTATAACTTCTAATGCATTGATACTCGTGTCAATCTTTTACTTTTAAAGATAAAACCGGAACTGGATCCAAAATTGTCATGAAACTGAAACTAGAATCGGATCTGGAACCGCCAAACCCGAAACCAGAACCAAAACCGTCTGCTAAACGGTTCAGTTACACTTCGTGATTCCGGGTAACCTAGACCCGATAGTTTTTTAAATGTCAGTCATACATATAGGAGTAAGGGGTGAGCAATGAGAATATAAATGTCGAGATTGCAGAATCCAGTTTTCATATATATATATATATATATATATATATATATATAAGAGAATTACCTTTGTACTCATTGAGCAGGAGTTTGTGTATGTAAAAAGGCTTACCATTAAATCACCTGAATGCTTAGATGTTATTCTATCTTGTGTCGCTCTAAACAGCAAGATCATTCAATATAGTTTCCTCGGAACACATTTGAAATACGTCTCTCCCCGTTTTAAACTGTGATCTAGTCTTCCATCGTCTATTCAAATGTGCAGACGACATTAAGTATATTTATTTTTTTATTAGTGTTGTATCAACTTTTTAATTAATATAAGTTTTAAAAATCAAATAAAAAATTAAGTCTATTAAAAAATAAAATTTAGAGGAAAAATACGTGAAACTTCAAGATGTCAAAATTTGGAGTTTGAGCCTTAAAGGTTACATAAACTTGTTCAAGGTACCGCTAAAAGCATGCCTAACATGAGCTAGTAAAAGTTTTTTAAAACACAACACAACGGAAAGATAATGGTATACGTCAATTCAATTCATGCTTAAATCTATCCTAACATTTCTAACGTTCGCTTGATACGATCAATAGTAGAGATTTGAATCTAAAAAGAAAAAGATATTGTATCATTGTGTATTAAATAGACTATAAAAAGTACAATGATATTAAAGTTACTTTTTAGATTAAAATCTTTACCGATCAAACAATGAAAATATTTGAAGAGATTTAAGTATGAACGGAAATTGAGCACATATAACTCTCTCTTTGTTTATATTATATATATATATATATATATATATATATATATATATATATATATATATATAGAGAGAGAGAGAGAGAGAGAGAGAGAGAGAGAGAGAGTAATCAAAACTTGGCAACCGCCAAACCAACCTGGAACCACTGGTTCCAGTTTCATTTATAATCTGGTTCCAGTTTCATTTATAAGTTTTTTTTCATTCTTTTACTTTCATGTTTTTTCAAATCAAAACCAGAACCAGAACACGGGTGGAGCCCGGTTTGGGCACAGTCCTGGTTTACCCAGACATGTCTAATTGCATTGCTATGTGACAAGTTCACTGGGAAGAATATACAAAGCCCCACATCCTTCCAAAATTTCTACAAGTTTTTTTTCATTTTTTTCATTTTTCTTTTAAGTCAAACTGGATTTTGCAGGTACCAACCAGAACCAGAACCAGTTATGATCCAGTCCAGTTCGGTTCATGCTTTTGGGCAAACCGGAACCAGCAGTGGTATGGGGATAGGGTGCGGAAGGACGATTTTTAAATCCAGGAACAGTAATATAATATACAAGTAAATTACATCAATTGTTTTATTTAATTATAAAAACATATCATAAAGTGCAAAAAACTTCGTTAAACTGATTGCGTATGGAGTATCTAGCATAAGGGATGTACGTGTCGTGTCTGGCCCAGGAGAAATACCGGCATAAAGTGTGTACGTGTCTGACACGAGTACATTACAAGTTTCTGTGTTACATGTATCAAACTCGGGTCAGTCCACCTGCATCCTGTTTCTTTATATGTAACCTGCTCGTCTCTCTAAGTTGAGGAGGAGAGAACAGAGTGAGGTCAGTGCCGTGAAGGACTGTGTGGAGAGTGTGGCTGAGACCATAGACATGCTCAAGGAGTCACTTGGTGAGATGGAGCACCTGAAAAGGAAGAACTGGGGCCTAGAAATGAATGACCTGCAAACGTGGGTAAGCGCGGCCCTGACATGAGGACACATGCACCGATGGCTTCGCCGGCAAGGTCATGAACGGTCCGGTGAAGGAGGAGGTTCAGGCTTGTATCAGGAAGGTGGCTCAGTTGACTAGCAATGTAAGAAAGGAATACTAATACTTCTAGTCCTTTCTTGGTAATGCTTGAACATATGGTATTACATGATATTAGTCATCTGTGTGTGTGTGTGTGTGGTGTGCACACACATGTGTCATGTGTGTGAGATATATGGGCGATATATAATGTAAGATAGTGAAGTTTGGCTTACACTAAGGAATACTGCTACCATGAACATCAACTTCCGGTCCTTCCTTGGTAATGCTTGAACATAAACGTGGTTGGTTCCTAACCGGCTCGAGAACCTGGAACTGAATTGGGTTAGGAAGCAGCTAAACTCAGAACTAGTGAAAACAAGAACTGGAATTGGGTATATATTAGTCATCGGTTCTGTTTGCACCTTTTATAAAACAGAAACCAGAACCAAACTGGATCTGGTGGTTCCAAATGTTGGTTTTGGTATATATTTTAAGGTGGTTTGGACATATAGAAAGAATATCAAAAGAAGAACCTATAAGAAAGTATGAAAAACTAGATTTTGAAAGTATTAAAAGAGGTAGAGGACGATCACAAAAGTGTTGGAAAGAAACAATAAAGAATGATCTAGCTTATTGTGAGTTAACCGCTAACATGGTGCATGATAGGGCTTTGTAGAAACAAAGAATCCATCTAGCCAACCCCGTCTAGTATGGGAAAAGGCTTAGTTGTTGTTGTTGTATAATTTTTGAAACTTTTTATTAAAATTATACATTCCAAGCGATTCTGGAGCCACTCCAAAACCGATGGATCCAGAAACGTAACTGAAATAAGCCCTTGAACCAATTTGGTTACGATTCTAAGTTCCAGTTTATCTGTAACTCGACATGCCTACTTGAACATATGGTATTATATAGCATTATCGAAAAATCTCTCTTTATGCGTGAGTGAGGAACTGAACCAAATTGCTAGAACCGAACCGAACCAGTGGTTTGGTTTGGTGCTAGATGTCAAACCATTTGGTTTGGTTGTAATAGGAGAAACAATGGACGGTTCAATTCGTGGTTCCAGTACTAGAACCGAACCGCTAGGAAAACCTTTTGAGAAAGGAAAATTTTAGTATCATTAAAGCGAGGGGATTCCTGGTGACTATAAGATGGGCCATAAGGGTTCAACAAAGCATATATTTCTTGACCTATTAGCTAAAATCAAATGTAGCATGCATTCTATCATATTAATATCTGATATGTGGTTATTGAAGATATGATATTAAATTAATTTCTTTTTTGGAGAAGGGTGTCACTATGACAATCTTTAACCAAAGCGTAAATAAGTGGAACTGTGATTCAGAATCGAACCGAACTGAAACCCTCAGTTCGGTTGGATTCAGCTCTGATTTGCTACTGTTTGGTTTCGTTCTCAAAGTACCAAGAACCACAAGTATTAGTTTGGTTTGGGGTTAAAGCTAGAACCTAATCATGAACACCTCTAGGAAGTAGGAGTGTGCATGGGTAGGTTTGGTTCAACCAAAGTAATCGAAACCGAATAGCCTTTAAATTTTAAAACAGAACCCGAACTGAAATATTTTGGTTCGGTTATGTTATTTGGCTTACGGCTGAATTCTATATATGTATACACACTATATACATATACATATATGTACATATATATATATATATATACATATATATATATATATATATATATATATATATGTACATATATATATATATATATATGTATATATATATATATATATATGTATATATACACACATGTATATATATATAGAGAGAGAGAGAGAAAAAAACTGGTATATGTTAGCACCCTTAGGTGGTAAAAAATCCAAACAAATCTCAACCATCCATCTTGAGTGATAGATGATTGAGATTTGAATCTATAAAGTAAAAGTAAATGCACACTTTTTAGAGCTATGTAGTTCACATCTCAACCATCCATCACTCAAAATGGATGGTTGAGATTTGTTTAGATTTCTAGTACTTACGGGTGAAAGCATATACCAGTTTCTCTATGTATGTATATGTGTATATACACATAAATATATACATCACATATGTATAATATATATATATATATATATATATATATATATATATATTATGTATATATTTATATCCAGTTTTTGAGTTTATTCGGTTTTCAAACCCTAAAAACAGAATTGAACCGATAAACCAATTTTTTATAACGATGCTCACTCCTACTAGATACACCTATGGATTGTTCAGTTCGATTATATCCTAATAATGCTCACCCCTACTAGAAAGAACTTGATTTACTGATAGATCAAGCAATCCAACTTGTTAGCGTTTGACATGTAACTTGATTTACTGTTTCATAAAATTTGGGCAAATATTTAATTTCGCGTTTAGTTAGTTGGGGGTTGAAATGAGAAGTTGCCTCCAACTCGAACATTTGATCGTATACAATTGGTATTGTTATTGTATAAAATCACCTATCTCGTGATGTATTATTTCTGCATTTGATTCTTGCATTCTTTCTTCTTTATTTCCTTCATTATATGAAAGGCAACTGCCCCACAGGTAGAGCTAGCAATATCTACCCAACCCATGCAACCTCACCTAAATGGCGCCGGGAATACTTGACCTCATCAGGTTGCGGTTCAATTACGATGATAATGCACTCCCATATATGGTGACATATATGCACGTGATAGTATCATTGACTCAATAGTTTATTGTATCCTTTTTTCCCTTCTTTATATATATGTATATATATATATATGTATATATATATATATATATATATATATATATATATATATATATATATATGTATGTATGTATATGTGTATATATATGTATATGTGTATATATATATATATACATTATTTATTTTTAAATTGAAATTTTAATCATCTATCGTTCAAAATGGATGATTGAGATTTGGTTGTATTTACTGGCACGTAAGTATACTACCATTCAAGATGTCATAAGTTTAATTTTAAAATTTTTAAGGGTTTTCGAAAAAGGATGAAAAATAATATTATTACACTCATCTCAAAAAAACAATGATCAAACATAAGTGAGTAGTATTAGTGGCGGACAAGATCCTATATATATATATATATATATATATATATATATATATATATGTGTGTGTGTGTGTGTGTGTGTGTGTGTGTGTGTGTGTGTGTGTGTGCACTTGGTTTGTAAAACATATGTTGCGATATAAGACAATGAAGTTTTGTGTACAAATGAAGATGTTCACCATAATTCCTATGATTGACCGTTACAGCAGTTTTTATTGATTATATTTTAATACTTTAGGTCTGTTATATTTTTTTAGTTTCAAATGGTTTAATACTTAAACCCAAATTGCAATTGGAGATTCCAAACCAGAACCAAAACCAAAACCGTCTCGTTCTAACTTCTTGTCCGACGGAAAAACCCGAGAAAAAGGTTGTTTAGCTTTGTTAAAACCATCGAAAATGATCGGTTTAAGACATGTGAGACCACTCAGAGGGACCGGACGCATCTCACTTGATCTTTTAAAATTGCATCACCAAACTAAAACAAATAAAAAAATATAGAAATATTAAGCATAAATGCAGATGATTGCTTGTTTTTCTCGTAATATAAGATAGATGATGCATGTTTAGAAAGGACAATGACGTAAAAGATGGATAAGATGTATTCTTTACATCACATGTGTACACTATATCAGATATGCCCATCTGTACAGTATGTCACATATGCATTATTAAACTTCCCTCACCTTTGAAACTCGACCTTTGTTGTTTTATTATATTAATTTAAAATTATGGGCGCTTTGATTCATTTTAATCTCAATTTGGAACTTCCAGCTGCCATGACGCTTAGTGTCGGTAATGTCCGTGCGATGTTTATGGTTCTCTCTCTCAAGGATATATATATATATATATAGAGAGAGAGAGAGAACTTGGTATATATTAACATATTTAAGTGTTATTATATCCAAACAATTTTCAACCATCCATCTTATAATTGAATGTTGAAATTCTCATACTTTTACTTTTTACATTTAAATTTTAATCATCATAATCGAGTTATCTATGTACACACACACACACACACACACACACACACACACACACACACACATATATATATAAAGCTTGGTATATATTATCAATATGCAAACATATTTAAACAAATATGAGTAAGTTTATGCCGAATGAGAAAGTAATATTCTTAAAATTGGTCTAAAATGATGAGAGAATAAGTTTTGGAAATTGAATTGATTAAAAAATTGTCAAAGTAAGTGAAGTTTCCCCTTAAATTAAAGTTCTTAATTATTTTTTATCCAAAGCAAGTGGGTCTAGGCATATAATTAGTTTTTAATTATTTTTTAATTATACAAGATATGCTCCTTTCAAGATCTCTCCACTCCCAACTTTGCTAATTTTGCCTAATAAAAGAATTACTCTTATCACCCGGCTAGGTTGATTAACCAATGATAACACTGTAATTAATTAAACTCTTAAAGAGATTTACACAACCCATGCTTTTAGGTTTCAATAGTACATTCCCACAATGAAAAAAAACAAGAAGTTAACTTTAAAAAATCGGTTTACCTCATACCCCAATTCGTCATATAATCATTCAACTCCCACTTTCCATCATTGCACATGCGAAACCCAATCACATCTTATTAAATATACACCTACGTTGTTGTACGGAAACAGAAAAAGAGAACAATAAACGTTTTGTCTCCAATAATTAAGAAGGATTTACAATATATATATAGATATAGATATAGATATAGATATAGATATAGATAGATGTATATGTTGTCTTAGTAAGTCCAAGCAAATCTCAACTCGGCATGTTTAACGATGGATGATTGAGATTTGTAATTTAAAAAGTAAGCCTACTCATGTAAATAAAGTACACCTACAAAAAGTATACACGAATCACAATCATTATTTGAGATTTGTTTGGATTTACTAACACTTAAGTGTGCTAGCATATCTCTTAAAACCTTGTTATACTTAATGAGTTTAGTACTCAATTGATACTTATACTATAAAATGATAGGTCTCACTGTAATAAATGTAATGGGGTCTATCATATAACCTAGTTTGTATATATATATATATATATATATATATATATATATATATATTAGAGAGAGAGGCTGGTATATAATCCAAACAAATCCTAACCGTCCATCTTTGATGATGGATGGTCAAAAAGTATATACATGTATTTTTTGCTTTTTAAATTAAAATTTCATCTATTCATCATCATTTTTTTTAAAGCCCTTTAAAAAATTTGAAATTATATTGTTGTCGTCTAAAAGCAATAGGACATGAGTAAACCTGTTAGAGGTGTGAGAGAGAGAGAGCATACTCCACGCATACATCAATTCATACTCAGTGTACTCAAAATCTCAATCATTCATCAACAAGATCAGAAATTCAAATTTTAAAAACAAAAAAGTATCTTAGTAATTTTATAAGTGCGATAAATGCACCCAGTATTATTTGTTTTTTTATTTGAAGATCTCAAAATTGATCTTCAAGATCAAATGGTTGAGATCTTCAAGAAGATTAGAGATAAAATGTACTAATGTGTTTCTCTCTCTATATATGTGTGTGTAAATATATATAAAATTTTATGCATCATAGATGTCTACTTAAGGCATAAGCAGATCTATATTAAGGAGGGGCTGCAGCCCCATCAAAGTTTCCAAATCAACAAAACCGTATAGCTCAAGGTTGAATATTGTCTTCATTGAGCTTGTTTATTCCTCATCCACACTCATATTCGTCTGCACTATTCCCACTTTGCAACTGAACCCCGTCCTTTACCATTGTGCCTTGTGTGCACCACTTAATAAAACTATTGGTGCGCAATGAGGCTGTTGCCCTTTGTGCTGTATTTCCCCTTTTTCGCTCTCTAGTGCATGCATTTACAATCACACAGTCAAGATGATTAAAGTTACACGTTTTCTATTGCTTCAAGCAGAAGCCCAAAGGGCCCTTTTGTGTTATCAAGCAACACCACCGAAAGTTAGCATGCCTGCAATCACGCCATGGCCACAGAGTTGGTCCATGTCCTATACCCTATTCAGACTTGACTTGGTTTGGTCATGACTAGAGTCGAGGTCGGTTCGATTCCGCCATGCAGGCAACCACCAAGGTGGTTCTTGGTCACCATGAGTTAACCCTTGAGTTGGTTTAGATCAGTGACTGACCTAGAAACTCTTTTGAGGTGGGGTGAATAATCCCTTGAATGGTTTTGGGTAGGGCAAATTATGTTTTATATAGCAGCCCATGGATCTTACCATGGGCTATAGACTTTAAGTTGATTTTCCAAATGTTAGTCCTCGACCCAATATTAGATCCGCCACTGGTGGTTTCGACGGTTTTTGAAGAAGCTCCCTGTTGCCATTGACCACACACAGTGTGCTTCCAACTTAAGCATTAACGGTAGACTGTTTACACCAACTCAAGACCCACCTACCCCCCACCGAAGCAACCGTGGACTTGTTTAAAACCAACTAAGACCAACTTACCTCGATAAGAAACAAAAATTGACCGGTGAACCATGTTTATAATGCATGCTATAAAATCACATTAGGTCCCCCACCCACCCACACACATCAATTCAAGCATACTTTAATCATCTTTCCGTATTAGAACAGAGAGCTCCAGCCCAACTACTTCTTATAGGCAATGGACGGGTCTTGATTTTGTGTCTCGTGTCCTCTCTTCATGAAGGGTTGGTCTTCTTTCATAGTATTGTGTTTAACACAAGGTTCAAGGAGAATTAAATCTTTATTTTTAGTGTTCACAGTTTTAAGTTCTATTATATATGAAATAAGAAAAATATCACTAGCACGAACGGTAGTTCTATAGGTCAAATTTGAGTTAAAGGATTGAGGAAAGGTGGGTCATAACAACTAAACTCAGAGGCTTCACACAAAAAACTATCTCCTTTCTTATATTGCTACCTTGTTTAGCACGAAAATCCAAGCAAAAATACAACTTGTGAATGAAACATGAGACCTTGGATAAGGCAGGTGGGTTAACACAACTTAAATCAAACACACTCTCATAGAGCATATATGAAACTTGATCTAAATAGTTGAAAATGATAAAAGCTAAATGGTTTAAAATTTAAAATTTATTATATTAGGTGGGGTAATGGTTGGATACTATTGGGTTTTTTCTTGGATCCAGTCAATCCAGACCCGTTCGGGTTGGATTGGATCGGCTCCCGATTCTCAAATTGGCATCCCTACTTTTAGGTCTAAAATTAGCTATATAAGATCATCAACCTCTACTGATCAGCAAGAAAGAAAGATAGTGGAAGAAGATGAATTCCCTTGCTTTATCTAGATTTCTAGTCATAGTTTCAATCACCATCTTCTTTAACTGGAATCTGGTTTGGGGTTATGAAGTTGCGATGGCTCGTAGAACTCAGATCCGTAGCTTAAACTTCATCAAAACCTCTTGCAGCGTTACCCTGTATCCAAGGCTCTGCTTCAAATCCCTGCAAGTTTTCTCGAGCACCATCAACAGCAGTCCGAGAAGGCTATCACACACCGCCCTGGCGGTGAGCCGATTTCATGTAAATCGGACCATCGAAAGCATCTCAAAGCTACCAAAGATTCCACTGAGCGAGAGAGAAGAAGCGGCCATTGGAGACTGTTTGGACAACCTTGGTGATTCTCTTGATCAGATAGAGAATTCCATGAGGGAACTCAGGGTCCTAGGCAGCAAGAACTTGATGTTTCAGATCAACAACATACAGACTTGGGTGAGCGCCGCGCTGACAGATCAGGATACATGCAACGACAGCCTCGAAAGCGTCAATGGAAACCTTAGGTTTGAGCTTAAGAGGATGATGAGAAAGCTTGAGAGGTTGACCAGCAATTCCCTGGCGATCTTTAACAGTTTTGCTGCCAACATCACTGAAGGTCGACTCTACTAGAGAGAAGTTGCGTCTGTGCTCGTGCATATAGGTATGTCTGTCCACATGGTGAAGATGTGTGTGTGTGTGACACACACACAGATGCGATTGTCTGTAAAATTTCACTGTGGTACAATATGTAGAATCATGAGGACTCTCGAGTCCTATGTATAATACGCAGATCTTACAGTTATTGGCATTATGGGAGGTTGAAAATTCAATCCTGATAATGCAGATCAGGAATAAAAAGGGTCTTGGAGTCAGTAAATGCACGGAATTCTACAAATCTGCGCGCATAATGTGGCCTAAACAGATGGAGAAAGCCTCTAGTACCCACAATTAGCTGAGCTAAATACTTTTTATCATTCATGTTTAATCGTGAGCACACACAGATGCGATTTGTCTGTATAAATTCACTGTGTGGTACAATATGTAGAATCAGTGAGGACGCTTGAGTCCTATGCATAAGACACAAATATTACAGTTATTGGCATTATAGGAAGTTGAAAATTCACTCCTTTTAATGAAGTTCAGGAAGAAAAGGGGTCTTGGAGTCGGTAAATGCGGGTAATTCTGCAAATCTGCTCGTATAATGTCCTAAACAGATGGAGAAAACCCGTCCCACCCACAATTAGCTGAGCTAAATACTTTTATCTTATCATGTTTAATCGTGAACACACACAGAGAGATTACAGATGAGGAAAGTAATGTTTTGGGGTGATGGGCATGCTTCGTGCTCTTTGAACTTTCTTCTCCACTAGATACATCCTGTGTACTGTCTGTTTCATGTAGTAAACGCAAAGGACCTATCGACGATGACATTCATGGTGATACACTTCCACGAGTAAAGACCAGATTATATTGCCAAACGCCACGGGATTCCCTCAACTAACTGAGTGATAGAACCTGCCATTAATATGGTTCATAGATGGTTGTAAAAGGGAAAACCATCCTTGGTCATCCTTGCATCTCATCCTGAAAATCCCTAAATCTTGTGTTCTTTCCTTTTCTTGACTTCGTCTTTTGCGCCAACTGATTCTATTGTATACAGTATTCATGATCAACAGTCTGCTCGAGATGAAGTTTATAAACAAACACCAAGATAATAAAGGCAATAGATTCAGCAGGGAAGCCTGCAAAGATGTGAATTAGGAAGGAGTGGTTGATGAAGTTTAAAATGAACCAGGCGGTCCGAGATCGGTTCTGGAAATACCCTTCTACATATTCCTCAATATCCTGTGAAAAGCATATGAATGGTCATATGTTCCGAGCCCTTATAGCACAACGAGCAATAGCTCACCTGGCTAGGGGGTCAACTCACGAGTTGAAGGCCATGAGTTCAATACCCCGGGCATTCACCTGTCTTCTGGCTCCCTGTTGTATTGAGAAAAACAAAGGAGAACCCGTTTCGTGGACGGCCTGGATCTGGTTCAACCTACTAGGCCGAGTCCAAACCGAACAGGTCCAGCCACAAACAACCGATAGTAAGATAAGGCTCAGGTCAACTCGACTCATTTGCCTTATCTTAAATTAATAACGAGAAAAGAACAATGATTATTTCAGTTCTAGATCAGTAGGACTTGCTCCTCTTCTTCTTCTCTCTCTTTAGAGAAG